>OY723404.1:44768853-45100101 GCA_963210345.1 Inga oerstediana
ATAATAGAAAAACTAGAAAAATTCAAATCTGGATAAGCCCACTCATGTTCTTGTAAACATCATTTTAGAAGGGTTGTTGTCAAATTCTTGAGTTAACGTCTGCAATATAAGAATCTCACCATTAGATTGAAGATCAAAGAGAGTAGGAAGAATACAAATAAAAGACAAATACAAGAACCAAACAACATCTTAAAGGTGGCAAATGAATTGGGAAATGGTCAATGCACCCTCAGTAGCGATTTAATATCAAAGAGGCCCCAAAAATTTTTGAAACTTCACTACACCTCTAGGACTAAACTAAAATTAAGTATTTTAGCCGAAAAGACATTTATGCCCTTATCTTATACATGGCCTAAATGATCTTGTAAATTCCCAAATGTGTCTTATAAATACGCTCATTTAATTTGTAAATCCCGACATGTGCCTTGTAAATAGCATGTATTCTTGTGAATATGCTCCTTAACTTGTACATGGCTGAGATGGTCTTGCAATTTCAGTTATTTGTCTTATAAATAAGCATACTTGACTTGTAAATTCCTACATATGTCTTGCAAATAATCATATTTGAGTTGTAAAGTAAGGGCACAATTGTCTTTTCACCCATAAATTTTAATTTCAATTTAGTCTTAGGGGTATAGTGAAATTTCATAAAATTTTGGGGGCTGTGTAATATTAAATGGCTACAAAATGGGTGCAGTGAAATTTTTCTAAATGAATTTCTCTTTTTCTCATGTTTGGAAGAGTTTCATTACTATAATGACAAGCGTGCACGCGAACACACACATACACACATATATATATATAGAAGAGCTTCACCTGTAAAAGCATGATTTTTGTTAGAGCCTATGTTTTGATAATAATAAAGCTTTAGAGAGAGTCAGGAGGGTTTTGTAGAAGGTTACAATGACTAGAAAAACGTTTTGAAGTATACAAAGGTCATTTACTACAAAATTTAATTGCTTACTCGAGTGACTACTCGAGTGATATGTTTTTAAAAATAACTCATCACTGCAGTGACCACTAGAAGAGCAAAACTCAAACCACTTGAGTGATATTAGAGAATTTACCTTCACTACCACACCACCATGATGATTCATCTACTGATATGTTTTGGAAAGATTTTTCAAAGAAAAGATTACTCGAGTGATCACTTAAGTAATGCTTTTATTTGTCATCACAATCACATCACCACGGTGCTCCATTCTTGTGATCAGTTTTGTGAAAAGTTTTCAAAGAGAAGATTCCTTGTGTGACCGCTCAAGTTATATGTTCAATTTTCATTACTATCACATCACCACAGTGATTTGTCCTAGTGATTAGTTTTTTGAAATATATTTTGAAGAAAAGATTACTTTAGTGACTACTCGAGTGATGTGTGAAAAAGTACATTACTAACACAGCACCGCAGTAATCCTGATAGTGCTCAAAATGCTTCAAATTTTCCAAGTATAAGATCACTCAAGTGATGTGTAAAAGTACATCACTGCCAGTACACTATGGTAATGGCATCTGGTTATCTGTTTGTTCTGAAAACAAAAGAAACAAGATCGCTCGAGTAACCACTCGAGTGATCCTTTTATTCTCATCACCACCATATCACTACAATGACATTCACAGTGATCTTTTTTTCAAAAGAAACAAGATCGCTCGAGTGACTACTCGAGTGATCCTATTATTCTCATCACCACCAGATCACCACAATGACATTCCCAATGATCTTTTTTTCAAAAGAAACAAGATCACTCGAGTGATCATATTTTGTGCATCACTACCGCATCGCAGCAGTAACCCATCCAATACTCTACCTTGTTTGAAAGAAGATCACTCGAGTGACTACTCAAGTGATGCATTTCCAGAAGATAGAGTATCATATTGAATCTCTTGAAATTCATTCATAATAATTCATCACTTGTTCCTTTTTGCTTCCAACTACCCTAATGCTTTATTATTTTAGAGCATAAGCAATTTTAGGTGATAAATTATGGATTAACACACAAAATGTGAAAAGCACTTTATGTGTCAGAAGCATTAAATACTTTAAGGTTTGAAATGCTGAATATTCTCTCTCTCCATCGGCTAATTCTTAAGACACAAAGAATGTTATGATATTTCAATAGCTACAATCAAAGACCAAATACTCTAACAAATACTTTCAAAAGCAATGGTAATTAATTGTCTCACACTATAAATAGCATAGCATTGAAGATGAAGCAACAACTCTGTGCAAAAAAATTTTATTGTTGCATTCAATGCTATGTCTTGAGCTCTTAAGTGTGATTTTGTACTTCAATGATAATTCTTATACTTTTGTGAGAGTCATTTATTGAATCATTTATTCTAATGAGTTGCTCAAGATAGTGGAATCTTGAGTGGGCATTAATTTCAAGGTATAAGAGGAAGTAATTTTTCTTTGAAGAACTTGTTTGTACTGAGGCACTAAAAGCCCTGTGAATCTTAAAAGTTAGTGGGAATATCAAAAAGGCTTCTGATGACTATAAGTAGGTCAAGTGGTTGGACGAACCAGTATAAATTATTAGTGCAAGCGTTTCACCCAAGAGGGGGTGAATTGGGTGATACAAGAAATTTCGTTGTGTATATAAAAATTGATTGGAAACTTAAAGCAATTAAGAGCTAGGAGAAATATCACTAAAGTGTACACTAGGAGTTATATTGGTTCGGTCACAACCACTTTGACCTACGTCCAGTCCCCAGAGCTTCTCTGAGAGTTTCACTATATCTTCCAAGATTTAGTGGGTTTTTAGTACCTCAGTACACAACAAGTTCCTTCTCTAGACACTCGCTCCCCCTTACACGTTGTAATCAAATCCCCAACTCAAGGTTCCACAATCTTAAGTTGTCTCAATAACAAATATTGAGTTTGTAATGAAAAACTCTCATAGAGAAAATATATAATCATTGAAGTACAAAGAGTGAGTATAAGAAAACAGAGCACAAAGATTGTATTGATCGATATGAGTTTGCTTATTCTCAATTGTTATGTTGTGTTCTTTGAATGCTCTATATATATATAGATGATTTGTGATGTCTATTGGAAGCAATTCAAACATGTCCGTTAGAGTCGCGCAGCTTCATTTGACCATTCTTCAAATTTGAAAACTAGCCATTTGCGGTAAGTAGCGGTAGGTATGAGTTCGGACATTATGGACGATATATTTGACTTCTCTCTTAATGCATGATCTCTTCATTGTTTATCTGCAAGTATACTTAGGAAACTAATACAATGAAGGGTTAATCATATAGATAACAAATCAATGAGCGTTGGATTAAAATCATGCTTTTTGTATTTCATTACTCAAATAGCTACTTGAGTGATTATGCTCATTACTCGAGTAGTCCCTCAAATAATCTTATTAAAAAATAGGCAAAGAGTAAGTCAATGTTTTCTCACCACATTACTCGATTAAGACATGGAGTAACTTACTTTACAAAACTTTTGAACACCTAGTTACTCGAGTGCTCCCTTGAGTAAGTATGCCTTTTCTTCACTGGTGACTCAAGTGCTCCCTCGAGTAAGCTTTCAAATAAGTTTGCAGATTACTCGAGTGGTCCCTCGAGTAATGAGACTCAAATCTTGGCCAAGAGTACTTGTTCTTTCCTGATTACTTGAGTGAGCCCTCGAGTAATATTTCAAATAATTCTGCAGATTACTCCAATGCTCCCTCGAGTAAGTCCTTTTCTCTATAGTTACTCGAGTGGTCACTTGAGTAACTTGTGGCATTTCTTGTCCGAGTGTTAATGGATACTTTCTGCTCTAGTTACTCGAGTGGCTACTCGAGTAATAGTCCATATAACTTTGCATATTACTCGAGTGGCTCCTCAAGTAACTTCATCTAAAAGTTGACAGTGCTTCTTTGGAAGATTTTCTCCATCATTACTCGAGTGATGCCTCGAGTAACAAGATTCATTACTCAAGTGCTCACTCGAGTAATCAGTTTAAAAATCTGCCAGTGATGTTTTTCCTGTGCTATGTCTCTCAGTTTTTCTTCATTACTCCAGTGCTTACTTCAATTAATACTTTTGTCTACCAATTAGTTACTTTGGTCAAATTCTTTTGTTTGTTATCAAATCCTTTTGTATTATAGATCCAATCTTTGTTATCATCAAAATACATGGAATCTAACATTCTCCCCCTTTTTTATGATGACAAAACTTGGTGATTTTGAACAAATTTTTTGAAATTTAGTTTTCAATCAAATGTTTCTTGAACACTTTTTATATGAAATCTCTTGTTCAATTTAAAGTTGAAAACTCTTTTGAAGTAATGATCTTTTCAAATGTTATAATCTTAAAAAAAAATTGAGTCTTTGTTCTAATTTACTTGTTCACCTTGCATACACAATCAAAAACTCATTAGTTCACAATGCAATATAACTTCAATGTAAAATTGCATAAGAAGTTCATTACATAATTAAAAACTAGTAAAACTCCCTTAAACCTTATACACCTAATAGATTTACAAAAAAAAAACTTAACAAGCCATTGTTCACAAAATCACTCAAGCTCTTCTCCCCCTTTTTGTCTTCATTACAAGGGTAGGATCAATCAAAATCAGAAGGAGGAATAGATGGCTTAGCTGTAGAGATAGGAGTGACAGGAAGTACCAAAGATTCATGTGAGTCATTTGAACTGGAAGAATCTGAAGATGATGGTTCAGGTTCATGAAGATTCACTGTGGGTACCTTAGGATCTTCTGGGGGGTTTTGAGGTTGAAATGGAACTAAAGAGGTAATCTCTATCTCCTCTGTAGCAGCAGGTGAAGATACAAGCACTTCCTCAGTACATGCAGGTGAGGCAATAGGAGTAGGCACTAGTCAGGTTGAACTGGCTGTGCTGGATTATCAGTAGTGATGCGAATAGGCTTGGATGTAGTTCATCAGGTATAGAAAATAAGAAGTTCTTTGAAATAGAGATAGGTAAGGGAGGAAGAGGAGTGGATAAGGGTCTAGGCTCAAAAGGTATAGACTGAGAAGGTCTAGGCTGAGAATGTGGTACAGGCTCAGGAATAACAAAAGGACTAAGAATAGAGGAGCCAGATGTAATAGTATCAAGTCTAGCAATAATTGATCTCAGAAGCTCACCCTGGGCAAATTGTTTTGCTAACATCTCTTTGTGCCTCTTATCCATTCTCTCTACAAGTTCTCCCATCTTCACATTTATATGGGTTACCAACTCCGCATTTGTATTGGCAATGTTGATATGGAAACCCTTGAGAATATTCTCCATAAAATTTTGCAATGTGGCACCAAAGAAGGAAGGAGAAGATGTGAAAGCTGGAGCAGAAGACTGTGTGTCATTCATTGACTAGTCTCAGTCGTAGTCTTCTTCTTTTTCTTGGAACTTGCTTCAAGAGGAATCTTCAGTGAAATATCAATATCCAGCTTTCTAATCTGATTTCGGCCCACTGGAGTTAATCTCTCAATTGGTTCTCTACTCTCCAAGTACCAGACCTTGTTTTTCTTCAAGAATAGAGATATAAGCTGAGGATAAGGCATTGGAGTAGTAGGTTTTCCTTTAAACCTATATTGCTTGATCTCAGCAAAGATATGTTCTCCCAAATCCTTTTGTTCTTTGAGAAGTATGAGGCAAATTTTCTGTAGTCCTTCTCAATGAAATGAGTGTAGTTGTTGGATTTGTTGACTATAACTCTCGAATAGATATACCATAGGACTCGATGAAAATCACACATATCACTTGGGTTGAAATTTAGAGGTCCCATTATCTCACCAGGTCTTAGGATAGAAAACAACTGGTTTGAATCAAGATTAGGGTAATCATCATCAGGAGAGTCCTCTATTCCTAACCAGGTGTTGATTTTAGAGGGTGAGATTAGGATTTCTTGACCTATAATCTTAGTAACCATTTCTTCTTCTAAGGTATCTCAGAGAGGATCATTTACAGGCTCAAGATTACAATAAAAATACCCCACAACTTTGATTCAAAAAGGGATTTTAATAGATAGCCAAGGCAAATAGGAATCAAGATAAGGACTTAGGTCGAATTTCAATACCTCTTAAAGAACCTTGTAGTCAATATAGTGCATCTTACACACACTTCTCCTTGAAAAGTGATCTAAATACTTTTGAGATTCCTCAAGCTTGTTCACATTGAATCCCTATGGAAGGAATGTAACTTTTTCATCTCTCTTTTTTGGTTCCTTTGAAGATTGAGCTCTCTTTGCTTCTTTAGATTGAAGAGTCTCCTTAAGAATGTTTGCCATTGTTTTGGCAAGCTTCTTTTCATACTTGGGCCCTTTAGATGATTTTGGAGAGAATGTTGGTGTGTCGGATGAGTCAGAAGGAGGAGGAGATGGTGCTTTTGTTTCTTTGCCTCTTCTCGGAGGTATACTCTTCTTGGTTTGAGCTCTGGTGACAATGGGCTCCTTTATCACAACTCCCTTGACCTTAGGCTTAGCTTGCAGTTTGGTTTTAGCTTTTGGTTTAGGAGAAAGCTTTCATCTCTTGGTAGGAGGAGAAGGAGATGAATCAGAAGTTTGGTATGGTTTAGAAGACTTAGAAGGAGTAGTAGGATTAGGACATTTTGTTCTCACCATTGTAGTTGAGAGAACTGAGATTTTCTAAAAAAAACTGGTGTCGGAAGTCGCGAGTTAGGGCAGTTGATTCTGAGCAATCTGAGCTATTTTTGAAGGTATAAAGTAATGGGTTTTGACAGAAATGAGAAGACAAAGTGTTTGTGGAAAAATTTTGCAGAGCACTAGGATAATTACTCAAGGAGATTTTGTGAAAAATGAACGAGTTGCGACAGATAAAGACCTAAAATTGGTGCTTCAAATACCTTAAATAACATAGAAGATAAGCTTAGGAGAAGGATTATACACGTTAAGTACGAATTCACCAAAGAAATCGACCTACCTGGTGAGATTTCTTCTCCTTCTCTTTCAGAAGCCAAGCTCTTTCTCACCCTCTTTTGCTCTCATGGCTGCACGGTTTTGTGCTGGAGAAGGAAGGAAGAAATGTTTTATATTATGCTTATGTCATAATATCTAATTATCTAATTTCCCAAAAAAAAAAACCAAAACTTTGGTGTTATGTACATAAGCTTTTTGTACATGTACTGGTAAGCCATAAGCCCAATAACCATGCAACTCATATTTTCCCTCCTTGGCCCATCCAAAATACGTCCTAGGGCCCCTTTAGATCAGCCAAATTGGATGATGAGTTTAACCCAAAATTACCATGTTGCCATCACAAACTTTTCCACATTTTCGGATTTGACCCCATACTAGCAGATTTTTTTCCCAAAGTTTGAAAAATCATAACTAAATTTGTAGACATCAAATTGGAGTGATTCCAAGGGCTATAGAACCCTTATTGAGTCTAGTTTCAAAGAAAAATATAGGCTTTAACCAACTAGAAGCACACAATTCTCATATTTTAAGTTTTTGGACACTGTTCCAGAAAATAGATAGTTTTAATGGGCTAACTTTAAAAATTCATAACTTTTTACATACAACTCCAAAAATTACCTATGACATCTCAAATTAAAACTTAGGATGTTTACTCTCATCTAGTAAAATTTAATAACTTTTGTTTATCATTTGGTCATCCAAAACTATATGACAAACTCACTGCCTCATAGAAAAATGCACTGGCAACACTATTCACATTCTCCAAAATTCACCATTTTATTTGATTGCTTATTTCCAATAATTACAATACAATTTGGGGAATAAAATTTAGGGTGTTACAAAAGATGGGTTACCACCAATTTTAGTAGGAACTGATCTTCCCATATTTAAGAGATTTTTGGAGCATGTGGGAATTTGACTTCTAGGAACATTTTGGCGCCAAATGTGTTTTCATCGTGGAAACTTACTTATCTTTCTTTCCCTTCCCCCTATTCCTTGTACCAAATGGGCTCTAAATTTGATAAAAATGTATATGTTTGAGTTCTATAAATTATGTGATGTAAGTAACTAGTTTATTTTGGAATAGATTATTTAAATTATATTGCCTCAAAGAATTTCTTTCTATTGATCATATTTTAAAAATTTAATTATATATCAATTTTAATAATTATTTATTAACTAAAGCAATGTAATCTTACAAGTTGCAATCTAAAGTTTGTTTGATAATGTTCTTAATTTTTATGTTCTTAGAATAGTTATATAAACTTATTTTTTTAAAAAAGTTTGGGAAGGAAAAAAACAAAAGAATTTGTTTGCAGAATTGTTTTAAAATCGCCAATTCTCGCTTTTTTTCCCCAACAACAAAAAAGGAAAAAGCTATTCTGATTTGTTTATTTAGAATGTTGTGTTATATTTTTTTTTCAAAACACTTAATTTTGAACTTTTATTTATAAACTATTTACTATCTCTGTCATTGGATCAATTTCCACTGATTGAGATTTAATATTTTATTAGTAATATTATTATAATATTAAATACAAAAATACATATAAATATATTTAAAATGTTGAAATTATATCTAACCACTTCAACACTTTAAAATTTTATTAATAAACGTTATAACTTTTTTACTGTTTATCTCAAGCAATTTTGAAATGTTTATGTTAAACTTTAATTAGTTTAAAATTGTGTGTGTGTGTGTGTGTGTGTGTGTGTGTGTGTTTATTTAAGATTATAATATGTTGTCACAAAATATTAAATATCATCAAGTGGAAGTTGATCCAATTGGGGAGATAGTAAATAGAAAGGAAATTGAGAGAAAGCTTGATGGAGACACCCCTCTCCCATATGCTATGCACCTCCCTCATTTTTCTTGTTCCATGATAGCTCCAATCCTCCATTGATGAAAGTTGGAGATATATTCCTAGCTCTATTTCATGCTTCAAAAATCTCCCAATTAAAACACTTATTTTATAAATATTTTTCTACTCAACAAGAACATTTTAGTAGAATTTGGGTTTGAGAAGAACCTTAATGTTATATAAGAAGATAGAAATCCCCCTAACAAAATACTTAGGGTTTGGAGTATGCCTCAGTGTTAAGGTTTAGAGTAGGTCAATTGGATTTGCCACTATGAACTATGAGCGTAATGAGAAGAATTTGAGTGTGATTATGACTTTATCCTTAAAGAATTTGAGAAGAATTTTAATATTATACAAGAAGAAAAAATAAAAATATTTTTATGAAAATTGTTTATGCATAAATTATTTTGAAATTTATATGTTATGTGTTTTGAATCAGTGTTTATTTAAAATGTAATTACACTCAATGGCTAGTTGGCTACATAAATTTGATAAAAATCTATATGTTTGAGTGCTATAAATTATTATGATGTAAGGAATTTATTTTAAAATGGATCATTTAAATTTGCAATCTTTTTGAGTTTTGGCTAGCGAGATATCAAAACTTGGATGGAACACTAAAATGTTCTAAATACAGAAATGCACTTGATCTTAATTTTGGTACCTTGTTGAAGCTTCCATTTATACGACTTATTTGATGCACAAGACTTGTTTAGATAAGCATCTCTCACTTTTAAAGGACATCCACTTAGGGGTGTTCAAATCCCGGGACGGGACCAGGAATACCCATTCCCGGTTCCCGTCCCGGGATTTCCCGGGACTGGGATCTCATTCCCGGTCCCGGTCCTGGGAAATTCCCGGGACAACCGGGACCGGGAATTCCCGGGACCGGGATCGGGAATTCCCGGTCTTAATAATATAATTATATTAGTTAAATTTTTTAATAATCTAGTGTTTAAAGTAATTATTTAACACCTAATAAGGTCATAAAAATCACATAAATTGAGTTAGAATTGAAAAATAACATATTATTATCACATTCATCATTTTTGTTATTATCTTTATACATTATATAGTTAGGATTTGTATCACGATATATACAATTTAACTTTAACTAAATATGTGATATACATTTTATCAAATGATAACTTAATTTATGGGGTAAAAAATACAAAAATAAAATAATAACCTATTTTTTAAGGAAAAAAGAAAAAAAAACCAGGACTGGGAATTCCCGGGATCACAAGGTGTGATCCCGGTCCCGGTCCCGGTCCCGGCCGGGACGAGAAATTCCCGGGATAAAATATCCGGGACCGGGCCGGGACAACCGGGATCGGGATACTTTGAACACCCCTACATCCACTGGCTTCATATACTAGAATTCTATCACAAGTTGCAATCTGAAGTTTGGACTTTAGGGGTCTGTGTGGTTCGATCCCATTACGCCCTGCATTGCAATGCGATGCAATAGTAATGTAAAGCAATATTAATTACAGGGTTAGTGTTTGGTTTGATTTTTAAGCATGGTGAAATGAGTTATTTTTTAATAATTATTTAAAATAAATAATCAGAAAATCTATTTTATCCTTAACATAATCTTTGCAGAAAAAATAGTTAAGAGCCATTATGTTGCCTCATAGTAACCATCACGCTATTTCATCGAGTATCGTTTGATGTCAATGGTTGTGGTGGTAGAGTTGATCGAAACTTTGATGTGGCAGTAGTGATGGCAGGTGGTGACAGCTACAACGGTGGGGAAGGAGATAGTGGTAGCAGTGGTAGCAACGGTGGAGGTGGCAATAGCAGGGGGTGGCGGCGACGACAGTGAAGAAGGAGGAGGTAGTGGTGGCAACGACGACAATGGTGAAGGTGGCGGTGGCTGGAAGTGGCGGCGATAGGGGTGGAGGAGAAGGTAGTGGTGGCCGCAGCAGTTGAGGAAGAGGAGGACGTTATGTCAACTGCTGCAATGGTGGGGTAACGGAAGTGGTGGTGAGGGTGGCAGTGGCAGTGGTGGAGTAGGAGCAGGTAGTGGCGGCGATAGCAATAATGGGTGATAGCGACGGAGGAAGAAAAAGAGGTAGTAGTGGTGGCGATGGTGGCAATAATGGAGGTGGCAACAATAGGAGTGGCAATGACGGCTATCGGAGGAGAAGGAGGTAGTGGCGGCAGAGGAGGAGGAGGTAGTGTTGGCGGACACAATGGTGGAGGTGATTACGGTAGCAATTCGAGGGTGTCAATGCCGACAATGAAGGAGGAAGAGGTAGTAGTGGTGGCAGTCGTGGCGCAGTGTGACAAGTAAAATGAGACTAGCGAAACAAAGATAAAAGAGGCAAGCTTTACCCAAGAGGGGGTGAATTGGGTGACGTGATAAATTTTTTGCTTGATGTGGTGATATGAAAATAGAGTAGACAGAGTAGAGTTGAGAAGATTGGAACACAGAGAGTTATACTGGTTCGTCCTAACAACCAGGCCTACGTCCAATCCTCAAAGATCAAGACCTACTGAGATTTTCACTATTCTTCCAAGATTCAATGGGCTCTCAGAATGCCACAAAACAACAATTGTCCTTGAACGAACTACGAGCAGAAATATTCTCTCACTAAGAAATTTCTCTCCCCTTTATGACAAGTCTTATGTGCAGAAAAACAACCTATGACCTTTCCCACTTGCTTACGTATACAAGTCTTATGAGCAGCAACGTTCTATTCTGCTTACACCACTGTAAGTCTTACGAGCAGCAACGTTATCTACTGCTTGTATCTTATAAGTCTTATGAGTGGAAGGTTTACCTAGGAATTTTCTCAACTGATTCTCTTGTAAGGATATCTACCCTCTCAAGGTCCCAATACCTTGAGATCAAATGAAAATAGAATTTGAATTGTATAAAGACTCTCTTACAGAGCAAGTAGATGAACACTGAAGATCAATATGAATACAGAGAAAATATGAATAACAGAAACTCGTGTATATGCTTGTGAATTCTTGTGCTTCGTTGTTTTTGACGATCTCTGGATCTCTGTATTTATAAATGTTCAGTTTTTGCCCGTTTGAGTAATGATCATTGAGGAGTGGGGCTTGTTACTGTGGAATGACAAGCGCATGTTTGAAAACTTTGAATGTGGTAGGTACGTGCTTGTAATGATGTTGTCTGCCGTTGTTTGACTTTCTTCGTGTCTGTTTATTTCTAACGTTCATCCTCCTGTATCATACTTATAATACATTCAAAATGATGTTAAATAATGATAATAAGTGATGATAAGATAAATAAATAACATTAAACTATATTCGGATTGAACGCTGTGAGACTTGGTGCATTTAGTCTTTTGGCACAGTATCACTCGAGCATGGATAGGCTCACTCGAGTGATCTTGCTATTTTTCTCCTTGTTCTTCAGTTTTGTACTTGTACTCGCATAGGATTTCAGAGAGATAATTTTCTCACTCGCAAGTGATGTGGGGCCTCACTTGAGCACAACTCCTTCCACTCGAGTGGCCTTACATTTTACACTGAGAGACTCTTCTCTGGACAATACTCGCATATCATTTTAGCAAGAGTGAGATTTTGCACTCGCAGGTGTGTGGGCCATCACTCGAGCACACATCCTCCTGCTCGAGTGAGAAGAATATTCTCATATAATATACCATTGTTATCAATACTTGCATTAGAATTAGAGAGAGTTAGATTTCTCTCTCGCGAGTGCTGATGTGTCACTCGGGCATATGAAACCTCGCTCGGGCATACTTGTGTTTCTCTGACTTTCATGACTCTCGACCAAGCACTTGCAGTCCCTCACTCGCTAGTGCTCGAGTACAAAGCAGCTTCATGCTAGAGTTTTGATTTCTCTGCTCGAGTGCACAAAGGAAGAATGATAGGAATTGCTCTTGGCCAAACACTCGCAGTCTCTCACTCGCATGTGCTTGAGTGAGAAAGACTCTTCTGCTCGAGTTCTATCTCTAGTGCTTGAGTGAATTAGTAAAAATGACAGTAGCTAGCTCTCGGGCAAACACTTTCTGGCTATCACTCATATTTGCTCGAGAACAAATGAGTTCCATGCTCGAGTGCTAGATTCATGCTCGAGTACATCAGTTAATTTTGACAGCAGGCACCACAGAACTTTACTATATGCATTTGGTAACTTTGTAAACATTCCTTAAACTTATAAAACTATGATTTGCACACAATTGTGTTTTGTTATCATCAAAACTTGGAATCTAACATTCTCCCCCTGTTTGATGATGACAAAACCTTTATGATGGAATTTAAGAAAAAGGTTGATTAAGATGAAAATTTTTTGAAATACAACATCAATGTTTCCAAATGCATATTTTCACCAAATTTTAGATTCAAGTTCAGATTTTTGCACTTATCTACATATGTTCCCTGCAATACTTCCTCTGGACACTTAACGTCCAAGATAAGCATAGTATCACAGAAACAATCAAAAACTTAAACAGAAAAACTTGATAACATGAAAATAGTCATAAATCATTAACTACATTAACTACCCATAAACTCTGTATACAACCATAATATCATCATAAACCTACCCCATTACATAAAAACTACCCAAACACCCAATATATCCTATAATAGCTCAGAAAACCATCACACATCCTTCTCCCCCATTTTGTCAACATCAGAAGGGGGCTGAGGAAAAGTGATATCAAATGATGGGATAAAGGGTACCATGGCAGTGGAAGGGTCAATTGGCACAAAGGGTGGAGATGATGGCTGTGGTACAGAGGCTGAGGGCGGTAGTGAAGGTGACCGATCATAGGTGATATCAACATTAGAATCTGGATCGATGAAGAGAACATGTGTCTGAGGATGAGGAGGTGAGGTTGAGGCAGGAGTGGTCTCAGGTAGCACATCTAAAGATGTAGTCGGGAAGTGAGAACGTAAGAAGATCTCCAAATCAGTGATCCTTCGTGACATGTCATCCTGAGTCTTGAACATCAAGTCAAAGTTGGTATTGGCCTTGTCTACCAACTTTAAGACCTATAACTCCATTTTGTCTACCAGCTTCTCATAGTCAGTCACTAATTCCTTCTTCAAGCTAGACACAGCTTGATTGATTGCTTCAGTCAAATGGTTGGAGAGTGATGCATTAAGGAAAGAAGGAGCAGGAATATGACCTTGAGCAGATGACTGAGCCTCATCACCTCTTGATGGAGTGGCTTCCCTCTGAGATGTAGCTTTGGTTCGACTCACTGGAAGATTAATACTCATATGAGTTAGCTGAGTCTTGCCAAACCTTGGAATGAGCACCCTCTCAGTTCCTTCCAAATACCATATCTTATTCTTCATAAGAATGAGGGATACAATTTGAGGATATGGTATAGTTGCGGATTTTGATGAAGAAAATCGAAATCTTCTCATCTCACTGAAAATGATCTCCCCTACATTTCTTTGTTGCCTGACTAGGAAGGAGGCCAACATATAATAATCTTTTTGAGCAAAATGGGTAAAATTTTTGGATTTGTTAACCATGCTCCAAGAATATATATAGTGTAAGGCTCTGTGAGAATCAGGCATGTCAATAGGTTTAAAATTAAGGGGGCCTATTGGGTCTTTTGGTCTCAAAATCTGGAAGGCTTCATTGGCTGAGAAAGTGGGTAGATCTGGAGGTGGTGCAACATACCCAAGTAAGTCATTTATGATCTTAGCAGATATCAAAATAAATTTGCCTCTAACAGTAGTAGACACTACTTCCTCAATCAATTCTCTAGTTCTAGACTTAATGTTATGGGATTTCATGTTGCAGTAAAAGGTTTTCACAACAGAGGGTGAATATGGAATGTGGATATTCAGCCAAGGAGCATAGTATTCAAGATAAGGATATAAATCCAAATTGCAATTCTTCTTCAAGTAATCTAAATCCACATAAACTACAGGACAGAAATGCCTATGAGCAAACTCAGTATCGAATACCTTCTGTGGCAGTGCCTTTAATTCCTCAACATTGAATCCTTCAGGAAAACTTGTAATATGATCATCCTCTGGAGCTTGTGAGACAGAAGGTACCCTTGAAGCAACCATACTGGATTGCCCAACATAGTGTGAACTTGAGACACCGGCTTGAGAAGCAATTTTCCCAACTATCTTGTCAAGTTTTAACTTCTCCATTACTTCCCAGAGTTGCATGTTGAATGTGTCATCGGAGGAAGAAGAGGATTATTGTGTTTGCTCAGTTTCCTTTTTCTTTCCTCTTTCTTGGACCTCTTTGGATTGAGACCGGGTAACTACAGGTTCTTTGATCACCACACCCTTTGGTTTCGTTTGAGAAGGTTGAACCTTCTTTGCTATTTGAGGCTTAGGATGAGGTTTCTTAGCCGGAGTTCTCTTTTTGGTTTTGGGTTTAGGAGGAGGTGAAGGTGAGGAAGACATTGAAGGAGTTGATACCGGGGTTGCAAAAGCACTAGCAGTAGAATGAGTGGGAGAGGTTGAGTGAGATCTTTGGGAAATAGAAGGCATTTTAGTTCTGGCCATTTAGAAACAAAAATGAGAGAAACAAGACTCACAGATTTTTCTAAGAATAGAGAAGAAAAATGGAGAGGATTAGGGCACCGAATGAGAGAAGCAAAGGATAAATCTCACCTTTTAAAGAAGGTTGAAGAGTTGTAACGGTGATTTGAAGCAAATGGACACGTTTGATTGAAGAGAAACGGTTGGAGATGAAGAGGTGTGACCTTTGAGTGACGAGACACCTCGAGTGAAAGCAGGAAGAGCGACGGTCTGAGCTATCGCGTAACTGATATAAGTGATAGTGCTCGAGCAGTAACCCTAGTGCTCGAGTGATGTTCATACTATGCTCGAGTGTGTTCATTCTGTGCTCGAGTGATATACAAAAAATTTTGATAAAACATGTAAAAGCATACCTGGTTTATGGATTTCTTGCTATATTTTTCATCTTTGTACTCAAATCCTTCAAAATCATTTGAGTAACCATGCATTGGGTAGCTTCTGGAAAGAAATTCTTTCTTTCTACTTGAGTACACATTCTTCACTTCAAGCATGTTCATATCATGCTCGAGTGAGGGTTCTTCTTACCCGAGTGAGCTCAATTTTCACTGTTGCATTTTAGATAGTCTCTTGGTATTTTTATCTCCTCTGTTAACCCCTGTTTTACATACTAAGAAACAGAGTATTTTCAATGGTGCTGTGCTCGAGCAGAGTTAACTTGCTCGAGTGAGCAATTCTTGTCACTCGAGTGACACTTTCTGTGCTCGAGTGACAGACCTGCAAAACAATTTTTTAATGCTCCGATGCCAAAGTCAGTATGGTTGTCATCAAAAATACATTTAATTAAGATATTTAACAAGAAAACTTACAACTCATTGGGATTAACCATGCCCAATTCTCTTCGAATATATAGGAATTGATCTTTAGCTATTGGCTTTGTGAAAATGTCAGCAAGTTGAAGATGAGTTGGTATGAATTCTACTTTGACATCCTTCTTTTGAACGTGATCTCGAATGAAGTGATGTCGGATGTCTATGTGTTTGGTCCTTGAATGTTGTATAGGATTCTTGGCTAAGCTTATAGTGCTAGTGTTGTCACAATAAATTGGAATCTCATTTAAGTATATCCCCAAATCTTGAAGTTGTTGTTTCAACCATAATACTTGAGAACAACAACTTGCTACGGCTATATATTCAGCTTCAGTCGAGGATAATGAAACTGTGTTCTACTTCTTGCTGAACCATGATACCAGAGAGCCTCTAAAGAATTGATATTGACCACTAGTACTCTTTCTGTCAGTTTTATATCCTCCGTGATCTGAATCTGAATATGCCATCAAATAATCGTTTCCTCTTTTTGGATACCATAAACCAAGTTCTGAAGTGTCTCCTAGATATTTGAAGATTCTTTTTACTGTCTTTGCATGTGATACCTTAGGAGCGGATTGATACCTTGCACACATTCCCACGCTGAACTGAATATCTGGCCTGCTTGCTGTAAGATAGAGTAATGAACCAATCATTCCTTTATACTTAGTAATGTTGAAGCTAGGACCTTTTACATCAGCATCTAACAAGGTTGTAGAACTCATTCAAGTATCAGCTCCATTAGCATTATCTAATCCATACTTCTTCAACAACTCTTTCAAATACTTTGTTTGAGATACAAATATACCATTCTTCTTTTGTTTGATTTGAAGTCCAAGAAAGAAGTTCAATTCTCCCATTATGGACATTTCAAACTCTCCCTGCATAATCTTAGAAAATTCTTGACACATAGATTCGTTAGTAGCACCAAAAATAATATCATCAACATAAATTTGAACAATTAGAATATCATTTTTGTTATGTTTGATGAAAAGAGTTGTATCTACTTTTCCTCTGACAAAATTTTGATCAAGAAGAAACTTGCTTAGTCTTTCATACCAAGCTCTAGGTGCTTGTTTCAAGCCATATAAAGCTTTCTTAAGTTTGAAAACATGATCAGGCTTTGTTTCATCTTCAAAACCAGGAGGTTGTTCTACATATACTTCCTCCATAATATAACCATTTATAAAAACACTTTTCACATCCATTTGATAAAGTTTAAAACCTTTAATGCAAGCAAAGGCTAAGAGTACTCGTATTGCTTCCAATCTTGCCACTGGAGAATATGTTTCCTCATAATCAATACCTTCTTCTTGATTATAGCCTTTGGCCACCAATCTTGCTTTGTTTCTCACAATGATTGCTGATTCATCAATTTTGTTTTTGAAAATCCATTTGTTCCCTATAACTGTATGATCTTTAGGTCGAGGAACCAAATCCCAAACTTGATTTCTTTGAAATTGATTTAATTCTTCTTGCATAGTAATCACCCAATCATTGTCAGATAAGGCTTATTCCATATTAGAAGGTTCAATTTCAGAAATAAAAGCAGAGAAAGTTACCTCATTGAGGATTCTATTTCTGGTTTTGACACCTTCATGAATATCTCCAATTACTTGATCAATTGGATGATCTTTAATATGTCTCTATGCTTTTGGTTGAGCATGATCATCGACATCTTCTATATTTTGAAAATCATTTGTTTCAAAATCATTTTGTTTTGAAATAGATTTGTCTTTCTTTATTAAATCCATTTCTTCTTCATCAATATGTTTTGTCCGAGAATCAAGTTCATCAAACACAACATGAATAGATTCTTCAACTGTACATGTTCTTTTATTGAAAACTCTATAAGCTTTACTTCTATTAGAATATCCTAGAAATAAACCTTCATCGAACTTTGAATCAAATTTATCTAAGTTCTCTTTACTGTTGTTGTGAATGAAGCACTTACATTCGAAGATATGTAGATGAGCAAGATTTGGCTTTCTTCCCTTGTAGAGTTCATATGGCGTCTTTCCAAGTGATTTGCGAATATATGCTCGATTTGAAATGTAGCATGCAATACTCATTGCATCTACCCAGAATACTTGTGACATTTCTTTTTCATTAAGTATTGCTCTCGCCATTTCTGTAAGGACTCTGTTCTTTCTTTCTACTACTCCATTTTGTTGGGGTGTTCTAGGTGCAGAGAAGTTATGATCTATTCCTTCGTTGTTGTAGTAGTCTTCAAATAGTTGATTATCCAATTCTCCTCCATGGTCTGTCCTAATAGAAACAATAGAAATACCTTTCTCATTTTGGACCTTTTCAGCAAACATAATAAATTCAACAAATGTTTCATCTTTTGAAGCAATAAATATAGTCCATGCAAATCTTGTAAAATCATCGACAATTACTAAAGTATATAAATTTCCTCCAAAACTTTTTACTCTTGCTGGTCCTTCCAAATCCATATGAAGTAATTGTAAAGGTTTAGAAGTAGAAATCTCAAACTTTGTTTTGAATGAGGATTTAGTTTGTTTGCCTTTTTGACACGCTTAACAAATCATATTATCTTTGAATTTAAGTTTGGGAAGACCAACAACTAAATCTTTTCTAATCAGTTTGTCAAGTTGATTCATATTGACATGAGCCAAATGCTTATGCCATAACCAACTCTCCTCTGATCGACTAAGAAAACAATTTTCAGAAGAATTTGAATTTAAATCAATAGTATAACAGTTACCGTCCCTTTGAGCTCGGATCTTTGCCTTGATAAATTCTTTGTTTAGTGGCAGATCTTTCTTGTTTACTATCAAGAATTCTTTTGAGTCAAAGATCACCCAGTTATCTTTGTCAGTGCTTTGACTTACACTCAAGAGGTTGTGACATAATCCTTCTACATAGTATACTTCGTTGATTTGAACATCATCGGATTTTCCCACTTCACCAATTCCAGCAATACGTCCAGATTGATTACCTCCAAATGTTACCTTTCCTCCTTCTCTGGTTTCCAGCATGGTGAACTTATTTTTGTCACCAGTCATGTGTCTCGAACATCCACTATCAATATACCATTTGTTTGCTCGAGATGCTTTGAGACATACCTAGAATAAGGTGATCAAGTTTTAGGTACCCACACTTTCTTGGGTCCTTTGTGGTTAGTATGTGATGTATGTGTCCCTTTCGGAACCCATTTATATGTTCCAATAACTTGTCCTCTTTTAAAATAACATGACGAAGTATAATGTCCTTTCCTATTATAATAGCTACATGATGCAAAGGGATTTGATGTATGCACAGAATTAAGAGACGTTCTACTACTATTCTTCTTATATCCTCTATTCTTATCATGATCAGACTTATATCCAATTCCAGATTTATCAAATGAAACTTTCTGAGAATTTAGAATAACTTTAAGAGTTTCACTTCCATTAGTAAATTTTTCAACAATTTTTGTTAAATCACTTATTTTCTTATCTTTCTCCTCACATATTTCACATGATGATATGACAGTATTTTCTAATTCTTTTACTTTCTTCTTTTAACTAACCATTTCTTTAGCTACTTTGATGAATTCTGTATGTAATGCATTACATTCAGATAACAATTCATCATAAGTAGGTTCAAAATCACTTACCTCAGAATCTGATTCTTCTTCCTTGGCTACCAAGCATAGATTTGCTACTTCGTCATTGTCACTTTCTTCATCTGACGAACTATCACCCCAGATAGATGATATATATGCTTTCTTTTTTCTGCTTCTTTTTGTCTTTGTTTCTGAAGCATTCGGATTTGATGTGTCCAGGTTTCCCACATTCATAGCATACTATATGTTGTTCTTTGTTTTCTTTCTTGCTTGGTCCACCTTGATAATTTTTGAAGTTCTTTTGACCTCTTCTATAAAATCTCTTGAATTTTCTCACGATCATTCCCATTTCATCATCATTAGGGACATCTTCATTTTTGGAAGACTCTTCTTCGTCCTTGATAGCCTTAAGTACAACTCCCTTTTTCTTTTTATCATTGAACTCTTCTAGTTCCTTTTTGAATCTCAACTTTCCTTCATACTCGGAAAGACTACCAAAGAGAGCAGTTACGGATCTCATAGACTCTCCTTTAGCTTCTTCGATAGCTGTCACCTTCGCTTCCCATTCTTTCGTAAGAATATTAAGAATCTTTCTTACCTGGGAATTTTGATCAAAAGATTTTCCAAGTGCAGATAATTTATTAACAAGATGAGTATACCTGAGTTCGAATTCTGATATACCTTCTCCAGGTTTCATACGAAATATATCATACTCTATAATTAGAGTATTGACTCTATTTTCTTTGATTTTGGATGTACCTTCGTGAGCAATTTCAAGAGCATCCCACAGATCTTTGGCAGTTGGTAGAGTACATATTCGAAAATATTCTTTTTGACTGAGAGCACTTTGTATCATTAAAATAGCTTTACTATTTAATGTTACTAACCTTTTATCATCTTCGTCAAACTCCTCTGGGCTCTTCTTAACGACTCTATCTTCGATTTTCTTCATTGGAACATAGTTACCATCTTGTATTACATTCCACAAACCGTACTCGTTAGCCATAACGAACACTCTGAACTTAGCTTTCTAGAATGAAAAATGTTCTCCAGCAAAACCAGGGGGTCTAGTGATTGAAGCTCCATCTGGAAGAATGTTCTCACCCATTGTTGCCATTTATCAGATCCTTCTCAAGCTGTTAGGCTCTTCGGAGAAGACCTCGCTCTAATACCAAATGAAAGAGGCAAACTTCACCCAAGACGGGGGTGAATTGGGTGACGTGATAAATTTTTTGCTTGATGTGGTGATATGAAAATAGAGTAGACAGAGTAAAGTTGAGAAGATTGGAACACAGAGAGTTATATTGGTTCAGCCTAACAACCAGGCCTACGTCTAGTCCTCAGAGATCAAGACCTCCTGAGATTTTCACTATTCTTCCAAGATTCAATGGGCTCTCAGAATGCCACAAAACAACAATTGTCCTCGAACGGACTACAAGCAGAAATATTCTCTCACTAAGAAATTTCTCTCCCCCTTACGACAAGTGTTATGTGTAGAAAAACAACCTATGACCTTTCCCACTTGCTTACGTATACAAGTCTTATGAGCAGCAACGTTCTCTTCTGCTTACACCACTGTAAGTCTTACGAGCAGCAACGTTCTTTACTGCTTGTATCTTATAAGTCTTATGAGTGGAAGGTTTACCTAGAAATTTTCTCAACTGCTTCTCTCGTAAGGATATTTAACCTCTCTAGGTCTCAATACCTTGAGATCAAATGAAAATAGAATTTGAATTGTATAAAGACTCTCTTACAGAGCAAGTAAATGAACACTGAAGATCAATATGAATACAGAGAAAATATGAATAACAGAGACTCGTGTATATGCTTGTGAATTCTTGTGCTTCGTTGTTTTTGACGATCTCTGGATCTCTGTATTTATAGATGTTCAGTTTTTGCCCGTTTGAGTAATGATCATTGAGGAGCGGGGCTTGTTACTGTGGAATGACACGCGCATGTTTGAAAACTTTGAATGCGGTAGGTACGTGCTTGTAATGATGTTGTCTGCCGTTGTTTGACTTTCTTCGTGTCTGTTTTTTTCTAACGTTCATCCTCCTGTATCATACTTATAATACATTCAAAATTATGTTAAATAATGATAATAAGTGATGATAAGATAAATAAATAACATTAAACCATATTCGGATTGAACGCTGTGAGACTTGGTGCATTTAGTCTTCTGGCAGAGTATCACTCGAGCATGGATAGGCTCACTTGAGTGATCTTGCTATTTTTCTCTTTGTTCTTCAGTTTTGTACTTGTACTCGCATAGGATTTCAGAGAGATAATTTTCTCACTCGCGAGTGATGTGGGGCTTCACTCGAGCATAACTCCTTCTGCTCGAGTGGCCTTGCATTTTACACTGAGAGACTCTTCTTTGGACAACACTCGCATATCATTTTAGCAAGAGTGAGATTTTGCACTCGCAGGTGATGTGGGCCCTCACTCGAGCACACATCCTCCTGCTTGAGTGAGAAGAATATTCTCATGTAATATACCCTTATTATCAGCACTTGCATCAGAATTAGAGAGAGTTAGATTTCTTACTCGCGAGTACTGATGTGTCACTCGGGCATATGAAACCTCACTAGGGCATACTTGTGTTTCTCTGACTTTCATGACTCTCGGCCAAGCACTTGCAGTCCCTCACTCGCTAGTGCTCGAGTACAAAGCAGCTTCATGCTCGAGTATTGATTTCTCTGCTTGAGTGCACAAAGGAAGAATGACAGGAATTGCTCTCGGCCAAACACTCGCAGTCTCTCACTCACATGTGCTCGAGTGAGAAAGACTCTTCTGCTCGAGTGCTATCTCCAGTGCTCGAGTGAATTAGTAAAAATGACAGTAGCATGCTCTCGGGCAAACACTTTCTGGCTATCACTCGCATCTACTCGAGCTCAAAAGAGTTCCATGCTCGAGTGCTATATTCATGCTCGAGTACATCAGTTAATTTTGACAACAGGCACCACAAAACTTTGCCATATGCATTTGGTAACTTTGTAAACATTCCTTAAACTTATAAAACTATGATTTGCACACAATTGTCTTTTGTTATCATCAAAACTTGGAAAAAGACAATTGAAACTAAAAGGTAAATTTGTCTTTTTCAACCATGAAATAGAATGGTAATGAGTATTCATATGAGGGAGGTATGAATGAGGATTACTAATTTTTTTGTAATCACCATTACAATGATAAACCCTATTACCATACTAAAGAGCAACCAAACACTCTTATTTTGGTAATGCAATAATGATTACCATTGGATGGATGTAGTGCAGTTGAACCAAACAGGCTACTAGATTCATGTTACTCTCTCCTATTCCTAATGTAAGAGATAATTTAAAAGTTCAACTTGCTCTTAGATATAAGACTTTTTTTTCATTTTTGTCACCTATTTTCTAATTCACCTATTATCATGTAAGAAGTAAGAAAGAGATAGGGAGAATTAAAGATAGTGATTATTGCGTTTGAGAAAAAACATGTCATATTAACTAAATTAACTAACTTATTTATTCTAATCAAATTAGGTAAAAATGTTTTATATTAAAAACCATAGGAGTATAAATTTATAATTTAGGAGTTTTCTTTTAAGTTCAATTTTCAAACTCGCTAGCTAGATGGAGAATCTTAATCATTTGAGTTTTTTTTTCCAAAGTTATTTTATTGTTTTTTTTTTATAAAGTTTATCTTATTGTTCCCACGGTCCACATTTGGAACTTCCTATCTATCTGAAGGTAATGGGGGCATAATCCTAGCATAAGAAGTGGAAGATTTCATTAACAAGTTGAACACAATTTCAAATATTGAAAAGCGTATTTATTAGGAGGTGCGATAACATTTTATCCTCTAAACCTATAGAGGAAAACACTAGAGCAAATAAAAAAAAGTGGAAGATTCCATCTTACAATTGAAATAATGAATTTCCAAAGCACATTCAACATTGTGCTTGTGTGTATATATCATTTCACTCCCCTCATAGACAAACCATAACAAACACGCATTTATAAAACACAAAAAAAACTATTAAGTAATAATAATAATAATAAAGCACAAAAACATATTTTTCTCCGTTGCCTTCAGATTTTCCCAGATTACAAAACGTAATCGTTTCTTTCAGTCTCTCGCTTCCCTCCTCTCCCCGTGACCCTATGTGCCAGTTCAGAATCCCTAATTTCCTCCGGCAAGCAAACTGCGACTGGAGGCCAAACACCATTCTGCCATTGGAGATTATCATCAACATTCTCAGAAGGCTTCCTTTCAAATCCTTTGTTTGATTTCAATGTGTGTGTAAAGAATGAAAAAAATCTCCTAAAACCCCGTCTTCCATCGCTGAATATGCCCGCTGTTAGATCCCATGTGTTTTGATGATAACAACGATTGGATCAATAATATAAAAGGATTTGATCACAACGAAAAGAATTTGAACAAAGTAACTAGATGGCAGACAAAAGCTTTACTTGAAGTAAGCATTGGAGTAATGAAGAAGATTTGAGAGATAGAGCAAAGGAAGAACATCACTGGCAGATTCTTTAAAGGTTACTTGAGTGAGCACTCGGATAATGTTGAAGAAAATGTTTCAAGAGGCACTGCCAAAATTTGGAAGAAGTTACTCAAGGGGCTACTCGAGTAATCTACAAAGTTATATGAACCATTACTCGAGTAGCCACTCGAGTAACAACATGAGCATAAGGCATTACTGGAGTAGCCACTCGAGTAACCAGGGAAAATATCTTCCAGTAGCTCTCGGCCACGAAATGCAGCAATTTACTCGAGTAGCCACTCAAGTAACCAGGTGAGAAAAAGGCATTACTTGAGGGAGCACTCGAGTAATCTGCAGAGTTATTTGAAGCATTACTCGAAGGGTCACTAGAGTAATCAGGTAAGCAAAGAATAGGTACTCTCGGCCAAGAATTTGATGCTATTACTTGAGGGAGTAATCGAGTAATCTGCAAACTTATTTGAAATTTACTCGAGGGCTCACTCGAGTAATCTAGTATTTCTAAGGTTTGTGAGGTATCTTATTCCATGTCTTGCCCGAGTAATATATTAAATTATTATCTGCCATATATTTGATAATATTACTCGAGGGACTACTCGAGTAATGAGCATGATCACTTGAGTAGCCACTCGAGTAATGAAGTCCAGAAATCATGTTTTTAATCGAATGTTTATTGATTTGTTATCTATACGATTAACTCTTCATTGCACTAGTATTCTAAGTATGTTTACAGAGAAACAATGAAGAAATCATGACATAAGAGAAAAGTCAAATAAAACGTCTGAGATCTCACTTACCGCTATCTATTGCAAACGGATAGTTTTTAAATTAGAAGAACAGTCAACCGTTGCTTCGCGACTCTAATGGACATGTTTGAATTGCTTCCAACGGACACTACAAATCATTTATATATATGGAGCATTCAAAGAGCAGAGAATAACAACTGAGAACAAGCAATCACACATCGATCAATATACTCTTTGTGCTATGTTTTCTTATACTCATTCATTGTACTTCAGTGATTATATATTTGCTCTGTGAGAGAGTTTTTCATTACAAACTCAATATTTGTTATTGAGACAACTTAAGGCTGTGAAACCTTGAGTTGGGGATTTGATTACAACATGTAAGGGGGAGCGAGTATCCAGGTGAAGGAACTTGCTATATACTAAGGTGCCAAGAACCCACTGAATCTTGGAGAATATAGTGAAACTCTTAGAGATGTTCTGAGGACTGGACGTAGGTTAAATTGGTTGTGGTTGAACCAGTATAACTCCCAGTATACACTTCGGTGATATTTCTCTTTGCTCTCAAATGCTTTAAATATTCTGTTAATTTTCTTATATGCAACGAAATTTCTGGTATCGCTCAATTCACCCCCCCTTAGGTGAAACGCTTACACTAACACCCGCCACTCTGCCCGCGAAGGCCCTCTATTTCTCATCCATGAATACCATTACAATCATAGCTATCTCTCTTTATGTTTGCTAATCATAAGATGGAAACCATTGAAGCTCTGAACATACCCTCGATCAATGCCTTCAGACGTAGTTGGAGAATCATTGGTTCTTGCAATGGCTTGCTTTGTGTCCAAGTTGATCATGGTCGTTCGCTTTGACTGTGGAACCCAGTGATTAGAAATGTCAGAGAAATACCCCTAACAACGATTGATTTTTGGGACTTTTGCACATATGGATTTGGGTATTGTAGCATTGTTAATGATTACAAGATAGTGAAAATTTATAATCAAGAGTTGTGTACAAAGAAGGAAGATCAACGCCTGTGTCCCATCGGGTATGATCGAGCGGAGGCTTATTCAGTAAGCACAGGTTTATGGAAGGAACTAGAATTTGAATTTGTGGCTATACTGAATGCAGGATTTATAATTCAAGCTGTCAATACTGATGGGACTATTTCTTAGTTGTTAATAGGGCCTGTTTCACCTATAATAGTTTGGTTCGACCTAGCCACGGAAGTGTTCAGATTCACACAAATAACAACTGATTGTGGTACTATGTTTAGGCTTGGTGTGTGCAATAGCAAAATTGAGGTTCACTATGTGACTGAGGAGGACTCTGGATCTCATTTCATCCATGTATGGGGGATGGAGGAGGTTGCTAGTGAATCAGGGAAGAGTTTGAGTTGTACTCAGAAATATCTAATTGGACCAATTTCAGATGTTTCAAGTCCTGCATGTATTTGGAGGAACGAAATAGTCTGGCATGACAAGAAAATTCAGACTGAGGCGGAGGACGACGCAAGGTGCATTCTTTATCTGTTCAATCTCATCACTAATGAAGGGAGGGAGTTCAACTGTTCAGCTGACTGTAACTGGTGTGATGCTTTCAATTATGAGGAGAGCCTTGGTCTGTTTGAAACACCCAGTCTGAATAGCCTTGCTCTGCATCGCAGATTTCTCTTGTCACGGTAATTATGGTGGAAATTAAGCCACAAAACCTTTTAACACTTTGGTTGTATCTATAATCCTTGAAGTCCCTTTGATCTGTGATCTGGAATGGACAAATTTAGTACTAGTTGTTTCAAACTTTATTTTAGCCTTCTATATATCATGATATGTTCAATCTTCATAGATGACATATATTTTAGTTGCTGTTATATGAATTTGTTGGGTTTTGTTGGACACTTTATATATTAAGTGGGAAGGAAAGGTGGACATGACATATCAAAGCTTCTTGCTTTCTCATTTTGTTAATCTAATAGAGCAATATAATTAATACTCAGCACAAGAGAGTAAACTAAATGAGTTATTGCTTTATGTTTCCAGTAGATGAATATATAATTTAGTTGCTATTATATACAGAGCACAAGAGAGTGAACTATATAATTTATTCCTTTGTGAACTATATGTCCCTTTGGTTTGTTATCTATAATATAGAAATTGAGTTCTAGCTGCTTCCAAGTTTTCAACTTTCCACATCATCAGATGTTTAGTTTTAATAGATATATATGTGATTGCTGCTTTATAAATTATTTGGGTTTTGTTGTCTACTTAGACATTCAGGAAGAAAAGGTTAACAAGACTGTCATAATTTATTTGGAAGGATGAGGTTTCTTGCAGCCTTAATGAAAGTTAGATTGAGAGTGAGTGTTAAGTATGACATAAAGACCTTTCTACTCTGTTCCCCAACAGTTTTAGATGCCAATATTGTCAATTGCTCTACAACTCTCATTTTTGTGTGGCTGGTTTACTTCGAGACACTTTTGGCGGGAATGACCCCACAAAAAGCTAGCATTGAGCATTATGGTTGTTTCTATATTCCTTGATGCCATTTAGATCAGTCATCTAGAATAGAAATATTCAATGATTCATCTTTCAAGGTTCGTTTATATGAACTGATTACTGACAGCAAAAAAAGAAAACAGCTTTATTTTTACCGTCTATACTAACAGAGGTTCAGTTTTCATAGATGAATGCATAATTTAGTTGCTCCTATATGTTCGATTTTGTTTCAGTTAGTATACCAAGGTTCTATATCTTATGAGAGGGAATGAAAGTTAACCAGGGATATTATGCTTGTTTAAATATCCAGGGCTAGCTCTTTTACTTTAAAAAAAAATTGACTCTAACAACTATTACAGGTATCAGCAATAATATTTTGTAAGAAATGCTTGTGTTTAGAAAATAAATATAATATGTTTTGAAATAGTTTAATGTTTCTATTGGAGAATTACGTTTTGGTTTTAACACTACTCAAAATACCCTCAATTTCAAAAGCTATCAAGTCACTAGTACAAGAGTGCTTACTAAAACTTCAAACTGTTTCAGATTGATTTACTTTTTTCTATTCATTCTCATCAGTGATTTTAAATTTTTGGGATTTGAATAAAAAATAAAATTGGTTTCATATTCTAAGATGGTTCAATCCGTGATGAAGTTAGGTTGGTTTTGAGCGTGTGTTCGCCTACCCTAAAACCATGGTTTCAGAAGCACTTTTCCGCAAATTGAGACAAAACTCCTCTCACATACTTACCTCGTAAACTATAAAAGCTATTCTCTAAAAGCTAATCCGAACACACACTTTTAATCAATAATGACGATTTTTTTTGGGAAAATCCCTATAAAATACGTTTGAAATCGCTAAATTCCATTTTAGTGTAGCGAATTCCAAAAACCCGAATCAGTCATATGTCAGTACGGAATGAACAGTGTATGGATGCCAAAAGACGATTTTGCCCTTCAGCCCTCATTCTCACCACTTTCAAAATAATAACACGAACCTCTTAATTAACAACTTGGGTTCTTGATTAACAACACTACTTTATTCTTTCACATATTCGCATCTTCAAAATATAGTGTTGTTAATGTAAAATATGATGTTGTTAATAAAGAAAAAAGTGTTGTTATTGGCCCTGAAACTTAAATTACGAAGTTGTGAAATAAGAAATGAGAGTTGTTAATGTAGAATATGATGTTGTTAATAACAAGACCGGTATTGTTATTGTGAAAGAAAAAAGATGAAACTGGAGTTGTTAATCAAAAAGACAAAATTGTTAATTAAGAGGCTCGTGTTGTTATTCTGAAAGTGGCGAGAATGAGGGCTGAAGGGCAAAATCATCTTTTGGCACCCCTGCACTGTTCATTCCGTACTGACACATAACTAATTCAGGTTTTTAGAATTCGCTACACTGAAACGGAATTTAACGATTTCGAGCGTATTTTATAAGAATTTTCCCTTTTCTTTTGCCGTCAATAAAGGCGAACATTATATATACATCACACGTGAATCGAATCATACTTTAAAATATTCAATTATTCCCAACACATGTCTAAATGGCCTAATTATTTTTTTTTATGATTCATTTTAATATATTTTTACTTTTTCATGAAATATTTTTTCCCATTTCATACATGTCTAATAATTTAATTTCCATCTGCACCATGAAAATTTGGAGTAAGTTACAACTTTTTTTCTTTGGTTAAAACTAATATGCTATTTAAAATTAGTTGTCGCAGGCTCCATTTAAAATATAAATTTCCAATGCATATCAATTGCCAGACAACTTTTTAATTTTAATTTTTTATTGCACCCTCTCTTTCACTAACCGCTAGAAACGTGTAATTTTTGAGTATGCATTGGGTGCTCATCGAATCAGCAAAGAATGTCTCCATTGAGATACTCTCTCAATTTCCTCCCCATTAAATCAAAACGGTGAGTTTTACTTTCAAAACAAAATCTGACCCGTTCTCTCTTTCCAATCAAACGGAACTGTCGGTTTCTCTGACTAGCAAATTGTAGAGCATTGGGAGCTCTTCAAGGGGACAACGTTGTTAATCATCAAGAAGAAAACGAAGAAGAAGCTCTGCAAGTTGGTTGACAGTGAAACCAATGACTCAGCTTAATAAGAAAAAGTGAGCCGGAGAGAAACCGACGGTTACACTTGATTGGAAAGAGAGCATGGGTCAGATTTTGTTTAATAAGCAAAACTCAATGTTTTGACTTAATGGAAAGGAAATGGAGAGGGCATATCAAGGGAGACATTCTTTGCCGTCATCGAATGAACATCCACATGATGTCATGCATAAGCTTGAAGACGCCACTGTCTCGAGTGTGTGTTCTATTACCCCCAAAATCATGGTTTTAGAAGCACTTTTCTGTAAATCGAGACAAAACTCATCTTACATACTTACCTCGCAAACTGTAGAAGCTATTCTCCAAAAGCTAATTAGAACACACACTCATAAAGTTATAACAATAATCCCAATATCTCGGTCTCGAGTTTGCATTTGGTGATCATTGCAGTAATAAGCATATAATTTCTTATAACTTGATGAGATCACAAATGTTTAAATTTTTAAATGGTCCAAATTTAAATTTTTTAATTTGTGTTTTTTCAAATAATAAATTTATTTTTTATGAGAAGTGATAGTTATAAGATTATCATTATTTTAAATTTTACATATATTAAAATAAAATTTTATTTAAAATATAAAAAATTAAATTAAATTAAAGATGGATCGTCCAAAATCAATTTAACAGTAAAGAAGGGTGATGAGAACATTTGTGTTCATCACTAATGCGCTCCCAACGATTCCTTTTGTTTGTCATATGAGGACCATTGAAGAAGATTTTTTTTGGGGGGGGGGGGGGGGGGGGGATTGTAAACTATTCTTTCTTTGTGCATTTTGAAACAAACTAGGATGGCTTATGCTTCTTCGAACTCTGGCTCTAGGTCAAATTCTGCAAGAAAGTATGTGTCGATGAATTTTAGAGGGGAAGCACGCAACAACTTCACTAGCCATCTTCATGTTGCGCTCAACCGAGCTTTCCTTGTTGCATTTCGTGACCTTAGTCAACTTTTGAAAGGTAAAGAGATTGAACCCTCACTCATCCAAGCAATCAAGGATTCCAATGTATCCATATTAATCTTCTTAGAAGACTACGCTTCCTCAAGATGGTGTCTAGATGAACTCACCCAAATTGGATGAGGGCCAATTTGTTATATCCATCTTCTACAAAGTTGACCCCTCCCATGTTCGAAGAGCTTATGAGAAGGCATCTAAACAGCATGAGAGAGATTTCAAGCATCAACCAGACAAGGAGAACATGTGGAGGGTTGCTTTTTGTGAAGTTGACAATTTCAGCCGCAGGCACTACCAAACATCTATGTGTTAGGAAGGGAGCAGCGGATGTTAAACTTTCCTATCACTTACAAAAGTATATGAAAAAATAAATAAACAAATATATAGCAGAAATTAAATGACACAAGAAACACCAGAATTTAAGGGTAATTAAAAACCACGGATTGTCCAGACCAATGAAAATATGATCCACCATAATCAAAATAAAGTACGAGAGAGTCTCAAACAAATGTACAAACATGTGCAACCACCCAATCAAACAATCAAAGTTACACTGTTGAACAAAAAAGCTTACAATAGAGAACAAAAAAGCTAAAACTCCTAGAAAAATGTCCTTAACTACGAACATGATTTCTCTTCCGCCAGGCTTCCAAACAACAATTACACTGTTGAAATTGGCGAACCACATGCGCCAAACTAGCTAACCGAATTCTAGCCCAATCCAACAGCTAATGAGTGCACAAATGTCGATTTATCAAACCTGCCTTGTGAACATGCATTTTTCGCTTTTTCTCTCTTCTTTTCTATCACATGGCTGCTTAATTACACCTCTTTGACCACTTTGGTCTACCCCGGCCTCTTCAGCCCATCTAGCTTTGGTGAAAGACCTAATTAGCCCCATCTTCACTTAAATAAGTGAAACACAACCTCGAATTAGGAAACTCTAAGAGAATATTCTTTTTTTCATTCCCTCATTCTTTTCCTTCTTTTCTATTTTTTTTTCTTTTCTTTTCATTTCCTTTTTTTTCTTTTCATAAAATAGGAAATACATAAAATAGAAAATATATATAAATTGAGCATTTCTCCATATAGGAAGGGAGCCCAAAACCCAACACTTCAGAAGTGTCAAATTAAAGTGATTTTCAAATTCATCATATGAATTGACTTATAATTATATCTTTTTCTGTATAGCTGACCATATTCATTTTTGATTCCCCAAGATAGATATCGTTTATTAAAAGCTATACATTTATAAACTCATGCCAAGTCATCATCAAAAGTGGTTTTTTTTTTTTCTTTTGAGTTTGAATAGTTCGCCATACCAATTTATTTTATATTTGTTTGCATGTATGTTTTGGTTGCTCGGAGAAAGTAAGGATGTCTAGGGAAGGTGAGTAGCATCAAGGGTGGGTAGCTGCCTCTATTGATCCATCTAATTCTTTCTTCGTCCAATGTTCATATTTAGATACTTGCATTTATAAGAGTTGTTAATTCCCTTATGTTTCAAATTAATTGCCTAATTTTGATTGCAAATCTACTTATTCTACTTGTTTGCAAATATATTCTCTCATAGCCGGAGCTCCGACTGGTTGCCGTTGGAGGGTTAGAGGTTGGAGCTCCGGCAACTGTTGACTCTTTTTTTTTAATGAAAAATAAAAGAGTATCTATATATTTTCACCTATAAAATTTAATTTCATTCTTGTCTAAAGAGTACATTTAATTTTCAAAATATTTTGGAATCTGTTGGAAGTAAAATGACTACAATAGGGGTGTAGTGAAATTTTCATTATTTAAATCATAATTGGGTTCGTCTCATCTTAATTTAGCTGTGGGTGCCCCACTGACTTTTTGAACTACCGTTTTAACTAGTCGGTTCAATTTTCAATACCTTTGCATGTGCATCTTGTTTTTTTTTTTGGGCGATGTTGTCGTTATTTTGTATGGTTTACTATGTTTACGTGTCTTTTTGGCTTTGTTCAAGAGGGATGAATCCAATTTAGTTGAAGAAATTGTAAACTGGAATATATATATATATATATATATATTGTCGAGAGGCGTTAAAAGGTTTAATTGGAATTGATGAAATGATTGATCCTATTGAAGAGTTATTGGAAAATTTTCACAAAATTGGAATTTTGGGGATAGGTGGTGTGTGTAAGACCACAATGACAAATGTTGTATTTGCTAAATTATCTTCTCCGTATGACGATTGTGGCTTCTTGGAGAAAGATGTAAGCCAAGAAAACAGAGAGAGAGAGAGAGAGAGAGAGAGAGAGAGAGAGAGAGAGAGAGAGGAGAGAGAGAGAGAGAGAGAGAGAGAGAGAGAGAGAGAGAGAGAGAGAGAGAGAGAGAGAGAGAGAGAGAGAGGATTAGAACATGTACGTCATTCTCTTGTCTCAAAGCTACTAAGGAAAGATAAGCAAACTAACCTATCAAGTACTTTAAGATATAATTTTTTTTTTTTTTTTTTTTTTGCCAACAAGTACTTTAAGATATAATGCACTTGCAACGAAAAGGCTCAGTAATAAAAAAGTTACAGGGCTATTTGATTTTGTTTTTAAAAGTTATTTTTTATTTTTAAAACAATAAATAATAAAACCTGTTTGAGAAAATATTTTTAAAAAAAATTAAAATAAAAAAACAAAAAGTCGTTTTTTAAAACTAAAAAACAAAAATAACTGTTTTATAAAACTGTTTGTGAGAACAAAAAATAGAGAATATAATCATAAGGCCTATATTTCTACTCAATGAAAGTGATACTTCTAAGGAGTTAGAGGATCTCAGTAGGATAACATGAAATTTTTTGGGAGAAAGTAATAAAGTTATTATAACGAAGAAATAATTTCCCCAAAGACTTGACTTCATGATTAATTTCCCCAAAGGCAACAAATTATTAGTGGTACTGATCTTTCTACCATTACTTGATCATTAATATCCCCCTCCTACATTTCAGTTTAGACCCTTTTTTTTCTGTGTGATTCCTTCAAAAAAGTAGGAGCTTTTGCTCATACTTGATGATATCACTGATACATGCTAGCAATTGTGAAACATAGGTTTGGGTATTTCCATGTTCTTTCAGATACCTCTAACTTGATCCATTTGTTTTCCTTCATATTTTCCTTGAAAAAACCTATGGGTATGCGCTAGCTGTACAGGAAACATAAATGTGTAAGACCAAACATGAAATATCGTAACCAGTCTCCTCAAGGCTTGTTTGGCATGCAGACTAATTGAAATGGATTGAAATAGAAAATGGAATTGAAAAAAAAAAATTGTTTATAACTAAAATTAAATGTCGTTGATGACACATGGATATGTTAGCTCATCATGTTTGGTCAACTAATGGTTAGAATTAATATGGATAGCAACTGAGTCAAAATTGTTACCATTTATAAAGTTTAAGGACAACATTGCTCCTACGTGACAAATTTCAGGATAAAATTGGAGCTTAACCCAAAAAAATGGCTCTTACATTTAGAATCAAATTCACATAGTTCTTATAATCTTCGATTTTAATTCCATTACTTCAATGAACAAGGAAGCACCCTGCAATAAAAAGAAGAGCTAAATAGATTCAAACTTAATGTCACGTGAAGAATTTTTTTTTTTTTAAATGGAGAGTATCCTATTATCAAAATACACTGGGAACTGACAATAAGTTTTTACTCCTATTCACTAGACTGGTGTAAATATTTTCCAAGATGCATAAATATATACTATGTATGACACAATGCAGGGTATGCATCAGAAAGAACATAAATAACTCTTAAGTTAATTCCAACAATTAACTTACATGCGATCAACATTTAGTTATAACATCCAGAGGAGATGAAAGTTTCTTGGCTTCATGAATGGTCATGGGGAACTTTTTCCAAGCCCTTAATTTTTGCTGCATAAGTTGAAATATGTTATAAAAAGACAGAAATCCCACCAGATGAGTAAAAGAATGGGAGAATAAAATGTAATTTCAATCCATAAGATAAACACTCTCAAGTTTTGTTTATTTAATCATTTTCATGATTTATTATGACCACATACCAAATTTCCTGATATTTTATGCTTCAATTAATCTAAAAGCCTGCATGACTGGACTTATGCTTCAAGAAAAATACCAGCGATGTTGTATGAGAAGAAATATACGCATTATAACCCGCCAAGAAGAATTTAAAGCCCAATTTTAAAAATAAGGAGATTTTAACATGTAAATATACTAGACAGTATCTACTTTTCATTGAAGAACAGAATAGATATTTTGCTTAGAATATATCTAATTTTACGTTGTTATTTACTATCCATGTCTTTGTTGAACTGAGTTGTTCTTGTTCCACGTCAATATTTCTGCGCCTCTTTTTTCTTTTAGCTAACTGTGAATTATTCAATTCCTTCTTCTGAAGCAACTTCCTGTATCCTGACTCCAACTCCAACTCTAATTCCATTTGTTGACGGATTTTGTAATGTTCAGAGGCATATATTGGTGAAACTCCACATGATACGATCGAGCCATCAAGTTCTGATATTTCAAGGTCTTCATCCTCATCATATGTAACAACAGAGAATTTGAATGAAAGCTTTGGGTTATAATTGTTTCTTGATGTTTTTATGAATCTGCATGGACTACACCAAAGATAAACATGATGCGAAGTAAGTTTGATTCCGCTCATATCAAAATCCAAGCTTTGGATCTGTTTTCCATCTTCTTCCCAATACATTCTGCAATTCAAGCGACTGGAGTGGCTTTGCTCTGGCTTCAATTGAGAAATAATGGAGTACAAGATAAATCCCTGCAAGTTGCTCAAACTTGAAGTAAGTTCAATAGTAACCAAGTTAGAATCCTCTATTGCCTGATTATATCTAAACCACTCCGGAACAATTATTCCTGGGTAACAAACACCACCTAATTGGTTTGTAAATAACCTTCGCTTCAATGAGAAATAAGCACATTCTGTTATATGAGAAAGTGAATGCTTCCCCAACTTCAAGCAGTTTTCTAAAAACAGGAATGTTGGCTGCAATCTATAACTTATTGGAGGGAATACATTCTCCAATGCTATGCGATTAGAAGCTATAACTTCACTGGTGAACGGTGGAAGTTCCGGTAGAGAACGAAGTCTCCTGCAATTCATCAAGATGATGTATTTTAGCATTGAATGTTTGATGCTGACAGGAAGGCTCTCTAATGCTGTGCAGTTAGTGGCATCTAATTTATGGATACATGATGGAAGTTCTGGTATCCATTGAAGGCTCTTGCAGTTCCTCAAGGACAGATATTTTATGTTGTTGGGGAGTTTAGTTAATGTGTAACTTCCATCCAACTTGAGAGTTTCTAGAGATAATTGCAAACCATCAAATAGGATATGCAACTTGAATTCGTCAATAATATCTCCACAATCATAAAGATGAAGCTTCCCAAGAGATCTCAAGCAAAAATACTCGTTCACAGGAAGATCCTTCAATGTTAAGCCATTAAGAGAGAGTACTTCAAGTTTCTTGAGATTCCCAACTGAAGAGCCCAATATCTAGATGCCTGTCTCCTCCAATTGTAAGCTTATTATTTTCTCGGATGATAAAGAAAACTCCTTGAGACTATAGCAATTATCAACATTGAGATATTGTAAAAATTTTAAATGATTCTCACTTCGCAAAGAACTAAGATTTATGCAACTATCAAGCTTCAAAACAATCATTCTCTGGAGAGATAAAATGGATGGATGAAGATGGCGTAAACTTTCACAGGACGAGAGATTCATCCATTGAAGATTTTTTGCCTTGGAAAAATCTAACAACTCTACCAATTGTTTAGATCCATCTAGGTTTATTTTTCTTAAATTTGCTAATTCCTATTACCATTAAAAAAGAAACCTTACATGGGGAATGAAAGTCTCAAGTTTCAATTGAATTAATATTCTTATTTGTAAATTATTCCTGCACACCATCCCATAATCTTTCAAGGTGGCTTCAAGGCCTGATAAGTTCAACAAGCTTCTCTCCACAAAATGATGATGGTAGAGACTCTGACAGAAAATTATCCCACAAAAAATATCTAATTTGTGAAAAATTTAAAAGTATGCCTTAAATTGCATCAGTTCCCTAAATAACACAAAAATCCAAGTGAATGCGAGTAAATTGCACTATATTAACAAATTTCCTTTACATGTTGTCAAATGTATTGTCAAAAAAGTGAGTTTTTTCTTACCCTATTATCTTTCAGTACGTCATAAATCTCATTAGGATTCCATAATCTACTACTTTTTCTAGGATCTTTCTTACACTCTTGACGAACAAGTTCAAAAGCCATTGATTGGATTAAATCATAATAAGAAGAGTTAAAAAAAACAAAACAAAACGAAGGTATATTACATCAAACGCAGAGGAATTAATAAATAATAATTTACTAAATCAAGTAACAGCTAACAATAATACTACATCCCATTCTTATAAAAGTTAGTTGGAAATTGGATTTGATCATAAATATAAAACTTCAATACACTTTATCTTCTAAATTTATATTTTTTTTCTAAAATATCCATATTGATTGCATACATTAAAGAGTTTCTATCCAAGAGTAGTTATGTTGAAATATGATATTTTAGGAAAACAAACCTATATTTATTACAAATGACTAACATGACTAACTTTCTCAATTTATCGAAATTAGTCAACCAGCTTTTATATTAAGGATTCGAGGCAATTTCATAGAATGAAGACTTACCTAAAGGTACTAGAGTCCCATCCAGCTAAACTTCCAGTCTCAAAAAGGGCTTGTCTCCACTTTTCCACCTTCTCTGGGTTTTTCTTCAAATGTTGTCAAATGCTTTCTTATAAGCTCCCCTTTGATTCCGCACATCTGATGGGTCTACTTGTTAGAATACAGGAACAACAATCTGTCCCTGCTGTTTTTTGGATTGAAGGATGTGAATGAGCTCATTCAAACACCATTTGAAGGAGGAATAGTTTTCAGAGAAGATCACAAGAGACAGAGATGAATCCTGAATGGTTTGGATAAGTGATTGGGAGATGTCATCGCCTCTTGGGAGCTCATTATCAATAAACGTCTCAATACCTCTGACGTATAAGGCTGTATGTATGGAGATGGCTAGTAAAGGATCTGTGAGTGTCCTCTCTTCTAAAACTCAGAAACACTTCATATTTCTTGGAAGGAAGTGTAGAAGATGAGGAAGATAATGAAGCAGACGCACCCATGATCTTCTGATCATCTATTCAAAGTGCAAAACAGCAACTGGAATTGACTGACTAACTTGGAGATCTGCAGAAATTTGCAGGAAGGGGAAGTTTTGCATCTAACTATATGTATACTATTTTTATATATCAGTTTGAATAGAGAGTAGGCAATTTAATTCAACACTCAACAAAAAATCATTTTATAACAAGCCACCATCAATTAAGAAAGTTTTCTTACACTGCTGTATATTTGTTTTAGAGCAAGTGTATGATCCAGCTCTGTTTCTAAATAATAGTATGTTTTATCCCTTGACAAGTTGGACCATATAATATGGTAAGTTGACTTTGTGCACTTTATTGGATGTTTCGTTCATGACCTGTCTTCAAATCTTTATTTTTTGTCTCCATCTACAAATATTCAAGAACTATGATTTATAAAACTGATTGTGAAGGAGTAATAGTTCATTCTATTTCTTCTTTTTTTTTGAATTAAAACCTGGAAATCATTAATCCAATAGAGATTAATACAAAACATCCCCCAAATAGAGGGACACCCAAGAATCTCTCATCAACCACCGCCTACCAAAATAGGAGGTGGATGGTGATCAAAGATGACAAAATTCTCACTACTACTATGAGCAAATTTAGCTAAATAATCGGCCTGAAGATTTTGATCTCTAGGGATATATCTAATAAGGTCATACCAATCTCTAGACAGCCATAACCTAGCCTCATCAATGACCTCTCTAAAAGGATGTCTAGGATCACATCCCCTAGTGATTAAATTAACAGCTTCAATACAATTAGTACAAAGCATAACGCTTTTAAAATTTCTATTCTAGCAGATTTGGAATCCTTGGATGATGGAACCTGTTTAAGTTTGCACATGTAACCACACACCTAGTCACCGTCTTCTCCTCTAATAACACCCACACTTGCACTCTGACCCGAATAGAGAAAAAAACCGTCTGCTTCTAGTGTATAAAATCCCTGTCCTCTCACCATTTGGCCTCCAATTCCATTAATAGCTTGAGAGTAAAAATTGCAGTGAGCACCCAACTCCATATCCCAAGTTGCTCAGAAGAGACTTGAGTAAGCATTATGATACTCAATATCGGCATCGTCTCCAAAAAGCTTCCGGCATCTGTCTACCCATATGTCCCAACAAACATAATCGAACAGAGTTGCCCAGCTGAGCTTCTTTGTGAAATCCCGACCCGCTGCATGCTTAAGGTTCTACTCTATCCACTCCGCACCCTGCAAATTATTGAAATTATCCCACATACCTAGCTTAACTATTGAGATCCACCTCTCACAAGCGTTAGTACAATCTCTCAGGAGATGCATCATGTCCTCATCCTGATCACATTGAAAGGGGCAAGTTGCGAGATCAGATACTCCCCTCCTAGTCCTAAGTTGTGCTGTATGAGCTTTTTCGTGTGCTGCTAGCCACATAAAGGCTTTAATCTTCTCACGGATTTGCCATCTCCAAAGAATTCTCCAAAGTGTTATATTCGATCTCGGAACACCTGCAGAAATAAAGTGATATGCAAAACTAACAGAAAAACAACCATCAAAGGAAGATTTCCAAAAATACTTATTGTAACATCCTTTTTTTTTCTTTTTCCGTCAAAGACCTAACTTTAGATTTAGTAATTAGTCTTTGGACCAAGTTATTAAATAAGTTATTACAATAAAAAAATCCAATTTACTCTGGGCTCCACTGTTTTGGTTACTTGCCACTAAAAGCATTTTTTGAGCTGGCGCATTAAGAGAACTTTAATCATACAAGGTAGCCGCTTACTTTTGTATTTTTTTATTTCCTTTATGGGACACCTATGTTTCCACATGGAGTGAACCCTAACACTACCCTTAACCTTTCTCTCCTATAAATATTTTTTTTCTGTTCCATACTTCTTACACTTCGGCGTTGTACGTGCTTTCAGATATCCAGGTTCATTCTTCTTTGTTTTTTTTTCATCTCATCCTAATTCTAATCCTTATCTTTGTATCACTGTAACAATGTCTTTTCAACCATGTTATTATATCTTCGATTTTTTTTATTTAATTGTTAGTATGCTAATTTACTGTGGCTAGGTGTGTGTGTGTGTATTCATCATTTCTCACAACCATTGTTTTTTTCTTGAGAATCTGTTGGCCTGGGTATGTGTGTGAGTGCATGTAAATATATATAATATATGTTACTTGTTTCACCCGTTTTTTTTTCATTTTGGTTGGTATGTGGGTGTAATATACATATTCTTATATTTATTTAACCTCCTCGTCCTCCTTCCATAATTGATTTGGTGTGAGTATGCTCCGGTGTGAATGTGAATTTTTTTTCTTTACAAAACCCCTCCAGTTCCTACCAATTTCTCCTACTAAAGTTTTGTGGGTAGGTCTCAGTTTTATTTTATTTTAATTATTTACTTCCTTTTCTTCAACCTCAAAATAAAAATCATCTTTTTGGACGGTGCATTCCATATTCATACTTCACATTGGACCCCAAAATTTCTAATAAGTTTACTATAATAAATAGATATATGCTAAAAGAATGTGTGTTCTCACTGTCATTTTCGTTTTGCCTGACACCTTTAAATTGTTCTCTTTTTTTGTTTTTGTTAATATATATATATAGATATATATATATATTTAGTAAGAGGATAAATATATATATATATATTTATCCTCTTACTAAACCCATACCCCTATGCACCTATACATGTATTATGTCTATCTTCCCTTTCATTTGGAAAAGTCCCCACATGTTTTCCCCTTTTCTCGATCTTGTGCGCGTAGGAAAGTGTGAACTACTTAGTATCATCTTATCTATTAAAATACTCCCATGTTAACTTGTCCACCCTTTTTGTTCCAAGATGATAAATCTTCCTATTATTATTATCCTATTATTTTTACTTTATTTCATTTCTCTTAACAGACATTACCTATATTTACAAGACAGGTTTTATCATGTTTAAATATTCTGTCCTACATAAATAAATAAGATAAATTATATTATTGGTTAATATGAGTGTATATAATATTAGTCTTCCAGAGGGTAGTCTTAATGTTCTACTATAGTTTTAGAATAATTCTATAGAAACTATATAATAGTTTTGGGTAAAATGTTAATAGATATTTATGTTAATGTTTTGTAAACTCTCATTGAGTGCTTTTGAGTCACTCGGTGTGATTACTGTGAGCTAGGGAGTAGAGGTAACTCTGAATATTCTTCCATATACTTGTGAATAGTGTATGATTTTGAATGACTATAATTTTTTTAAAGAAAAATGGACTGAATTATATGTATATGTGTTTGTATTATAAATTCTCAAATAAATAGTGTTACAAGTAAATTTCTATATAACTCATTATATTCATATAATTAATAATATAATGATAATTAATGTATTATTAGATTATTATTTCATTTTTAGCATGTTTGAATATGTGATAATATTTGATATGAATGGAAGCATGAATTATTGTACTTTATCTTTTAATGATATTATATTTATTAATGTCATGGCGGTTGCATCTGTGATGGGTTGGAGTGAGGAGGAATTTGTATGTTGAGATCTTTTACCACGTGGTATGCCATCACTCGGTGTACAGTGGATGTTACTTGTTAGGGCCCCTTCTTCCATGTTTTCCTTTGGCCGGGATTACATTGGAGCTATGGGACATGTGACACTTCCTTAATTGTATTCTTTTAAGGAGGGGAGCCATAGTCCAGACTTAAGCTCTACACCTTTGGCTAGGTGTATCTTAAGAACTGGTGAGCTTGGGACAATTCAGTCAAATGGATGAGTCTCTGTTGTACTATGTGTTAGCCTATGACTCCAATCAGTGGAATAAGGATGGACGGAGATATAAGGGAGGTTGCATCTTACATATTGCATATTGCATAATTGTATATTACATGATGTGATAAAAATACAGATTTACATATGTCTTGTATGAGGATTATGGTATATACAAATATATGTAATCAGTTCTTTCTTTTTATCATATGTGATTTGCTTGTTTATGGTAGAAACTTTCAGTAGTTACTAAGACGTGGAATCTCATCCCTATATATTAACATTTTTAGGTGATTGTTCTAGTAGGGAGCAAGGGAAGGCACCTATGGAGTGAGCGTTGAAGGCTATTTTGTGCTCCTAGAGCTCATTTTATGTAATTTTTATTGTCATGACCCTAAGACTTCCGCATTTTATTTTGTTTTGATGAAATATTTCGAGGATTTGATTTAACACTGTGACTTGGGCTTTATTTAAACTGATTTGTATTTTGATGGTTTAGATGTTGAACATTCTTGTTGGCGATATTTGAATTACTATGGTTAAGTATTTGGCTGTTTGATTTGAGGTGTTACACTTATCTTCTCCTCTATCCTCGCAGGGTGGATTAGCACAAATAATTTTTTTGAATAATGTGATGTGGGAACCAGTTTCCCATCTTAGCTATATCCCATTCGCCCCAAGAATCAGCAAAATCACAAACTTTTTCATTCTAGTCCACCAATGCCTCTCATCCAGGAATTAACTCAATCAACGGACTATTAACTTTCGACCAATTGTCAGTCCAGAAAGAAGCTGAGGCTCCATTGCCAATTTTGACTCTCACTCCTTTCTGGAATTTGTCCCAAACAGAGCAAATATCCCTCCAGGTAGACGAAGCATTTCTTCTAGGCACAGGACCATTCAGCCGATCCCATCTGTATTTCCCTCTTAGAACTTTTACCCATAGCTTTGTAGTATTATTCAGAACCTGCCAGCAGAGTTTCATAATAAAGGCTTCATTTAGCTTGCACATGTCCCGAATCCCCAAACCACTGTGTTTCTTGTCTTTTGTAATCTGGTCCCAGGAGATGAGATAGAGTTTTTTCTGGTCTTCCTTCTCATCCCAAAGAAATTTTCTACTTTTTCCCTCGAGATCACTCAAAATACCTTTAGGAATCAACATTGTCTGCATCTGTTAAGAAGGCAAGGTGGATAGAACTGCTTTAATGAGAGTAGTTCTTCCCGTAAAGCTCAAACAGCCCCTTTTCCACCCAGAGATCCTTTTCATAGTTTTTTCCATCATGGGCGCAAAGGTGAGTTTGGTAATTCTTTTATGTATTAGTGGAATCCCTAGGTATTTCCCCAAATCCGCCGTTAGACTAACACTCATCTTCTGACTTAGGTCAACGCACCTAAAGAAATGGACCTTCCTGGAGAAACATACTCTAGTCTTGTCTTTATTCATTTTCTGACCCGACATTTTACATAAGATCTGCATACACTTCATAATTACCTCCACTTGACTCTCTGAGGCCTCTCCAAATAAGCTGAGATCATCCGCAAAGAATAAATGAGAGATCTTAGTGCCATTCTTATACAGCTTAATCGGTTTCCATTCCTTTTCCTCAATAGCATCTTGGATAATATGATTTAAACGCTCCATGCATAAGGTGAATATGTAAGGGGACAGGGGATCCCCTTGTCTAATTCCTCGAGAGGAATTGAACCTCTCAGTGGCTTCCCCATTCCATAAAACCTGAAATGACGGAGTTGTGATACATGCCATAATAATTTCATAGATTCTATCTTCAATTCCCATAAATCTAAGAGTATCATAGATAAAGGGCTATTCCAGACAATCATATGCTTTTTCAAGGTCCACCTTAACTTCCATCCAACCATTTCTTCCAGATTGTCTTCATTGAATGAATCATTTCCTGAGCAATGATGATATTATGACTACTTTGACACCCCACAATGAAGCTGCATTGATGATCACCAACTATTTTGCCCATAATATTGCGAAGACGACAGCTCAGACTTTTAGTAATGATCTTGTAACTAACATTGCAAAGAGAGATAGACCTGAATTCCTTAATTGTCTCCAGTTTTTCCAATTTTGGAATAAGGACAAACTTAGTTTTGTTGATGTCTTTAATGCGCTCGGGTTCCTGGAAAACATTTGTAACCAATTCAGTAATGTGATCCTCAAGAGTAGACCAGTATTCTTGGTAAAACAGCGCCTACAATCCATCTGGACCAGGAGCCTTAAAAGCCCCAAGATCAAACGTCGCTTCTTTGATTTCTTCCTTAAAGAAAGTAGCATGAATCTTATCACGTTCTATAGAAGATAGGGCTGGAAAACGATGCTGCGTCGTAATGGGACTGAAACTCAGCAACTCACTCCTAAAAAGATATTTATAATAGCTTATAGCCATGTTCTTTAAAGAAGCTTGGTAAAAAATCCAATCTCCCTCCACAATTTTAACGCCATTAATTTGATTCCTCCTTCTCCTTATCACTGCAACAGTGTGAAAAAACTTGCTATTCTTGTCTCCCCATTTCAGGTAATTACACCTGGATTTATAGTACCACATGAGCTCTTCCTGATTAAGGACTTTATTATATTCTTTCCACAGTTCATTCTCTGTCTGTGCTAAATGTTGGCTATCCTGTCTTGCTCTTGATCTCTCAATGCCTTCAATATGTTGCATGATATTTTTCTTCCTTCCTTTCAAGTTCCCAACTTTCTGCGCATTCCATACTTGGACCTGTGCAAAAAATTTTCCAACCTTCTCATTCCAACTTCCCCTACTCCAAGTTTGTTTAACTAGATCCCCAAAGTCTTCTTCTAGAAACAGGCTGCTTGACATAGAAAGAAAGGATTAGTTTTGTAAGGAGATTGAGTATGGGCGGTTTTGACAAGGATAGGACGATGATCAGAACCAAATTTACTCAAATAGTAAGTCTTCATAAAAGGATATACATTATTCATAAAAAACCAATCAATTTTTTCTTTAAGCATTCTGCGTTCCCAAGTGTAATGATCACCAACTGTTTCAGTTTCGATGAGCTGAGCCCTAGAGATGCAGTTTTGAAATTGCCTCATTGAAATAATATTTGGAGCCGACCCTCCGCTTTTATCATTACTTCAAAGATAGGCATTAAAATCGCCTATCAAAAGCCATGTGATATTAATATTAAAGCTCAAATCATTTATTTCATCCCACAGAGATTGACGAAGAATACGAGTGGGTTCAGCATAAATACATGAAAGAACAAATTCTGTAGCTTCATGAAACACTGCAACCTTAACATGAATAACTTGGGTAGATGAATAGATATACTCCAGATTAAGGTCTTCAATATTCCACAAAACCCAGATCCATCCTGCATAACCCGTCGCTTCCCATCGAATCCAACTATTAAAACCCAGCCTTCTAATTATTTTGTCAACTCTACTCCCACTAACACGAGTTTCAGTGATAATTAAAATTTTAACATCCTTCCCCTGGATCACATCTTTGACCCTACTAGGAAAATATTTAGAACCCGTCCCCTGTAATTCCAAGCTAATATATTTGTATCAATCATAGAAAAAAAAAAGAGAAGAAAAAAGAACCTGATCAAGGCTACTGCTTCATAATATCCGAATCTGAAGGCACCATGATTTCCTCAGCTACCATGCTTTCTGTAATTTCATGATTTGTTGTAGCCTCAACATTTGTTGTTGCAACCTGATTCGCATTCATAAAGGAATCATCGGTACAACTCTGCAATTGTTGATCATCGCACATGTTAATCTCCATTGTCCCATCCGTATGTTGATTTATTTGATGTACTTCTTTCGCTTGCAAGCCACTGCCTTGGTTCTTATTCTCGTCCGTTCCTTGCTGTAATGAGTTCAATTCAAGTGTTTCATTATGATATAATATGGCCTTGTTTTCCTTGTGTTGCATAGCCTCCACTAACTGACTTATTTTAGTCGACCTATTATGAGACATAGACCCACACACCAATTTATGACCCCTTCTATTTCTGGCTTGCTTTCTATTTGACAGGCCTAGAGATATTTTCGGTCTATGAGAGTTACCCCCCCCCCCCTTTTTACTTTTTGTGATATTCAAGATTGAGCTTAACTTGGTATTTTTTGCAGGCCCATATCCCTTAACGTCCTGGCCTATCGATTCAACAGACTCCATCTCCATTTCATGTTGACTCCCTTTTTCCTCTGCCCGATCCACATTTCCAGCATCCTCCTGATTAGATAGCTTCGTCATTTCCGTCAACCCTATAGCGTTCTTCCACAAATCCCACTCAACTAGATTTGGTTTGGTGCCACTGGTTTCCCCCATCCCGAAAACCAATGGTGAGCTTTCTAGCCATTGCTTGAGTTTCCCATCACCGACTTTCGTATTCTATTTTCCTGAATCTTTTATCTTCCATTTTTCTTCCTACCCTTTCTTCTTATTTATGGTTATTTTCCCTTCGGATAAGATGTCTACTTGTTCGTTATCGAAAGTGCACGAATCGCTTCAAGTAATAAAGTGATAAGTAAAGATCGTTCCTACGAGGACTATGACGAAAGAGAGCTAACTAATGTAACCATAAGTTTAATTAGGTTGAATGGAATCATTTAAAATTGATCAAGTTGAGTCAAAACATGTTGTTGAGGTGAAAAAGAAATTTAAAACTATTTTTAAACTAAAAATTTATAAAAGCGAATGATTCTTTAAAGGGTTAAGGTGCAAAAATACACATGAGCTTTTATCAAAAGTGCATCCAACACCAAATGCTTTTTTTTGGAGCAAAAGTGCCTCTGAGCTTTCAAAATAGGTGCAAAAGTCACATAACTCGTTATCTCAATGATGTTGACTGTGAGTTTTAACTTTGTTGACTAAAAATGCTGATTAGTGATGATGATGTGGACAAATAATAAACATGTTGGAGGATGAGATGCTGATATGGCACAAGGCAGTCTGAATATTTACTAAAAATAAATAACAAAAGTGAAAAAGAAAAAGGAAATGTAATGTGAAGTAAAGGAAAAAAAGGAGGTACAGAGCTGGGGGTTCTTATCGGGTAGGGAATTAGGGATTGAAGAAGAAAATCGCGAGAAAGGGAGGATGACGCTGACGCCGATGAGGTACAGAGGGTGAGGGTGAGGGTACAGAGGGTGAGCGTTCTTATCAGCTGCATACTCGACAACGGAGTTCGATTAAGAAACCAGCGGCGTACGCGACGACGGACTGCGATTAGCGACGGCGGCGAGATCGGAGGCGAGTTTAGGGCTTCGTTTTGGGGCGAATAATCGGGTAAATGAATCCTCTCTGTCCCTGTCTGTCTTCCTTCTTCAACATTTAGCTATTCGATGCATTTTCGTGTTCCCCATTCACCATCTACGTCTAGGTTTTCTTCTTCCTCTTTCATTGTTCGATTTCTTTTCTTAGTATGCATTATCTCTCTAAAGTTGCCTGTGTTTGTTCCTTAGTATGTATTATGTATTAAATATTAATTAAAGGTTAAGTTGATCATTCTTTGTTCAGTGTTTCCCATCTATATCTATCCGCAAGGATGAAACTGAACCGTACCAAATAGAGCCTCTAAAGTGGATTAAATGTACATAGTTATTGTCCCACGTCAGATTCGAGGAATGCATTTAGCAAGCCTTGCCTTTTCTGGGTTATTAATTGCTTCATTGACATACTTTATGCTCACTACGTGGTTGTTTGGTATGAGGGAAGGGGAGGGATAGTGAGTAGAGGGCATATTTTTTTGAGTGCAATATATATGATGTGCGTGTTGATCTATAATAAATAGTACCTTATTAATTGCTAATTATCTCTGTGCAACTTGTTTTATGGGCACCCACTTACTTTATGTGTAAAGCAAAATGGCATAGAAGTCTTTGGTTTATTTAATTGATTGCATTGTGTGCAGTGATGATGGAATCGAACAAGAAGGACAAAGTGGGAATAGAAGAAGAGACCATCGAAGGAAAGCGTGACAGGTCAGTAACAAAAGCTTGTGAGGTTTATGACTTGGAAAAGAAGGGTTGGGAAGAGACTAAGGCACGATTAAGGGGTGGGCAAAGCTCTGTGGTTGAGCAAGATGTGATTGACAATCTTGAAGTGTTAGAGGATTTTGATGACATTGAATACTTGGGTGAGGAAGGGGAAGATGATTATGGTAGTGGAATTGACAAAGGGAAACAAAAATTGACAAGTATAAAGGGAGATGATAGAGATGACAGTGATGACAAGGAAGAAAGTGATTCTAGGGACGAAGAGGATAATAGGTTAGATGATGATAATGCTAGTGATGATATGGCCTATTTGGGGCAAACTTCTAGTTGCGATACAGATGAGAGTGTGTTTGATGATTTCGAGTTTGGGCAGTTGAGTGTGGACAGTGGGAGTAGTGATGATGATGAGGAATTGGGCCCCGAATTAGAGCATGAGCCTCCACAAGAGGTGACAGCCCTTCAAGAGGCCGAAGCCTCAAGTACTAGGCCTCTTTTTACAGTGGGAATGACTTATGAGGACAAAAAAGAGTTAAAGAGGGCTATAGATAAGTATGCAATAAGTCGTGGGGTGAACCTAAAAATAGTGAGAAGTGATAAGAAGACCCTGAAAGTGATATGCGAAGATGGATGCCCATTTTCACTTTATGCATCTACGTATGGGCTAAGTGTAGGGTTTCAGGTTAAGTCTTTGTATGATGAGCATAATTGTGCTCGTGTATATGACAACCCAAGAGCTTCAAGCATGTGGTTGGCTGAGAAATTCAAGGAGAAAGTGCAAGAATCGCCTAAATTCAAGACAACTGATATGAAGAAGGAGGTACAGAGGGAATTGAAAGTGAATGTTAGCATACATAAATGTAAGAGAGCGAAGAGGAAGATCATGAAAGAGATGGAGGGTAGTTTCAAAGACGAATTTGGCAAGTTAGAAGCCTATTGCAATGAATTGAAAATATCAAACCCTGGTTCCGATGTAAGTGTTGAGTTGAGCACAGAGGCTTTAGAACATGGAAGAAGGGTTTTCAAAAGAATGTACTTAAGTTTTAATGCTTCGAAGGTTGGGTGGAAAGCAGGATGTAGGCCTTTAGTTGGGGTGGATGGCACATTCTTGAAAGGGGAATCAAGGGGAATTTTACTTACAGCCGTTGGTTTGGATGGAAATGATTCATTGTATCCTCTTGCTTTCGGGTTGGTTGAAAAGGAAAATGAACTTCAATGGACTTGGTTCCTGGAATGGATTCGTATCTCTCTAGATCTAGGTAATGGGGAGTATGTAACCCTCATGTCCGATATGCAAAAGGTAAATGTAGTTAATGGAAATGCTATATGTTTTTTATGTGAATTTCTTTTGGATGCATGGTTATATTTTCTTTCTAGGGTTTTGTTTTGGTTATCTAGTTTTCCATAACTATTTGTTTCTGGGGTTATATTTTCTTTCTGGGGTCGCCTCCTGTTAAATTTTTCATATGTGCAAGTATTGGTTTTGTTCATTTGTTTACGTGTGAAAACCATACAAATTGTCTTTGTTTCAATATTAATGATTACTGTTATTTTTATATTCTGAGCCTTTCAATAGAGAAATTTACGTTTACTTTTCTGGATATATTGAAATTTGATCGACTAATACTGATAATTGATGTCTCACGTTTATTTTTCTGTTCTGTATAAAAATTTATATTGTTTATTTTTCTGTTCTGTATAAAAATTCTGAGCCTTTCAATACACGTTTATTTTTATATTACTGTTTACTTTTCATAGGATTATTATTGTTTCTCTCTGTTATTGTCTCTGCTGATGCTGCCGTCTAAAAAAATTTACTTGAATGCTATTTTCAACATAGTGGTTGTGCATGCTGGGACGTTGCTTTATAAATATAGATAAGGAAAATACATGTACAGAAGTAAAAGGATATGCCACAGGGTGAGATCAAAGTGAGTACAGATTCAAATACAGTTTTAGCTTGGCTCTTCTGTCTCTTCTTTTTCTCTGTTTGCAACTGTATTGTATATAGATGATAGTACTTCTTAGCCCTTTTGCTGTCTAGTCTCATTTTTTTTTTTTTGTCTTAGGGATTGGTTAATGCTGTTAGTAAGGTACTTTCAAGAGCTGAGCACAGACTTTGTGCACGGCATATTTATGCAAATTGGAGCAAGAAATGGAGAGGGAATGAGTTCAAAAAAAAAATTTTCTCTTGTGCATGGAGTACATTTGAGGAGGAGTTTAAAGACAACCTCAATGCTCTTGGTTCATTGAGAAAAGAAGCTGCTGTAGATGCTGTGACATATAATGTCAATGCTTGGGTAAGAGCCTATTTCTCTACTAGATGCAAGTCTTGGCTTGTGGACAACAACTTGAGTGAGTCTTTAAACGCATGGATCGATGAGTATAGGTTTCTTCCAGTCATAAGAATGTTTGATGGAATTAGACTTAAGATGATGACAAAATGGGCAGAGAGTGAGATAAATGTTAGGAATTGGAGTGGAGGTTATAGTCCTAAGTGTATTGAGCTATTTGAGGCTAATAGGTACCTTGCAGTTAATTGTAGAGTATACTTTAATGGGGATGAGGGATATGAGGTTACAGAGGGGCAAGATAGACACTCTGTTCAGCTCTCTAGATCTATATGTACATGTAGGGCATGGGATTTAACAGGAATCCCTTGTCAACATGCCATTTGCGCAATGTATCACGCTAAAGTAGATCCGAAATCTCATATCTCACATTACTATCACAAGGACACCTATCTAGCTAGCTATAGAAGTAAGCTACAACCAGTGAGGGGGAAAAAATTTTGGGACACTCAAACCTTCCTCCCAATGCAACCACCTCCAACTTCTAACTTACCTGGAAGGCCTCAAAAGAAGAGAAAAAGAACTGAGGAAGCAGACAGAAGAAGGAAGAAGTATACTCCTGGAAGTGTGCGACCTCCATCCAATGCACCTCAACCTCAACTGCAACGATTAACTAGGCGTGGTAAGATTCACAAATGCAGTGTATGCAACAAAGAGGGACATAACAAATCCACTTGTCAATAGGTAAATCATTTTATCTTTAAATGTGTGGATCTGAATTTAGTAGGAGTGGTTTAGAAAGCTTTGCATACTGGAAATAGTTTCACTGTTATTTCAGATATTAGTTTCATATATTATCATTCTCTTTACAATGGTATTCAACAATTGTTTGCGGGTTCTGTTTCAATTTCTGTTCAGATTGAAATTTCTGTTCAGACTGAAATGTTTTATGCTTGTGCTATTCAACAAATGTTTTACTGCCTCTTGCCACTCACTTTTCTTTTTGTATAGTCTGTGTTACGAACATGGTTCGTGTAGTTAGAATTTTCAGATGTAATTTGGTACTATTAAAGTTGCAACACTTGTTGGAGTGGTTCAGCATGGTGACTGGATTTATATTTTTAGTGATACTATTGAATTATCGATATGGCAAATATGTGCCTTTGATGGAAAAAAAATAAGAAATGATGATGACATGGTTTGTTTTTTGTATGCAAACTAATATATCTACAATGGGTTTAATCAGCATTCGCTTAATACTGTTCCATGCTTTTGCTAATATTCTCATCATTGTTCAGTATTAGTGGCCATCTTTCTCAAAAGTACCTGATGAGTGGTAAGAGCCATTTCAATTCCAAACGCATATTTTTTTGGCAAAAGAGGGGCAGAGGAGTTATTTCTTACTAAAGAAAGCCTTGCTGCACAAAGCAAAAAGCTGAGGAGTTATGGAAACATGTGCCTTTTATTGCATTCTCAGCTTCTTCCTTTACTTCATTTCTGCAGTTTCCTCTTTGTTATCAATTTCCACTTTCCTTTCTGATTTTCTTTTTCCTTTCTCTCTTCTCCACCAAAACCCGAAAATAAAAAAAAAAGTTTCCTAATAGAAAACTTATGCATTTTTTGCTGGCACTTCTCTGTTGCTATTATTTTTAGCTTTTCTAGTTTTGTGATATTTCTTTGAAGAAGAAAAAATCTAATAGAAACGCATACAATCCACTTTTCATATTCAAAATTTATAATTAATACACCAAATAAACCACATTTTACTTACAAAATGTGGTATTGTCCAGCAACTTAAATACTCAAAACGCATACATCACTACCTACTTTACAATCTTTCGTCCCCTTCACACATCAAGGATTAATACTTGCACAAAACAACCATCAACACCCAACTTATTAACAAAGTTGCCATGGCAAGTTTGAACTTCAACTCCCACTTCCTTATTTCTTTTTCTCTAGCCTCATGAGTGCATTTCAGCTTTTTAACCTCACCATGGATTGTAACTAGCTCTTCATACATCGTTGCACTGTCGGTCCCTCTTCTCAGCTTCTTGTTCTCTTCATAAAGCTTGTCTATATCATTAAGCAAATCCTTTATCACTGCATTTGGCCTTTCCCCAAACTCACCATCATGCCAAGCAAAAAATCCACAACCCCCATCCTGAAAAATTGCATCACCGCAGGTTTAAAAAATAACCACCCCCATTTTGTGATGAATCTGACAAACCATTATCAATCACAACATTATGAAGCAATCTTACCTTGTAGTAGTTGCGGCACCCATAAAACCTCCTACCAGGGTTTCCCTCAGTCCACGATGTCCACCTTGGAGCTAACAACTTGTGATGGCAGTACCGTTTCGGAGCTTCGTACTCTTCCTCGCGACTTGGTTGCCGCATCAACACCACCTTGCGTTTGCAACCTCCAGTACTTGAAGTCGACGACGACGCCATGACGCTTCGCCGACTCTCGCTCATCCTTGCTCTTTCCATATCGTCTGACCTCCTCCGTCCTTGTTGCAGATCCGTTCCCAATTCTGGTTGAACAGCTGAACCTTGCTTGATCTATTTCTTTGTCGGGGGAGTTCGATTTCTTTTGTGTGTTTAATGTTTATTGTATAATGGACAAATGCAACTGCCACGTTAGCTTAGTCAAACGAGATAAATCTCCACCTGGCAGCCAAAAAATATAACCTAACAGACGTCAGTTTCAGATAACGAGTTATGTGACTTTTACACCTATTTTGAAAGCTCAGAGGCACTTTTGCTCCAAAAAAAAGCATTTGGTGTTGGATGCACTTTTGATAAAAGCTCATGTGTATTTTTGCACCTTAACCCTTCTTTAAATTCAAATATTAAATAAAACTTAGGATTGTTTATCCCTTTTGTATTTCAAAAGTACTCACTCAAATCCCCCCAATATATGCTGCTTAATGAAAGATTATACTAGCGAAGGATACTAAATTACCTATAAGTGCTCTCTCAAGTCTCCAAATAGGTGTTTAGTTCAATTAATTCATTAATCTCTTAATTAACTAAATAAACACTGATTTTCATTTCAAATCCTATTTGGCTGTGAGGTTAATGAGTGTATCTCCACCTCATTCACAAAACTATCCATTCAATTCACAAATTTCAAGTTCTCACAAGATTAAACTCAAGTTTTACACTCAATCTAGCCCTCTCACGCATTAATCAAGTGAACCCAACAATCTAATTGGTGGCCAAACAATGAAAAGCATTAAGCAAAGAGTAAAATCAGCATAATCTCATCATTAATCACAAATATAAAGGGGAAATGAGTACTTAATCTATACAAGGGTTCAAAACAATCCTAAAATAAGAGATACTTAACTACTCATATCCAAATATACAGAGAAACTAAGAATTACAAATGAATAAACCATAGAAAAAGAGATAAGAGAAGAAAAGTAATGAAACCAAGGTAGAAGTCACAAAATCCTTCTTGGAACCACCACCCAAGCTCCAAAAATCTCTAAAAGCTTTTCTCCAAGGTGTCTTCTTGCGTGCCTCAGCCTCCCAGAGTGTAGAGTATGTGTTTTCGACTCTCTTCCCTAGGTTAAATAGTGTTTAACAGCTTCTGACATCAAAACGCGCAGCTGCACTTTTTCAGGACTTGCTACGGCAAGTCTGTCAACTTGCCGTAGCCAGTTACATAGAGAGCCAATTTTCCTTCAGATTCTTGACTTGCTACAACAAGTTTGTCAAGTTGTTGTGGCCAGTTACACAAAGAGCATACAAAGAGTACTTGCCACGATAAGTTTGCCAACTTGATGAGGCCAGTTGCACAGAGAGCAAACTGGGATGACTTGCCACGTCAAGTTTATCAACTTGCTGAGGCTAGTTGCAGAGGTTCCTCTATCTTTACATTGCTTTACTTTCTTTGTTCTTTCCTTGTTTCTTGGTTTTTATAGGGCTTCAAAACTTGTCTTCTTCCTCCTACAAAAGAGAGAGGATTTATAAATTCTCAATTGAATCACAAATATAACAAGAATTCCTTTGATTTTTGCTTGATACTTTGATATGCACATTTTCTTCTATACTCTTCTTTCAATGTACATTTTGAACCCAAAAGTAGGGAAAAGGAGAAGAAAATATATTGGAATGTTATCAATTTCTAAGAGTTAACACTACCCCATATCAATGCAGAGCATTGAACCTCGAGCCATTTCCTCTTTCAGCTTCCTTGTCGTTTTGACGGATCGCTGATAACGTTTTTAGGTGTACCTTCCTATCAATTCTAGTGAGATTTGGGAGTGCCCTGACCCTATGTTTCACTTGCATCCATGCATCGTACTCTACTTTACAGTGACGCCTGGCACAGAGACCAAAGGTAACTTCCGGTCTTCTTCCTTGTCCTCGATGGTCATCAGAGATGCCGCCGACATTCTCTGTTCCACGGCTGAAACCATATTCACCATTTTTACCTTACAATTCTCGGATGTATGCCCATATAAACCACATGAGAAGCATATAGTACTAAGGCCCTCATATTCCACCGGGTATACGTGGTTCCTTATTACAAATCTGGATTGTAATTTCTTGTTTAAATATACTTCCATACTTACTCTTGCACATTTTCCCCTCTCCACTTCTTGTTTATTATTCCCCTAATGAGCCAGAGTATTCAGATCCACTTTGAGTGTTCGACCTATCAGGTTTCCAATTTCAAACATACAATCTTCTAAATACATATGTAACAGAAGTGTGGGAATTCTTATCCAAACCACCACTTTCCTTACTTTATTGCAATATGGACTGAAATTAGGACTCCATCTTTGGATTGCCATATAGTGTCCCTTTATTAGCCATGGCCCTTTATACAGAAGTTTAGAGCATAATGACTTCTCTACAGTCCTAAAAATGAAATAATTGTTAGGAAGGTCAATTAACTTAAAGTTGTCTGATCTGAGAAGCCACTTCAATCTGTCCTTCATCATGTAAAGATTTGAATTTTTCCCCAAGACTGTCAATATTAGGGCATCTCTCCACGGCCAACATAATTCCTTCAGATTTTCATTCGGTAAATGCAGAGAAGGGATTGAACCCAGGGATTGCTTCTATTCCTCTGTTAAAATAGGGGCCAACTCCTCCTCCTCCTCTTTTAGTCATTCTAGCATTTGCTCATCAAAACTTTTTTCGATTCTCTTCTCCTCCTCTCCCAATAATTTAGCTTTGTAAGATATCTGGCTTTTTGAATGCTTCATTTCAGTCTGTGTTTTCTATTCTTGTGGCATCAATGTAGCTTGTTTATTTATATCCTCCATTGCCACTTCCATCTGTTTCTACCCAGCCTTCTCGGACATATTCTTCTCATTCATTATTCCTCCTGTTGGCATTTTTTTGATGCTCCTTCCTATCAGATCGTCTTCCTCCTTTGAAATTCCTACGCCTCCGTCTGAATTAGATTCAACATTCAGCAAAGGAATTAGCAGAGGAAATGTGTGCACTCTGTTTCTCTCACTGGCTTTCTCGCTCATGGTTTCTTCGCTGTTGAAACTATGTTTTTTTTCATTTGTTTTCTTTCATCTACAAACATCAACATGCTCAATTGTTTAAAGTAATTTATTTACTTTATTCCCCAGAAAAATCTTCCTTTCCTCTGGATGACTTGTTATGAGTTTACATAACTATAATTTTCATGAAATGAAATTACTCAATTGATACAACAATTCAAAATTTCACTCCATTAAATGGAATCGCGGCAAGCATGTTGTAATCCTCATAACAAATATAAGAATAAAGACATGCTTTCCTATGATAAACCATTTAATTTGACTCACTACAAAAACTTCTCCTATTTATAGCAATTAAAATGACGAATTTGTAGTTAATCACTACAAACAACAATAGTGGTTAGGCGAACTGCCACAAAATACACCGTTGCAAACAATTTTGTAACAGCTTTATGAAATCACTATGCATGTTAAAATAACCACTACTATAGTTGTAGCGGTTTGGCCAAACCGCTACAAGATGCTTCTGTAGATTACACATTGTAGGAGCATCTTGTAGTGGTTAGAAAACCGCTACAACTATCATTTGAATTTCAAGGATTATATATTTTTAAAATTTTTTATTTTTTAGCCATTGGCTAATTGCTACAAATGTGGCACCAATTTTTTTCCCAAAATTGTGTGTGGTGGGAAATGAAATTTGAAAATTTGGTACCAACATTAGTAACGGTTGAACAACCACTACTAATTAATTGATCAACTGTGTGAACATAGATTTGGGCATCATTGAAGAACAAGCCAATGGTTGTTAGAGAAAGCAGTTCATGAGAACGAAGATGTTACAGTTCATTACCCATGAAAGGAAGTTCCCAAGTGGTTTGGGAATAATCGGACCCAAAATGATTTAGACACCCTTAAACTTTCTCTTTCTTTTGACAATTTAGTGGTTTTCATTCTTGACGTTGTCGCTCCTAACTAGGGATGGACATAGGCTAGGTCCTTATTAAGGGCCTATGGCCTAACCTACATTGAACTTTGCCTAACCTATTTAGTAAATAGGTCAGGTCAAGGCTCGGGCCCTTTGTAAGGCCTATTTAAATAAACATGCCACACCTATTTTCATAAAGTCTAGCCTATAAGCCTGGCTTATTTAGCCTTTTTTTTAATTTATACTATTATATATAGTTATATATATAATCTAATCTAAATCAATTTTATAAATTATTTATACAATTACTAACTTATTTTTTACCTTAGGTTTCAGATCTCATCATTCACCCCCAAACTCAACATTTTTATTCATTAGTTGAACACATTTACCTCTCTTCTCTTCAATCACCCAATACTGCAATTAGCTCACTCTATTTCCCTTGATTTGCGTCTTTCGTTGAAACATAATAATTGCTACAGGTGTATTTTAATGATGCCCCAATGAAATATTATAATATCAGTAGGAGGAGTTTGACTCGATTTCTATAGGAAAAATAAAAAAGGTAAAATCCAGTTTTAAATGACACTAATTGCTGTACTTGGTTGATTTTAGAAAATATATTTTCTTAGATTGGTTTTTCTTAATTTGACTTGCTTAGATAATTGTTGTCACTATGTGTTCTTTTTTTAACTAAACTATTACATGTGAGAATAAATCCTAAACTTTTAAGACAATGTAGGTTTTTAAATATGTTTGAGAGGTTGTAAATGAACATGGAGGCATAGGCTTTAAACCTATTTAAATATTTACATTTCAAGTAGGCCCTGAAACAAACTTCAGCCTTGTTAGGCCTTTTGAAGGCTCAAGCCCGAGCCTAAAAAAAAGCTTAGATGCAAGCCCAGGCTCTGGATCTCTATTACCTATTTAGCTAAAGCCTAGCTCGGCCTAGCCTATTCCCATCCCTACTCCTAACTTCAGATTAGGGGGGAGTACCTATGACCATTTCCTTTTCGGCATTAAATCAGATGAAATGACTACGGAAATTTATGGTCTTCAATCAACATTTAATTTCGGTTATGGAAATGTTCTCCTACGTTCTAATCCAGAAGTATCTGAATTGATACTCGAGAAAATTGAAGGCAGCCTGAGAAATTATGAAGCCACCACTTTAAATCTCTTTTCTTCAAATTTAGTTTTGCTCCTCGTCCTCGTTACCTCACCAAAGAGTGTGGAGTCTACCACATGTATGCCTCAGAGTATTACAATGTTGATCAACAAGGGAATCGGAGTTGAACTTTAATTCCAGAAAAGGCGAGGGCATACTGAATTAATTAATACTCCCTCCGGTCCTAATTATAGGACAATATTTGAGAGTTGATCTTGGTCCTAATTATATGACAAAGTTCTAATTTTTGTCAATTTCTTCCCAAAATACCCTCTATTGATACTTTCTCAATAATAATTTAATAAGAGTAGATCGAAAGTTGTTGAAGAAGATTGACGATGTTGGAATGTGTGAGAGCTTGGAGAAATTGTGTGTGAGGCAGGAGAGGTACAAGAAAAAACAGAAAATCAACGTAATTAGATGCCATTTTAAATTTTAAATAAGGTTAATTTAGGAAAATAAATATGATTAACTAATTTAACCACTATCCTTAATTTCTCCAAAGTTAGGTAAATATTTCCTATAATTAGGACTGGAAGGAGTAGGTATTATCTCCTTCTTACATTATTAGCAAATTAAGAGCATGTATATTCAGACTTGACTATAATACTCTCCTATATATGGCCACATTCATAATGATTACATGTTACCGACCATTGTCAACTACACAGGTTTCAGAGAAGAATTGACTACTTTGGGTCACCAGGTGTCCAATATTTTTTCTAGATTCTATTACTAGGTATCCAAACAACCGATTAATCTAGAATAAGGCTTTACAATAAAAATGCCTCTTCCAAAGGTCTATTCAACAAGGTGTAATTTGAACTTAGTTCGCCCATTTTGTAATTTAGGTAATCTACCATTAGACTAAGCCCCCTTGGATTGGCTAATGTTAATTATACTTGTAACGAAGCTTGAAGCTATCATGCACAATGGTATTTTATGATACGCATGTGGTGTGCATTATTGTTGTGAATTTAATTGTCTGTTTTTTATGAGGATTACAAGTAACAATGCTTTGTGGATGTCTCAAGCCTTCTGTTATGAAGTGAATTTTGAGTTTTTTAATCAGTTGAGTAATTTCATACCAGGGCAATAATAAATTTATAAACTCCATATTCATGAATAATTTTGGCAGGTGAATAAAATAAGTTGCTTTTAACAAATGAGCATGTTGGTGTTTCCTGTAGGGTATTAATTGTTTTCAAAGTCTTTGTGATAGGACCTTCACTGTAACACAACAGAAATAACCATACAACAGCAGCAAACAACCAACGAAATGGTGAGAACTGAATCAGATTACAAGTATGACATGTGATTCAATTCTAGGCAAAACCCTGTTCCCCTTAGACCCAAAATATCACAACACAGATACAGATGTGAGAAATTAAGCTTAAAAGACACACACAAGGCAGTACTCTGAGCATTCAAGAGGTTAGAACTATCCGCACTCACTTTCTCTCCACAACATGCAGAAATAAGCTCAGAACTTCTTTTATTTTCTCTCCACAAGAATTGGAAGCTTTGATGGGAAGGAAGCATTATATCTGTGCAAGAAATAAAAGATGGAGTTGTGTACTCAATCTGAGAGACTTGAACATAATGATTACTTGGAAGCTTTGCTCATGACAAAAAAACTGAGTTAGAACCGCTTCTTCAGCAACATGAGCAAATTATTAATGGTATGAAACTTTCTACCATTACTTAATCATCAATCTTTTCCTCATGCTTTTTATTTAAGTCTTTTGTTTTGTGTGATTATGGTACTCTCATACCTGGTTTATCACTGAGACATGCTGGCAACTGTGAAATATGGGTCTGGGCATAGTAGATGTTAAATTTGAGCTTTTATGGATAATGTAAAAAGAAAATTACCCCTGAGATTTCAAGAAAAAATTAAAAATATTGGTTTCTTTCTTTACTTTTTCGTTTTTAAACCAGCTAATCTGTCCTTTGATGTCCGTATGTAAAATTATTTCCTTCATGGCTGTTATTAGTGCTTATGCGTGCTTTTGTTATTCAGGTAATTTCTTCTGTTGTAGTTACTGCTTTTCCTTCTTTTCCATGCATTTCTACCTTATTGAATCAGGTTGTGTGGCTCTGCAACTTAAACTTTTTTGTACATATTCTTAGTATTTATGTATTGGACTATTTTCAATATGTTATCAACTTTATTTTAGATTATGAAAAGACATTGATTGTGCGGAAATTTTCAATAACTGAATACGTTGTCTTGTGTTCCTTTAGACTTTGTCAAGTTAAATGGTTTATTATAGGCTAACATCCCCTTATTTTTAAAATTAGGCTTTACAATTCTTCTTGGCTTGTTACAATGTGGAGATTTCGTGTCAAACAAATTCATTGGTATTTTTCTTGAAGCAGAAGTCCAGTCATGCAGGCAATTGGATTGAAGCATAAGATATCAGGAAATTTGGTATGTGGTCAATTAAATCATGAAATAAATGCTAAAATAAACAAAGCTTGAGATGGTTTAATTTATGGTTTCTCTAACCACTCTTTTACACATCTTTTAGGATTTCTGAATTTTTATAAGACAATTCAACTTATGCAGCAAAAATTAAAGAATAGGAAAAAGTTCCTCATGACCAGCAATGAAGCCATGGAACTTTCGTCTCCTCTAGAATTAACCAAGTGTTGATAAAATGTTATTTAATTCTTCTAATTAACTTTAGTTATTTATGTTCTTTCTGATGCAAACCCTGCATTTTGTCATGCATAGTATTTAAGAAGAAAAAATCTTCTTGGAAAGTATTTACACTTGTCTAGAGTTATATATAGGAGTAAAAACTTAATGGCAGCCCCTAGTTATTTTGAACATATGATACTATCCAATTTTTATTTATTTTCTTCACATTAAAACTTAAATTAGAATCAATTTAGCTCTTCTTTTCATTGCAGGGTGCTTTCTTGTTGTTTGAGGTAATGGAATTAAAATTGAAGGTTATAAGAACTATGTGACTTTTTTTCTCTGGCTAATAATATAAAAAGAATAACTATTTGTTGTTTGTTGCAGGGGCATAATTATTCAGACATTAACAAATGACACAGGCTTCCAACACTGATCAAGTTTTCTGCTTTTGTTTCTTCTCTTGTGGTCAGTCTACTATGTATTAGATAAAAGTGAGCCAAGGCAACATCAACTTGCAGTATTATATGAGCTATCGTAATAGCAATAAAAATATCCTTTAAGAAAATAAATAAATAAATAAATTATTTGATCTGACTTAAACAACTCTTTTTTAAAAAAAAAAGGAAAAAAAATCATGAACAAAGAAGCAAAAACATTCTTTTTAAATTCAGAGAAAGATTGTGCTCAATACAGTAAACGGCGTGATTTGTCATGCTTATTAGCATGTCTCTGTTTTTGTAGTTTATTTATTAGTTTTTTGGTCAGAAAGGAAGAGGCTAAAAAATCAAATGGTTGTGATGATTCATAAATTAATAAATATTTAAATCAAACAGGACAAAGTTGGTGTTGTGATTCACTAAATTATGACACCCACTTGTCCCAATCAATAATTAGATGCAAAACCGTTCATTACTGGAAGCTTCAGATGTCCCCATAGAAGAGTTCAATATAATTCAGGGAATTGTTTATGGATTGAAATTACTTCTCTTTTCATAGTTTTCTCTAACCACTCTTTTACTCATCTTATGGATTGTATGCCTTTTTTTGAGGCAGTTCAACTTATGCAGAAAAAAGTTCCTCATGACTGGTAACTAAGTGTTGATCAAATGTTAATTCTTCGAATTAACTTTCAATCACTTATTCCTCTAGCCCTTGATGTAAAACCTAATTAACTAATTTGAAAAAATTAAGGATGTTAATTAAGTTAGTTGGTGCGTTATGTTTTTTAAACATATTAATCATCTTCATTAATTACATCCCTTCCTCTCCTACTTAATTATTAATTATTGTTGAGGAATATCAATATCGTTAATTTGAGGGAAAATGGATAAAAATGTATTGTAAAATAAGTCTTTCATTTATAACTAGCATCAACTTCTTAATTAAGTCTTATGTTAAAGACCAGAAGGGTATCTTCTTTTTTATGCAAATCCCCCATCATGCTTATAAAGGACCATAAATCATCTTGGAAATATATACATTACGGATAAGCATCGTTCGTGTTTTAGAGAAGGATTAATCTTGAGAATTTGAATTTATTTAGCTCTTCTTTTTATTGCAGGGTGCTTCGTTGTCGATAGAATTAATGGAATTAAAAGTGATGATTACAAGAACTATGCAATTTTGTTGCACAGGCGAATAATATATATATATATAAAAAGATCAAGAACTATTTGTTACCTATTAAATGTAAGTGAGCCAAGACAACATCAACTTACCATATTATATGAGCTATGTAGCGTAATAACAATGAAAATCTTCGGTAAGAAAATAAATAAATAAATTATTTGACTTGACTTAAGCTACCTTAAAAAAAACATCATGAACATTCAGAGAAGCAGAAACTTGCTTTCTTAAATTCAAAGAAAGATGCCGTTCAATAAGTAAAAACGCGTGATTTGTCATATTTACATGACTCTGATTTTGTAGTTAATTATTAAATCAAACTGTTTATCTTTAAGATTTTGGTCAGAAAAAAGAGGCTGAAAGTAACAGATATTAATTATAACTTATTACTTCCTCCTTTTTATAAATAATTTTTTTTGGGTTGATCCCTTTTTATAAAGAATTTTTTTATATCTTAAAATTTAAATTTTTTTTTACCCCTATTAAATACTCATATTTATATAAATTACCTCACATTCACCCTTAATTTTCTTATATTTACTTATTTATTTTATATTCTCTCCCATATATTATACTTATATTCTTTCATATTTGTTACTTATTCTCTCTCCTATAATCTTTTCATAAATTAGGACATAGTTAAAAAACATGATATTTTTTATGTATTTATTTTTTTTAATTATTTTTAACTATTAATTCATTTTATATAATTAGGATAAAAGTTATTTATAAAAAAAGGAAAACGTATTTCACACGATTTCAAACACAATTGACTAACGTTTAAAATTAAAACTCTGACCCTCCCATCAATTGGTGAAAGCTGCAGGAAAGTAACCAAACCACGTCCCTTGTATATTTGGTTTGAGGGGGAGCGGGGGGAAGAATGAGGGTTAAATTATCTTTCTTGGTTAAAAATATTTAAATTTTAGGAAAGAATTTATAATTTAAAAATAATTAAAGAATAAATTTTAAACAGGAATCTAAAATTTAAATGAATACAAAATTAAATTTTAAATTTTTTCCATTCAATATTTTACCCTCCTTCTCTCCCCCTCTACTTCCTCCAAACCAAACACACTCCAAACCAAACACACATAATAAGTCAGAAGAAGGAGGTGCAGGGACATTGCAAAGCAATTACATCATCTTTTTAAATTAGGCCCCACATTTTTTCCGGACCTTATTTACACGCAAATGCAATTCTGCTGACTTGACTTCATACTTCATTTGACCAAAAAAAAAAAAACATATACTTTATTGTTTGGGTTCTAAATATAAAAGTTATATTACTGATTTAGGTATATTTATGTATTAAAAAATATGTGTTAGTTATCTTAAAATACTCATTTAATCATTTATATTGAAAATTACCAAATTGATAGAAATTCAGTTCAGTATGTTGTACAATAATAGTTATAGTATATTGGAAGAAAGTTATAAGTTAAAAAAAAAAAAAAGGAAATAGATCTGTGGTCTTAAATTTGTAGGTAAAGTGATTCCTCAACTAGCTCCATTGTATACAAAAAATTTCCTAAACTAGCTTCTATATATATCATAGGATAAATATTAATCAAAGCTCTCATTTAAAAAGCATTCATACGCAGTGTTTTTATTTGAACTCTACACAGTTTTTATTAATTCTTTTAACTTTTTTACATATTTTGTTGGACTCATGCAAATTTGCCGGCCAAATCTTTATTGTTTTTGGGTGTTATGAGCAAGGAAAACTATGCAATGTAATGCAAAGAACAGATAACATTGAGTTGGATATATTAATGGGTCACAACATTACAATCAAACAGAGCATATATAGAAGAAAGAAATACAAGGGAAGTAGAATACGAGACCAGAGAGAAAATTCCACAACAATCTATACATTCCCCATAGTCATATATAGCCTTGGGTTTCACATTAGACTTTTTTCCTTAGTCGATTACTGCAAATAACATCATTATGCACGACACGAGCATTCATAGGCCATTTGCTTTGTTTTATTGTACTGGATATCATAATCCAACCCTAATGATGGCAGTACCTAATTAGTGGGTTTTATTTTTTAGTTTTTGTTCCCAAAAAAGGGGTAAAAGGACCAGATTATTCACGAGTTGAGAATATTTGTTGCGTAAATTAAATCAAATGGTTGTGATATTTCAAAAAGTAAGAAATGTTTATATGAGACATCACAAAATTGGGGTTGTGTTTCACTACATTATAACACCCACTTCAACCAAATCGATGGTTCCTTCCTGAAATCTGCCAACTCTTATTAAAAGTAGTGACTTTTTGACTTCACATCAATTCACTAATAGGTTTATATTTCTCTTCGTTTTTTGTTGGCAGATGTCATCCGTTTATGAAAAGTTAATAGTTGTGTAAACGCATGACAAGTCATCCTTAAAAGATGTAAATGGAATTTATGAAATTATTAAACCCATTGAGGAATTACAGGGAAAATTTTACAAGGTTGTTGAATAAAATTAAACAGATTCTGAGTAGCATATCGATATTTGTAGATGAAAACAGAACATATATGAAGGAGCCAACTTGCAATATTATAGTAATTATTGGTGAGGCTTTTGCATTAACGTAACAGAGTAATTAATATTCATTCAAATTTTCCATTCATGGTATTAAGAGAACATGTGATATCATTATTTTGTACACACGTTAAAATAAAATAACATAAAGGTATGGAAATGAAATGGACCCAATGTGAACAAAGCGAGTAAAGTTCCACATCCTGTTCATTAGGCTCGGAATACTTGAAAGTGTGAGTAAAGTATATTCGCTGCCATATACACTCCATCATCAATATTTGCCATTTCACAGCAAACAAGCGAAAGATCAGAGAGAAAGTGAAAGAGAGAGCAATCTATTGAATACGTATCATGGGTGTTACATCTCATCCTTATCTTTTAAGACAGTAATTAAATTAATTAATTCTCAATTAATTTTTTAATTATGGTGACTTATTCCTCAATTAACAATCCCATAATTATTACTGAATTATTCCCCAACCTATAATTATTGCTGATTTTATTCTTATTTGATTAGACTACTTATATCATAATCAAATAATTCGGCTCATCAAGGGTGAACTTAGACCCAAAGTCCAACAAGTATTGAATAAAATTTCCAATTTCAATTCAAAAAAAAAAAAAGGATTCTGTTCATTACGTAAAAACGCGTGATTTGTCATATATACATGACTGTGATTTTGTAGTTAATTTTTAAATCAAATTGTTTATCTTTTAGATTTTGGTCAGAAAAAAGAGGCTGAAAATAACATATATTAATTATAACTTATTGAGTTGGACTTTTGGAATAATTTTGCTCTTACATATATTTAGGATAGCTTGGAACTAATTAAATTTTTAAGGAAAAAATGACTTTTTTCTATGAGCTACAATTTATAGCTTACCACGGTGGATAAGCATGAGACTTTGAGCTTCTGCCCAGGAGAAAGAAAGACAGATATGGAAATGGGAGCCACCTGATATTTGGTAGAGAGAGAAAGGGAGAGAAAAAAGGAAGGCTGATGTGTGAGAGAGAGAGTAAAAAGGGAAAATTTTGCAAGGGAGGGAAAGAGAGGGAAAAAAACATCATATGTATCATTAATTTATATTCTTTTTGATCTTAAATATAAGATAGAGTTAATTTTTTTAGAGATATTAAAAAAGTTAATTAAATTATTTTAAAATATTTATATTTATCATTTTTTTAAAAATCATTTTGCCCAACTTTTAAACTGATATATAATCCAATGATACATCACGTATAATATGATTAAGTAATTTATTTAACTTATTTAATTTCTCAAAAAAAATCAATTCTAACTTATATTTATGATCAGATAGGTATGTATTACTAATTTAGACATATTGAAAAAATTAAATAAATTATTTTTCATTTAAATTTTTTTTTTTTATCAAAAAAAAATTAAACTTATTTTTTAAAAATATCATCTAAATAAATTTCACTTTTCTAAAGAAGTAATCCAAACATAAATTACACAAGTCACTTTTATCTACGACCGCTGTGTTAGCGACCCAACATCACTAACTTTTCAAAAACCCTGACGCCTGACCCTACCATCAATTGGCGAAACTTGCAGGAAAGTAAGAGAGTAATTATTACTCCACTTAACTAAAGCCCCTTTAAATCAGCGGAAGGTGCAGTGAAATGGCAAAGCAATTGCATCATTTTTGAGATTTTGCCCAGAGGAAAGAACGAGAGACATGGAAAAGGCAGCCCACATGATATTTGGGAGAGAGAGAAAGAGAGAGGAAAAGGGACGGCCAACATGAGTGAGAGAGAGAGAGAGAGAGAGAGAGAGAGAAAGGATAATGTGAAAGAGTGAAAAAGAGCCAGGTTTAGGAAGCTGGACCGGAATGGCTGGTCCGGCCTGGAAGCCGGCTAACCGATCGGTAGACTGATCCGGTTCTCGGTCCCATTTGATTTCCAATTTTACAAAATTTTTTAAAAAAGGTTTTTTAGAATTTTATACTAATAAGCCTAAATCTTTAATTTCTCACTGGTTTGGCATGGATTAAGCTCCGATTTGGCCCAGGTCTGACCCACTGACTTTTAACCCAGTACCCCGACCGGTTCAATAACCAGTCCGGGTTTTAATACCTTGAAAAAGAGGGAAAATTTTATATATATCACTAATTTATACTCTCTTTGATATTAAATATAAAATAGAATTGATTTTTTAGAGATATTAAAAAATTAATTAAATTATTTTAAAATATTTATATTTATCATTTTTTCTAAATTATTTTGTCCAACTTTTAAACTGATATATAATTCAATAATATACTACATATGTATGATTAAATAACTTATTTAACTTTTTTAATCTTTCAAAAAATTCAATTTTATTTTATATTTAGGATCAGATGAGGCATGAATTATTAATTTAGACAGATTGAGAAAGCTAAATAAATTATTTTTCATCTAAACTTACTTTTCAAAAATATCATCTAAACAAGTTTTACTTTTCACAAAAACTAGTTATACTACCGTCAATTCAAACATAAATCATAATACATAATTAATATGATTTTTAGCCAATATTAAATTTATATAAGTCAAATTACAAAAAAAAATTATTTTTCCCACCGCGGTTCCCATCACAATCATTATTTAATACGATTTCAAACACAATTGATCCAAAAGATGGTAAATTTGAGGTGTGTTTTTTATTCTCTACTTGTATTTATATTAACTCTTTCAAATTTTCATTAATGTGATTCCAGTATTTATTCAAAAGAAAAAAACACACAATTGACCCTGCATCACTGACGTTTAAAAAACTGTGACCATACCATCCATAGGCGAAAGTTGCAGGAAAGTAAGAGAGTAATTATTACTCCACCTAACACAGCCCAGTCAAAGGAAGGTGCAGTGAAATTGCGAAGCAATTGCATCATCTTTTTACGTAGGCCCCAAATTTTGCTGGACCCCATTTGCATGCAAATGCAATTCTAGTTGAGACTTGACTTCATACTGCATTTGACCCAAAAAAACACAACATATACTTTGTTGTTTCGGTTCTAAATATAAAAAGCTATATTACAAATCTAGGTATATTTATGTATTAAAAAATATGTGTTATTTTTCACAATACTCATTTAATCATTTGTATTGAAAATTACCACATTGATCGAAATTCACTTCAGTATGTACGATAACAGTGATAATATATAGGAAGAAAGTTATAAGTCTAAAAACACAAAAAACAAAAAACAAAAAACAAAAAAAAGAAATAGGCCGGTTGTCTTGTATTTATGCCTAAAGTAATTCCTCAACTAGCTCCATTGGATAAAAAAAAATTCCTAAACTAGCTCCTATAGAAATCATAGGATAAATATTAATTAAAACTCTCATTTAACAAGCATTCAGACGCAGTGTTTTTATTTGAACTCTACACAGTTGTTATTAATTCTTTTAACTTTTTTACGTATTTATTTGGACTCATGCAATTTTGCCCTTATTTTGCCGGCCAAATCTGTATTGTTTTTGGGTGTTATGAGCTAGGAAAACTATGCAATGTAATGCAAACAACAGATAACATTGAGTTGGATATATTAATGGGTCACAACATCACAATCAAACACAGCATAGAAGAAAGAAATACAAGGGAAGTAGAATATGAGAGCAGAGATTGTGTTTAGATGAAACATCACAAAGTTGGGATTGTGTTGCACTAAATTGTAACACCCACTTCGCACAAATCGATCGTTCTTTCTTGGAATCTGCCAACCCTTGTCAAAAAGTAGTAACTTTTTGATTTCATATCAATTGACTAATTAACAGCTTTATATTTCTCCTAAATGGCTGGCCATATATTATTTTTTGTTGGGAGATGTCATCCATTTATAAAAGTTAATACTTATCTAAACGCATGACAAGTCATCCTTAAAAGATGCAATTGGAATTCATAAAATGATTAAATTCATGGAGGAATTATTGGAAAAGTTTCACGAAGTTGTTGAATAAAATTAAACATATTCTGAGTAGCGTATTGATGTTTGTAGATGAAAACAACATGAAGGAGCCAACTTTTATTAGTGAGGCTTTTGCATTAAAGTAATAGGTTATTGAATATTCATTCAAATTTTCCATTGATGGAATAAGAGAACATGGTGTCACACCCTTATCTTTATTTCACATTTACTAGAGTATTAGCGGAAAACGACATGCGGTTCAATAGGCAACATAGGAATAGCATAACTATACTGATAATATGTGCATAATTACATAAATTCCCCATAGGGGTTCGTACATTATCATTACCATCAATGTAGCCACACAGGACTACTTGGGTATCTAAATCCGTTCCAGTGAAACAGAGACATCTTCTCGTCTTCGTTCCACCACTGTAATCCCCTCATATGGTTCTCTGCATTGTTCTCAGCATATCTTCTGTTTTCTCCTGTCTAAATTGTTGGTAGGGGAGGGTGAGATTCGAGAGAATCTCAGTAGGAAACAGATACCATAATGCATGCATGATTGATGCTATGTGTATGACATGTTAGCTTTATCTAGATGTATACCCCATAATGACATTTCTGCATGCTCAATGTTTCATGTAACAAAACTATGGCCACAGCAAAACAGAAACAAAGCTTCATTTATTCAAATATGCTCTACACAATCAAGTAAAGCAATCACATACATCACTACACAAGCAAAGATATCAAATACATGCAAGTAAGGTAAGTCCCCTACCTTAACCCGTTTCCGCCTCGAAACGCGTGCCTCGATCTACGTGCAAACAGCTCGGGGCTCCATATTCGATCCTACAATGTCAAATGTACTATTTAGACACTTCCATAATGTTTCTGGGGGTTATATGAGTCTATCTTGAAAATTACTAAAATACCCCCGGGGACCCGGCCCCATCATACCCGGTCCGGCTGTACTTTTCTCGAAATTCTAACCTGGGCTATCCTGACATATTTTCACCCAGAGAATCCATTTCCGGACTCGGAATTATCAAATTCAATGTAAAATTACGAAATTGCCCTTGGCAGCCCTACTTTTAGGGTTTTAGGGGCGTTTCCGTAATTATGCTTTCTCGGCCTTTTCCGAAAAAGTGCCCAACTGTAACCCCACCTATTTTCGCCCACTGAATCCAATGGAATCATCAAATCATTGAAAATCCAACTCTAAGACCCATTTACAATGCTGGCCGAAATATATAGGTTTTAAAGGGAAAATCGGGGTTTTTCGGTTTCGGCTCCGTAAACGCATTCCTTTCTACTCCTAACCGCTTTATTGACTATTCCATTAGGTTACAACTACCATTTAGTATCAATTTGGGCAGCATAACCCCTAGGGAAACCCATTTTCCATTTTTACAACCAATGGCAATCCGGCGAAATTTCACCGATTAAATTGCTCACAGCAGCTAGAATAGTCAATATACGAAAGTTTGGAAGTTACCTCAAGCTCCCACTAGCTTTTTCTCTTCTTGGCTGAAACCCTAACCTTTGAAATACCAAAAGATGAGCTTCTAAACCTTGAATCACATAGAAGAATAGCTTAGGAACGGAGTTATACGCATTAAGAACCGATTTACCGAAGAAATCACTTACCTTTGCAAGTTTTTTCCTCTCCTTCTCTCTCTCTAAAATTTCACACTTCCTCTCTCTTAGGGTCTGTTATGGCGTCAGTTTCATCTGAATAAAGGAGGAAGATGGTGTTTTATTTTAATATCTTATATCATATTTCATTTATTTGATAATTTCCAAATTTTCGGATTTTACAAAATTCTGGCAGATTTCTGCCCAAACTTTGAAAAATCATAACTAATTATAGAAAAATCGAAATGAGGTGATTCCAAAGCCTATAAAACCCTTATTGAGTCTAGATTCAAGGAAAAATATAGACTTTTGCTTTCTGGAATCACAAAATTCCCAGAATTTCAATCTTTGCTCATTGTTCCAGAAATTTCACAGTTTTTCTGTGTTGACTTCAAAACTTCATATCTTTTTTTGTATAGCTCTAATTGATTCATATGACCTATAAAATTAAAGCTTAGGATGTCTACTTTCATCCTGTAAAATCTCATAACTTTTACTTATCATTTAGTCTTCCAAAACCTTATGATAAGCTCACTGCCTCATAGGCGATTTTATCGAAAACATAATTACTTTCTCCAAAATTCATCATTTTACTTTCTTAATACCCCAAAGATATTAGAATCATTAGGAAATATATTTGGGACATCTACTAAATCGGGGCTTAGTAGTCCACTCAATTTAGGCTTATTCCAAAGCTTCCAATTCCAAAATTCGGGATATTACATTTCTCCCCCCGTTCAATAAATTTCGTCCTCGAAATTTGAACGTCTAACTTAGGGATTAATCCTATCTCATTCTGTACACAATATGTAACGTGCAATCAAACACAGGTTCCCACAGCGCTTGATTCCATAGACCTTACAGCCTCTTCGGGACTTCACCCAAATTCACACGATCACTTTTGTTTTCTAACGGCCCAATCCTCACCCCCTTAATGAGGCCTATTGGATGTCCCTCACCCCCTTAACGAGGTTTGTTGGGCTAGTGAGCCGACCATGGTTCACTTCGTTAGGTTCCTCCCATGGTAGAATATCGCGCCTTATGTGATACTAGTACCATTGGACACCAAAACGCTTGGTCACACTGCTCTTACTGCCTCCGCTACAACCTGGTATAGTTTGGATGTTCTGCCAACCTCAAAACATTACCTTAGACACATTGGTCTAATGTCATCGCACTAGGCATCAACCACAGTACTAAACACACATGTCTTACAGCCCAGAGACACCGCCCTATGCAACCTTGCACATCGGGTTTTACCGCCTTGTACAAACCTGTACACTTTCTGTAAGTTATGCCTACCTATTCGGTGTTCAGGATCAAATGACTACTTAACCCTTATTGGCCGTATTGTGTGCACTATTTACTAGCCATACGATATGCACTATTCATTATGTGACCATCCACTGTTTGCACTATATCACAAGTGGATGATTCATTCTGTGAGGCTATAGCTATGGAGATGCTCATGCCTCTACTCGACCTTGTTGCATCAGAACACATCCCAATCCATGCCTACTTGTATCTGTGTAGACTATAAAGCTTGACTGTGGATCTGGGATTGTTATCACTGGTGCTATTGAGAAGTATTCACCATCATTCTACCCTACTACACTAGGGTTCATCCCAATTCCAGTTCACATGTGTCACCACAAACTATAAAGGTTGTGTGACTGTTGACCATACAGGTCATCATATTATACACCACGCAGGTTTTAATACTGTACACCACACAGGATGTAATATTGTACACCACTCAAGGTGTAATACTGTTCATCACATATACTGTAACACTATTGACCATCAAGGCCATATTATGTTTTGGGATGATCAACAATGGTGCGAACATCAACCCCTCCTGTAAGTTTCAAAATTGCACCTAGATTCATCACACATTTGCTGCCCACTCTGAGGTCTATCTCCTCATATGAGCTTTAATATTATCAGGATGATTTAATAGGAGTCCTATAGGAACCTCCCATGACACTCAACAACACCCACAATCTATATTCCTCTGTGCCCACTCTTTACCCGTTTGAACTTGAATCATTCTGATCCATATAAACTCTTATCTCAAGAAAACACATTCACTGTGGGATTCATTACAATGCACCATCGTTAAGGGCCAATGTTTCCGTAGCCCTACTCTACGATTCAACTTCATGGCAGCTGTACTCTAGGATTAGTTATCACGGTGGTTGCACTCGCGGGTTCATAATCATGGTAGCTGCACTCTAGGGTTCATCGTCACGGTGGCTGCACTCTAGGGTTCTATACTCGGTGCTTCACACAGGCGCCCATACACCTGGTCAGCCTCCTTCCGGTCAAAACTTTCCTTAGGTAGACCTCTCCGATCAGATTTCACCGTAGGTAGCCCTCTCCGATCAAATTTCACCGTAGGTAGCCCTTTCCGATCAGAACTTTCAATCTTTGTGGTCGCAGTACAACTCCACAATTATGCCATAAAGGCAACGTTTCTTGATTCAATACAAACATTCTTATCATCAACTCAAGATTATGGATGGAATAGTTCAATTTCCGAAGCTTCAGCTGATGAGATGTATATGCCCTTACTCGGCTCGTATCAATTCTCATCTCGATCTATGCTTGCTCGCATCTAGGGATTCAATTCCCTTCCCAATCCATGCCATCTGGCATCAGTGAAGACAACAAAGGCCCACTATGGATCTGGGATTATCAGTGTTGGTACTTTAATAAATTTTTCATTTAAGCTCTTTGAAGCTCTTCTCACAATCATCATCCCATGCATAATGCTGAGTTCTGGGAAATTTCGATATAAACATCTCATCCTTTTTTTTATTATTATTGTCACACCCGTAGCCCTTCTTGACCTTATACCTGAGTCCCTTAGGACGTGGCTAGCAGCCTCGTCGGGTAGGGTGCCTTTTATTCACACCACATGGCCCTCCATAGTAACCCACAATCATTCATAGAAAATGTGATAGATAAATATGTCAAGCACCATATAGTGTAAAATGAAAATCATATCAATCCATGTGTGTACACAAAGTTCAGGGCCAAACACCCAGTTAAAACAACAATCTGTGTGTGTACACAAAGTTCAGGGCCAACCATCCAGTTGAAACCCTTACGTGTACCTCAGCCTAGTCACCGACTACAGCTAGGTAAGATCAGTGTACCTCAGTTAGGTCCCAGACCATAGCTAGGTAATGTGCCCTAGGCACGTGTTCATATCACAGAATACAGAACATACAACATATTAACTATCACATAGTGTATGAGAGATTATAGTTACTACATTGGCCTTTCTAGGATAACCTTCCTAATGATCGTTGATCATTGTTTACTATTCTATTCTCTTGCCCTGTGTTTGCTGTATTAGGCTAGGTCTAACTTCCTGACCTTGCCCAGCATATAAACCTCTTAGTCTTACCACCTTTATGTTTCACTATATGAAGCAAGAAAGAGGTAAATTACACATAAACACATGTGCTTATCTATCATTTCACAAAGTTTTGGGTTCATAGGTACCCCAAAAACAACATATCACAGGTGTTTACAGTAGTCAAGGAAAGCCTGCAACAACATACAACCTCTGAACTACTGTACAACATGTCTTACTCTTTTTTCATAATATGACATAACATGTGTAACAACTTCCCAGGGGGTCACCCATCATGGCATTTCCCTGGGTTGAGCACGCTTAACTCTTTTGTACCCGTGCCCAAATGTGGATACCGGCTTCAACTGTTTCAGTCCACGAGTACCCTGTGACTACCCTCGTCTCAAAAGACACGCCGGCTATCTCCGGTCACCAAAATATTGAGTATGGACCGCACATTAGCCTTGGCTGTACCCATATCCTTGTGTTCCGCAATATCCTTAGACCATTCTCGTCTAGTATTGCACCACTAGCGGCCCTTCAGTACTCGCCATTTCTCAGGGCAGATTCATAAATCGGAAAGATACCCTCCTTTGGTACTTTCTGTCCATGCATATTTCCTATCACTGTGTAATCAAGACCTTATCAGTATACCATCCTGTTGCCAGAACAACCGCACTTACTCTGAGCAGACAATTCTGTGGCCAGAATCCTTGCTCTGATACCAAAATGTCACACCCTTATCTTTATTTCACATTTACTAGAGTATTAGCGGAAAACGACATGCGGTTCAATAGGCAACATAGGAATAGCATAACTATACTGATAATATGTGCATAATTACATAAATTCCCCATAGGGGTTCGTACATTATCATTACCATCAATGTAGCCACACAGGACTACTTGGGTATCTAAATCCGTTCCAGTGAAACAGAGACATCTTCTCGTCTTCGTTCCACCACTGTAATCCCCTCATATGGTTCTCTGCATTGTTCTCAGCATATCTTCTGTTTTCTCCTGTCTAAATTGTTGGTAGGGGAGGGTGAGATTCGAGAGAATCTCAGTAGGAAACAGATACCATAATGCATGCATGATTGATGCTATGTGTATGACATGTTAGCTTTATCTAGATGTATACCCCATAATGACATTTCTGCATGCTCAATGTTTCATGTAACAAAACTATGGCCACAGCAAAACAGAAACAAAGCTTCATTTATTCAAATATGCTCTACACAATCAAGTAAAGCAATCACATACATCACTACACAAGCAAAGATATCAAATACATGCAAGTAAGGTAAGTCCCCTACCTTAACCCGTTTCCGCCTCGAAACGCGTGCCTCGATCTACGTGCAAACAGCTCGGGGCTCCATATTCGATCCTACAATGTCAAATGTACTATTTAGACACTTCCATAATGTTTCTGGGGGTTATATGAGTCTATCTTGAAAATTACTAAAATACCCCCGGGGACCCGGCCCCATCATACCCGGTCCGGCTGTACTTTTCTCGAAATTCTAACCTGGGCTATCCTGACATATTTTCACCCAGAGAATCCATTTCCGGACTTGGAATTATCAAATTCAATGTAAAATTACGAAATTGCCCTTGGCAGCCCTACTTTTAGGGTTTTAGGGGCGTTTCCGTAATTATGCTTTCTCGGCCTTTTCCGAAAAAGTGCCCAACTGTAACCCCACCTATTTTTGCCCACTGAATCCAATGGAATCATCAAATCATTGAAAATCCAACTCTAAGACCCATTTACAATGCTGGCCGAAATATATAGGTTTTAAGGGGAAAATCGGGGTTTTTCGGTTTCGGCTCCGTAAACGCGTTCCTTTCTACTCCTAACCGCTTTATTGACTATTCCATTAGGTTACAACTACCATTTAGTATCAATTTGGGCAGCATAACCCCTAGGGAAACCCATTTTCCATTTTTACAACCAATGGCAATCCGGCGAAATTTCACCGATTAAATTGCTCACAGCAGCTAGAATAGTCAATATACGAAAGTTTGGAAGTTACCTCAAGCTCCCACTAGCTTTTTCTCTTCTTGGCTGAAACCCTAACCTTTGAAATACCAAAAGATGAGCTTCTAAACCTTGAATCACATAGAAGAATAGCTTAGGAACGGAGTTATACGCATTAAGAACCGATTTACCGAAGAAATCACTTACCTTTGCAAGTTTTTTCCTCTCCTTCTCTCTCTCTAAAATTTCACACTTCCTCTCTCTTAGGGTCTGTTATGGCGTCAGTTTCATCTGAATAAAGGAGGAAGATGGTGTTTTATTGTAATATCTTATATCATATTTCATTTATTTGATAATTTCCAAATTTTCGGATTTTACAAAATTCTGGCAGATTTCTGCCCAAACTTTGAAAAATCATAACTAATTATAGAAAACTCGAAATGAGGTGATTCCAAAGCCTATAAAACCCTTATTGAGTCTAGATTCAAGGAAAAATATAGACTTTTGCTTTCTGGAATCACAAAATTCCCAGAATTTCAATCTTTGCTCATTGTTCCAGAAATTTCACAGTTTTTCTGTGTTGACTTCAAAACTTCATATCTTTTTTTGTATAGCTCTAATTGATTCATATGACCTATCAAATTAAAGCTTAGGATGTCTACTTTCATCCTGTAAAATCTCATAATTTTTACTTATCATTTAGTCTTCCAAAACCTTATGATAAGCTCACTGCCTCATAGGCGATTTTATCGAAAACATAATTACTTTCTCCAAAATTCATCATTTTACTTTCTTAATACCCCAAAGATATTAGAATCATTAGGAAATATATTTGGGACATCTACTAAATCGGGGCTTAGTAGTCCACTCAATTTAGGCTTATTCCAAAGCTTCCAATTCCAAAATTCGGGATATTACACATGGGGTATCATTATTTTGTACACACGTTAAAATAAAATAACATAAAGGTATGGAAATGAAATGGACTCAATATGAAGAAAGTGAGGAAAGTTCCCATCCTGTTCATTAGGCTCGGAAGACTTGAAATTGTGAGTAAAGTCTATTCGCTGCCCTATATACTAGTCCATCATCACTATTTGCCATTTCACAGTAAACAAGAGAGAGATCAGAGAGCAAGCGAGAGAGAGAGAGAGAGAGAGCAATCTGTTGAATACGTAACATGGGTGTTGCAGCTTCATCTTGTTCTTCGTCTTCAAAGAAATATGAAGTGTTTCTGAGTTTCAGAGGAGAGGACACTCGTAGATCCTTCACCAGCCATCTCTATGCTGCCCTATGCCGAAGTGGTATAGAGACATACATTGATGATGAGATCCCAAAAGGCGATGACATCTCCCAATCACTCATCCAAGCAATTCAGAACTCAAGCATATCGGTGGCGATCTTCTCAGAAAACTACGCCTCCTCCAAATGGTGTTTGAATGAGCTCATTGAGATCCTTCACTGTAAACAACAACAGAAGCAGCATGTTCTGCCTATATTCTACCAAGTGGATCCATCTGATGTACGGAATCAAAAGGGAACTTATGCGGAAGCTTTTGCGCAACATTTGAAGAATAACCCAGAGAAGGTGAACAAATGGAGACAAGCCCTTTTTGAAATTGCAAGTTTAGGTGGATGGGACTCTCGCATCTGTAGGTATGTCTTCATTCCCTTTTCTTTTCTTTTTTTCTTTTTTTTGGGTCTTCGCCATCATTTTTTAAAAGTTAAAACTCAACCTTTGAATCAGTACTCGTCGTTGGCAATTAATTAGCTTGAGATTTATTGTTTAGTACTGGACCTTTGATTTACCTTCCTCATCAGAATCGCTTTTTCTCTGCTTCGGTTCATACAGCAGCCTTATTAGTTTATCTGACACCTAATTAGAAATTACGCGTTCTCCTTCAAAACGTACACGTTAAATTTTTGAAGGGGTTTGGTTTTCTTTATAACCTACAATTTATATTTATCATTTGATCAGTTAATGCGTTTTTTTAGATTCCCCCTCCCTTCTTTTTCTCTATACCGTACCTTTCAACCTTTTTCCCCTCCCTCTCACACTTATTCTGTGTAGAAATAAGGATATATTCAGAAAAGAAATTATATATTTTATATATTAATTGCTTTTAAATAATTTTATTAATTGATTTTTTAACAAACAAACGTAAATTAATTATTTGAAGCTTATATTTTGAACCATGTGGAGTATATTTTAAATTTTTAATTGGTACTTCCTCTAATCCACAACATAAATTACTTCAACCAATTGATCAGAATTAAGAAATAATAGTTAATTTATTAAATCTATTTTAAAATTAAATTTTTTATTTAATCAATAATTACATTGAAAAAATTGACATATAAATTTTAATTACTCTTAAATTCACTCATTATAAATCAAAGTATTTTCTTAAAATTAACTTATTTTGTGGCCTAGAGTAGTTTGGGCTTTGGACTTTGAACAATAATTTCGGGAGGGGGTTCCGTCTTTCATTTCAATAAAGTTATCTGATAATTGTATGCTTTAGGTCTCAGTTCTTCATCCTTTCTTTTAAGGGAAATTAATTACAATGAAGGACCTAAAAAAAATAATATATATTAAGGGGAACCATAAAAATCATAATTATTTGTAAGGATCAAATATCATCATATATAATTAAAAAAACTAATTTGTCCACCATGTGCGGCTTCTTTGTCTTCTCTTCCATTCCTATGATAAGCAATAACGTCAAACCCAGAGATCTTGGGGCTAATGGACTACTCCAGTGAGTTGGGTCTGCCATCCATTGCAGCGAGCTGTTTCAGGAGGGGGCTAAGCATAGTTTTTTGAATAAACATTGAATTACAATAATTCCTTTTTAGATACAAAATTCTAAACTGGATAGGATACATGGATGGATCTATGTTTCCATTCACATACTCCAAATCCTTGCTTTGCTTAAGAAAGACTGGAACCAAAGGGAATGAATGGCTTCCTATTATTCTTCATTCAACGGTTTGAAAACTATACCGTTCTTTCCTTGTCTCTCTAGGTTTTGGATAAAAAATATTGTCCATTCACAAATTTAATTACAATTTTTAGTACAGTTGCTGTTAGATGTTGACCATTTATGCAACTATGGGTCTATGAGATGTTTGCTTAACCTAAGAACAAAAGAGAAGGCCAGGGAGAAGTGTAGAGGGCAATTTAGTATTTTCAATTTTATATTTTGATATTTGATCCTTTTAAATAATTACAATTTTAATTGTCCTCCTCAATAAATATTATTTTATTTAAGCCCTTCATCCCAATTTTCCCTTCTTTTAATTACTTGTCTGTGCCATAACTACATAGGAAAAAATGAAGGAAACTACCCATTAAAAATTTCATATAGGAGAATCACTTAATTCAGAATATTGGTATTCTGTGTGCAAGAAATTGGCAGGGTACCAATACCTTTTATGTACAGAAATTTAGGCTCAAATATTCAAAACTCCTTTAAATTTTAGGTCAATTGCACACTACGTTCCTAAACTTTAAAAGTTTAAATTAATTACCTTGATATTTAATGTTTTCACAAGCAACCACCCTATCGTTAAAATTACCATTAAAGTTAATGGTTTTTGTCATGTCATAATTTTTATATTTTTTATTATACACCATATCAATTAAAGAATAACACTTGGCATTTGGCACGTAATTTTATGTATTTTGAAATACTCAAAAAAATATAAAATACTTAGAAATATTTAAAATACTTATTTGACCATGTATTTTTTAAATAAAATTTATAAAATACTTAAAATTATATGTTAAATGCTACGAGTTATTTTTAAATGATATGATAAATAATAAAAAGTGTAAAAATTATGTATGAAATTGCAAAAACCCTTAAATTTAATGGTAATTTTAATGGCAGGGGAGTTGATGCCATGAAATATCATTTTTAAAGTTAGGGAGGTGGTGTGAAATTAACACAAAGTTCAGGATAACTTTGTATAATTTACACTTATTTGAATGGAAGTCATGATAATTTTGTTAAAAATTTCTTAAACGTTTTGAAATTGAACAAAAGAATATACAATTTTGATAAAACTCGTGGGAATTGTATTAAATGATTTTAATATTGTTGGCTATCACTTCACTGTAGAACTCATTTGTTATTTCCTTTTTGATCATGTGTTAATTTTTCTTTCGTATTTCTTTAATCATTTTTCAATATTAGGAGGGAAGCAGAGCTCATTCAAAACATTGTCAATGACATTATGCAAAAACTGAATCTGGGATCTTCATCCGCAATACCAAATATTGTTGGAATTGACGAGAATTCCAATCATATTGAATCATTATTGAAAAAATTTTCCATAATTGGAATTTGGGGCATGGGCGGAATAGGCAAAACAACTATGGCTAAAGTTGTATTTGACAAATTTTATTCTCAATTTGACAGTTGTTGCTTTATTGAAAATTTAAGAGAAGAGTCTGAAAAATATGGATTAAAGTATATACGTGATAAACTTATCTCTGAGTTATCAAGTGATACAACTCTTGGGAGATTCTACCATAAAAAAGTCTTCATAGTGCTTGATGATGTCAGCAATACAAATCAATTAGACTACTTGCAAAATGAAGCTTCTTCGTTGGGACCTGGGAGTAAAGTCATCATAACAAGTAGAGATAAACATATACTTAATGGAAGAGTTCACACAATACATGAGGCCATATCATTGAGGTATTACAGCTCTCTTCAACTTTTCAATCTCAAAGCCTTCCACAAACATGATTGCGAAAGTGAATATAAAGAATTGGTTGACAAAGCAATTGCTTATACCCAAGGGAACCCATTAGCCTTGACCACTTTGGGTTCGTTTCTCTATTCCAAGACTGTAAAGGAATGGAAAAGTGCATTGGGAAAATTAGAAGCGACAGCCAATCCAGATATTCATGCTGTGTTAAAATTGAGCTATGAAGGACTTGATGACGAAGAGAGAGAAATCTTTTTAGACATTGCTTTTGTCTTGAAAGGTGAATCTACGAGATATATAATGGCAACGCTAGAGAGTTCTGGCTTTCACGCAAGCATTTGTTTGAGAACCCTTATGGATAAGGCGCTCATAAGTATTGACTATGTGGTACATATGCATGATTTAATTCAATCAATGGCTTTTGAAATCGTTCGTCAAGAGTGTGTGATACCTGGAGGACGCAGTCGACTACAAAATTCTGGTGATGTCTGTAAGGTGCTAAAAAATAATCAGGTAAGAATTCACCTTTTCAATTAGATATTTGACAACTACTGAAAAAAGAAATTGTTAATCTAATGTAATTTATTTGCTGTCTTTTGGATTTTTGTGTTGTACAGGGAAGTGATGCGATTCAAGGCATGAGCTTAGATTGGTCTAAAATTAGATATTTACAATTGAGCGCTAATGCCTTAAAAAAGATGACTAATTTAAGGTTTCTAAAGTTCTATTCAATTGAGCATAAAATGTCGTGTACTGTGCATCTACCTTCAGGGCTTGTTTCATTTTTCAATCCATTAAGGCATCTTCAGTTGGACAAATTTTCTTCAAAGTCTCAACCATTATCATTTTGTGCTGAGAAGCTAGTTGTACTTTGCATGCAAGGAATCCACTGTAAAAGACTATGGGATGGCGTGCAGGTATAACATACAAATGAGTTAATTTGATTTTGTTTTACAATTAATTGAAATTTAAGGCTCGTTTCCTGAGTAATATTTGTCATTTTCATTGTTGTAGAACTTGGTGAATTTATTGTCTATAGATCTTAGTGAATCCAAACAACTGATAGAGTTGCCAGATCTCTCTAGGGCTCATAATCTTGAATCCCTAGATATTTCTCGGTGTCAAAATTTACGCCCCCTTCATCCATCTATTTTATCTCTCCCAAGATTGAAATATGTGGAAGTCTACAATTGCAACAACCTGAAGAGTAAGGCATTTGACAGTCAATCAAAATCTCTCTCATTCGGAAGTCCCTCGGGTTCCTATAGTCTCATGGAAGATTCAGTTAGGCATACGAAGAATCTCTGGAAGCTCCCTCTCAACGGATTAAAACTAAAGAACCTTCCAATTAATGAGGTTTGCTGCATGAGATCTCTTCTAGAGCTTCATCTTCATAATTGTGGAGGAATAATTGACAAATCAAAGCTTTACACCTTATTTGATGCTTTGCTATCTTTGAAATCAATCTGTTTGAAAGGGACAAGCAATTTAACTGAACTTCCAAACAATATCAAGCATATCTCCAGTCTACAATCTCTTGACGTAAGTCATTGCAGGGACCTTCAATCTTTACCAGAGCTGCCACCATCCATAAAAGCTGTCAGAGCTAATGATTGCATATCACTGGAGACTGTACCCATTTCAATAACTAGTGCACCGCAACTAAGGTTCCTATTTCTGCAAAATTGCTTGAAATTGGAGAACCACTCTTTATCTCGTGTTGTGGAATGGGCTTATTTCTTGGTATAGGAACCAAAACTCAATGTGTTTATTCAATATCAGATGTGATTACAATGAAAAACCAACATCTATTTATACTAAAAACGAAACCTCCATAAATGCTTAAAATAATGAAGAAGTCAGATTTGGCAACACACACCAACCCCCTACAACGTCAGTGCTCACATCATGAGCAATGTCAACGATGGCTGCTTGCAATGTTCACACTCTCTGTTCTGACTCTCTGTTCTGTTTCTGTTTCATTCCCCCGGGGTTAGACAGGACTCGTCCTCGAGTCAAAAATCAACATCATCAATATATGGAGATAGATTCGCAACGTTGAAAGTGGCGGAAACACCGTAAGCACCAGGCAATTCCACTTTGTAAGCATTATTATTAATTTTCTGTACGATCTTGAATGGACCATCAGCTCGCGGAGATAACTTGGCGTTTGGTTGTTTAGGAAAACGTTCCTTCCTCAAATGTATCCAGACCAAATCCCCCACATTAAAGACTTGATGTTTCCGATGCTTGTCTCGTTGTGCCTTGAGTTTCAAATTCTGCTGCTGAATCTTATTACATACTTGCTCATGTAATTTCTTAATTTCCTTGGCCCGCTGGTCTGCATTGACATTATATTGTTGCTTATCAGAAGATGGTGTCAAATCAAGTGGGCTGAGAGGACGGGTGCCATAAACAACTTCAAATGGACACCTTCCAGTTGCTTGATTGACTGAGTTGTTGTAGGCAAATTCAATTTGAGCAAGAATAAGATCCCACTGCTTCAAGTTCTTTCCAACAAAACTTCGTAAAAGATTTCCAAGAATTCTGTTAACAGCTTCGGTTTGTCCATCAGTTTGTGGATGGCTAGCACTGCTAAACTGAAGTTTTGTTCCCATCTTTTTCCATAAAGTCCTCCAGAAATGGCTTACAAACTTGATGTCTCTATCAGAGGTGACGGTTTTTGGAATTCCATGGAGACGAACAATCTCCTTGAAATACAAATCTGCAACTTGAACCGCATCATTAGTCTTCTGGCAAGGAATGAAGTGAGCCATTTTTGAAAAACGGTCAACAACCACCATTATAGAGTCCTTTTGTCTCTGGGTCCGAGGTAACCCGAGGACAAAATCCATACTCACATCCTCCCAAGGTGCGTTGGGTACTGGCAACGGCATGTATAACCCAGTATTTTGGCTTTTGGATTTAGCCAGGTGGCATGTTCTGCATCTTTGGATATGCTTGTTGATATCCCGTTCAAGTCTTGGCCAATAGAAGTTCTCTTGTACTAAGGCTACAGTTTTATCTCTACCAAAATGACCAGCTAATCCTCCATTATGTGCTTCCCAAATTATAGCTTCTCGAAGTGAGCAACGAGGAATGCAAAGAGTTTTTCCTTTGAATAAAAATCCTCCTTCCCTGTAGTACTGCTGAAATGGTTGAGATTCAGTGGCACTCCAGGCACCCTGGAAATCGGGATCATCTTGATACAACTCTTTTATAGTTTCAAAGCCCACTACTTTGGTTTGCATAGTCGTTATCAAAGCATGGCGACGACTAAGCGCATCAGCTACTGAATTTAGGATCCCAGCCTTATGTTTGAGTAAAAATGGATAGGTCTGCAACATTTCACTCCAAGCGGCATGCCTTCGATTGATCTTCTGTTGAGAATTCAAATGCTTGAGTGATTCGTGGTCAGAATAGAGAATAAACTCTTTATGCAACAGGTAGTGGCTCCAATGTTGCAAAGCTCGAACAACAGCATAGAACTCTTTATCATAGGTAGAGTATTTGAGCTTAGCATCATTAAGTTTTTCGCTGAAGAAAGCAATCGGGTGGCCTTCTTGACTCAAAACAGCACCAATCCCAGTGTTAGAGGCATCACAGCTGACCTCAAACACTTGGTCGAAATTAGGAAGAGCTAGCACCGGAGTTTCTGTCAAGCGTTTCTTTAGTTCTTCAAAACTTATTTGAGCCTTTTCTGTCCATTGGAACTTGTCTCCTTTGATGCAATCTGTAAGGGGTGCAGCGACGGAACTAAAATTTCGAATGAACCTCCTATAAAAGGAAGCTAATCCATGGAAGCTCCGAACTTCTTGGATAGATTGCGGAGTTGGCCAGCTGTTAATGGCTTTAATTTTGCTTGGATCCACTCGTACACCTTCTGCAGTGATAATGTAACCCAGAAAAATGACTTCATTTGTCAAGAAGGTGCATTTCTTCAAGTTGGCATAAAGTTTTTGTTCACGAAGAGCTTGCAATACTTGACGTAGGTGCTCTAAATGATCTGCTATGCTCTTGCTGTAGATAAGAATGTCATCAAAATAGACAACAACAAACTTGCTAATGAAAGGACGAAGGACTTGGTTCATCAGGCGCATAAACGTGCTAGGAGCATTTGACAACCCAAATGGCATCACATTCCATTCGTACAAACCATCTCTGGTTTTGAAAGCGGTCTTCCATTCATCTCCGGGACGTATTCGGATTTGATGATATCCACTACGAAGGTCAATCTTAGAGAAGATGGTAGAGCCATACAACTGGTCGAGCATGTCATCAAGCCTGGGTATCGGAAACCGATACTTAATTGTGATCTTGTTGACTGCACGGCTATCTATACACATTCTCCAGCTTCCATCCTTCTTGGGAACTAGGAGTACAGGTACGGCACAAGGGCTGACACTTTCACGGATTAATCCTTTTTTAAGCAATTCTTCAATTTGGCCTTGAACTTCAGCATGTTCTTGAGGACTCATTCTGTAAGCTGGCCTGTTAGGAATTACTGCTCCTGGAATAAAATCCATAGCATGTTGAATGTCTCGCATGGGTGGTAATCCCGATGGAATTTCATCTGGAATTACATCAGGAAACTCCTCTAACAAAGGCTGCACTTCAGGTGGAATGACAGTTCCGTTATTTGTCTCAAGTAACAGAAGAAAACCCATTACTTGACTTTCTGTTTTGGTCACCTTCTCGACTAAAGACACTAATGGTTTAGATTCATTCTTGCCTTTATTGTGTTTATCAGGTGGCAAAGGAGCAAGTTGAATTTTCACGCCATCCTTCTGGAAGGAATACGTGTTTGCGTGACCGTCATATAGAACATGTCGATCATATTGCCAAGGTCTCCCCAAAAGAAGATGACAAGCGTCCATTGGAACAACATCACACCAAACTTCATCATGATACCTTTTACCGATAGAAAAAGTAATAAGGCATCGTTTCGAAACTTTTACCTCGCTGTCCTGGTTAAGCCATTGAAGCTTGTAAGGGCTCGGATGATTATGAGTTGGTAGGTGTAATTTTTCTACCATGTAGTTGGAGACTACATTTTCACAGCTTCCGTTGTCAATAATGACGTCACAGACTTTATCCTGAGTTGTGCAGCGGGTATGAAAGATGTTGCGACGCAGCCAAGGTTCTTCTTTTACGGTGGCTGTATGCAGACTTCTTCTAATAACAAGTGATTCACCATGATCTGCAGGAGTAATTTCATCATCAAATATTGGCTCCTCATCAAATATTTGCTCCGTTTCAGGTATAGGCTCCCTTTCTTCGTCAAATACTGTAGAAGCTTCTCCTTCCATAATAGTGACAACTCTACGGTTAGGACAGTTAGAAGCGATGTGACCGAAGCCTTGACATTTGAAGCACTTAGTTGCTTTGGAGTTGAATTCCCTAGTAGCCTTTGGTGGAGGCGCATTTGAAGAGCTAGGATGATGTATTTGTGACTTATTCCTATCAAAAGGAATTCTGGTTGAGGGAGACGGCTGGTATGGAGGCCTTCTGGGCATCTGTTTCTCAATACGGATGGCTATACGGATGACGTCATCCAGAGTCCAGTATTGCTGGAGTTGTACTGGATGGGCAATGTTTGTATTTAACCCTCCGAGATAACGAGCTATCGTTTGCTCCTCCCTTTCTTGTATATCACATTTCATCATGAGTTTCTCAAACTCCCTGGTATATTCCTCTACAGACATAGCCTTTTGGCGGAGATTATGTAACTGAAGGAAATTATCTTGATAATAGTTTTCTGGAAGAAACTTACGTGAGAGCTCGCGTCGCATCTTGTCCCACATTCGTATCTTGCTCTTTCCCTCTCTTTCACGCCTTCTTTTGAGATTCTCCCACCATATGGAGGCATGTTTCTTCAATTTGATGGCAACAATTTTAACTTTCTGCTCATCTGGGATTTCTTTGTACTCAAAGACTCGTTCAACTGTTTGTAACCAGTCAATGAATTCATCCGGATGGAGTCTTCCCTCGAATTCAGGAATGTCTACCTTAATGTCATTAAGGCGGAATGATTGTTGTTGAGGACGGCGGTGATAGTCAGTAGACGACGAACTATTATTATCTGAATCATTTGGATATTCACTGCGAGATTCTAGCATGGCTTGCTGCGTTTGTACAGTGGTTTCCAATTCCTGTATCCGGCGTCTCATTTCCTCCATCTCGATTTCATGTCTATTTCCGCGTCTTGGAGGCATTTTGCAGTTTATTAGGTACAAGGTAGGGGAAGGACTTGTGTATATGGAAAAGTCAGGGGTAAAATAGGAAATTTGTGTAATTAGGGGCAAATTTGGGGTCAAAATGCAATTTCAGAAAGTTTGGGGGGGCTGAAATGTAATTTTGGCAGAATCTGGGGGTCAAAATGTAATTTCAGAAAGTTCTGGGGCCTGAATTGTAATTTTGGCAAAATCTAGGGGTCAAAATGTAATTTTCTAAAAGTTCAGGGACCTAAATGTAATTTTGGAAAAGTCTAGGGGTCAAAATGTAATTTCCTAAAAGTTCAGGGACCTAAATGTAATTTTGGCAAAGTCTAGGGGTCTAAATGTAATTTCCTAAAGTTCAGGGACCTAAATGTAATTTTGGCAAAGTCTAGGGGTCTAAAATGTAATTTCCTAAAGTTCAGGGACCTAAATGTAATTTTGGCAAAGTCTAGGGGTCAAAAATGTAATTTTCTAAAGTTTAGGGACCTAAATATAATTTTGGCAATTTTCTAGGGGTCAAAATGTAAATATCGCAAAATTTAGGGCACAAAATGGTAATTTCAACAAAATTCTAGCTGACCGTATGCTGACGTGGCAAGAGTGACACGTGGCAGTCTGTGATTGGTCCACGTGGCGTTGACCGACGACGTGGCTGCTGACTGGACTGGGTGACGTGGCAGGCTGACCGGACATATGACGTGGCAAAGTATGACACGTGGCGCAATCTGATTGGACAGAGTGGCGCTGACTGGGTCAACAGGGCTGACGTGTCAGCTGACGTGGACTGGTGACGTGGCAGTCGTCTTCAACCTTCTGCAGCGCGTGGCCGGCGCGTGAGCTCCGTTGACGGCGCGTGGGTTTCCGGTGTGGCGCGTGCGAGCGCGTGGAAGCTTTGCACGGTGGTGGCCGACTCCTGTTCTAGGTTTTGGGACCTCCTGAACACGATGGTGTGGTCAGAATTTCGAGAAAAGGTCGGCAGGATGGAATTTGCACACCCTGTTTTCCCAACGTTTTTTCTCTCAATCCTCTTCCTCACTCTCTCGTTTTCTCTCCCTCTGGAACAAGGCTCTGATGCCAAATGGTATAGGAACCAAAACTCAATGTGTTTATTCAATATCAGATGTGATTACAATGAAAAACCAACATCTATTTATACTAAAAACGAAACCTCCATAAATGCTTAAAATAATGAAGAAGTCAGATTTGGCAACACACACCAACCCCCTACAACGTCAGTGCTCACATCATGAGCAATGTCAACGATGGCTGCTTGCAATGTTCACACTCTCTGTTCTGACTCTCTGTTCTGTTTCTGTTTCATTTCTCATTGAAGCAATCAGCGCACATAAAACAAAGAGGTTTTGTTTGTTACCCAGGAAGTAAAGCTCCAGAGTGGTTTACATTCAGTCAGGAAACAAAGGCTTCCAACTATATAACTATTGAACTTTCTCCTTACACGAATGACCTGGTTGGCTCCATTTTCTGCTCTGTTGTTTCTCATCTCTCCCATCATTGCTTGCAATGGCAATCTTATTATGATGGTAAGCGGTGCAAATGGTTTCAATATGAAGTGATGGAGACAAATTTGGATTCACATCATGTTGTTCTATGGTGTGATGCTTACCCAATTACAACATTGGACGATGGTGTGTCATTTGACTTCTCAATTGTTTCACGGGGTGTTGATGGTGTGATTGAAGATTGTGGAGTATGCCCAATATATTCCTCAGAATGCAGAGAGTTCCTTCAAGAAAAGGAATTGAAGTTGGAGTCAGTTACAGGGAAAAAGAGGCACTGGAATATTGATGATGAGCAACAGCAACCCACTCCCACAAAGAAATTGAAGAAGTCTTCAATGCTGAGTTCCAAGTCCAAGACAGCTCATGATCTTGATGAGCTGATATTTTCACTCTCACAATTGAATTTGAAATGCATGAAGGACAACATTCGTCAGATGTAAATTATGTATGATTCCTTTTCTGGAATGTATATGCCTTTCTCGTTAAAATTTCATCTAGTAAGCAACTGTCTTTATCTGGTATATTTTCCAAATAAAAAGTTATTACCTTGTAATGTATTTCATTATGTTGATATAAATGATTGAATCGCCTTATTTCCTAACTTAAGCTTTGATTTATTGTTGGCTTATTACAGTGAGCAGGTTTCTTCTCAGGCTAACATCTTTGGCTCTTTCCTTGATGCAGTGTGTAGCAAAGAAGCAATATGCAGTTGAGTGGGATTAAAGGATAACAGGAAACTTGGTGAGTAGCCTTACTTCGCTGTACAACATATTCAGTCATCACAAACTATTTGAAAAATAATCAAACAAAACTTAAATTGTGCCTCAGAATAGCTTCTCTTTTCATATTTTTCTCTATGTTAATAACTACTTTTCACAAGTCCTTCTTCTTTGTATGATTTACACTATTTACCACACAACTTAATCTCTGCTTAAGCTGTTGATTTCCATAAATGCCGTTCTTGCTTTGTTCCCAATAGAAGAGTCTTATTGGTCTCTCCTCCACCTCTTCAATTTATTCTGATTTAATAGTATGGGTCTGGAATTATTCATCTCTTATAAAAATGAATTGCATTTCTTTTTTGTTCACTAAAAATTCCTGTCCTTTACTGTGTCTTCATGCAAGATTGGTAAGCTGCCAATTGATGTCATAAGAATTTTAGGAAACTTAATTAAACACTTGGGCCTAAAGAACACACAGCTGAGATATTGCCTAATCTTGATAAGTATGAAACTTCAATAATGCCTTGTATTTATAAAACTAAGTTGGTTTGGTACAGTTTTATGAACTCTGTTTCGTATGATCAAATGTGGTGTGGGGTGTTGATTATGCAGTTGTGGAGAATTTGAAATCGTTTCATATTTACTTATTGTTTCATTTTAGGCAGATTTTTCTCAAAATAACATCTGTACACGTTAGTGATGGCCTCCACACTCAAATGAATTTCCTTTGGAGTCCTTGAAATCAACAATTTGATCTGACAATTGTATTTGAATTTTCCAGGTGAAATTTCTTATCCCTTACCATATATATAAATACAAAGAAGAAGAGCAAGTTGTTGTATATCTTCACTATCTGCTTCATGGAATGGGATTAAATCATTAAACTTTGACAGCTCAAACAAACAGCATTGAGAGGTACTATTTGTTACCTAGGAAGCAGAGTACTAAAGCGATGAACATATGACTTTGAGCAGATTAACTTGTTGGTTTTTCTCCCTTGCTTTGAAAATAGTAAGTATTTAGAGTTACTTCTATAACCCTAAGAAATAATTGAAAAGTATCCTATGAAGAAGAAAGCAAAGAAAACAATATTATCTTTGAAAACTGTTCAACATTTGTAAAGATTATTGCTGTTTTTATTTTACTATTGACAATAATATTGAAAATCTCCTTTAAGAGAATAAACAAATAAATTACTTGTGACCTGACTTAAGAAACTTATGTTTGGAAAAGGTATCATGAAGATGCTAAGTAGCAAAAGCTTGCTTTATTAAATTCAAAGAAATAGTTTGTTCATCACAGTAAACCGCGTGATTTGTCATATTAAATTAATTAGTTCATAACATGGAGTTGTAGAGCAATTAACCAACAGTTCCCTCGTTAAAAAAATGGATATGTTTGGGGTTATTTTTAAATTTTATTTATATATAAAATAAAAACAGCAATAATCGTTACCCATGTTGAACAGTTTTCAGGTTAAGACTTATTGAGATATTTAAATATGTGCTTATTAAAAAAATCATTCTTACAAAACAATGGCAATTGCTCAAAGACATTCATATTTCTAAGAAATAATCGCTTTCGCTTCTAAATGAAAATGCTAGTTAAAAGGTTTGTTTTGAAGCTAAATATAAAAACTAAATTCACTTTATCCAAATTTATAATTGTTTTCAAATAGACTAACTATATTGATTGTATATATAAATGGAGTCTCTATCAATGGGAATAATTTTCAATACAGATGATCATACACGGTATTTTAGAAAAATAAAATAATTAATTTAAATAATTTTTAAAAATATTTGTAGGTTACTTACTTAGGTTCTTATATTAGATAAAAGGAAAAAAATGTCTGCGTTTAGTGCCGTACAGTTACTACTTAATAATATGGGTTTCAAAAAAGCATTGACTAATTTCTTATATATGTTATAAAAGTATATGTGATAAGAGAGAAGATTGATAGGATTCAAAGAAAATTGATAGAGTTTCTAGAGAGAAGTTAGAGAGATGTTCTCATTCAGTTCAATTGAAACAATCGATTACAGCCCTTTATATAGAGGCAGAAATCTAACCCTGGTTGTATTACCATGGTTATATTTAAATGACCATGGTTACTTTATATCGTCTTTATATCCTTGTCTTCTTTTCTTTATGTCCTTATCTTCTTTTGCTTTTGCTTTGTGTCATATCTTCTTTTCTTCTTTATGTCAAGTTGACTGGAAGATTAATATGAGTCAATGGACATCCACATATTTAATATTCATAACACTCCCCCTTGGATGTCCATTATGAATGTGCCTCATTAAAAACTTTAACTAGGAAAAACCCAGTGGGATAAAAACCTAGCTAAAGAAAAGAGTACATCATTCATTGATACACCGTCGAGTGCTGCCTCATTAAAAACCTTTCTAGGAAAACCCAGTGGGACAAAACCTAGATAAGGGAAAAAGAGTACAGCGTGTATCGACCCCCCCTCTTGATAATATCAGTTGAAATCTTTGAATATTCGAAGACCAATATCATGAACAAGTTTTTCAAAGATTGTAACTGGAAGTGACTTGGTGAATAAATTTGCTAGATTTTCACTTGAACTGATTTGCTGGATATCTATTTCACCATCCTTTTGAAGATCGCGAGTGAAGAAGAATTTTGGTGAAATATGCTTCGTTCTATCGCCCTTGATATAGCCTTCTTTAAGTTGAGCGATACATGCAGCATTATCCTCATAGAGGATTGTTGGGATCATTTTGCCGGAAGATAAATGACAAGTTGTACGTATATGATGTATTACTGACCTCAACCACATACATTCTCGACTTGCTTCATGTATTGCTAGAATTTCTGCATGATTAGATGATGTCGCTGATATAGTCTGTTTCATAGATCGCCATGAAATAGCTGCACCTCCACATGTAAATAGATAGCCCGTTTGTGATTTACCATTATGTGGATCAGATAAAAATCCAGCATCTGCATAACCAACCAGTTCATGCTTGGATACATTTGAGTAGTATAACCCCATGTCTGTTGTACCTTTGAGATAACGAAAAATATGCTTTATTCCATTCCAATGCCTTCGTGTTGGTGAAGAACTATATCTTGCTAGTAAATTAACAGCAAATGATATATCAGGACGTGTATGATTAGCAAGATACATTAGTGCTCCAATAGCACTAAGATATGGTACTTCTGGACCAAGTAGTTCTTCATCACCTTCTTCACTAATTTCTCGAGGTCTGAATGGGTTTTTATCCACCATCAAAGATCTTACAATCATTGGGGTACATAATGGATGAGATTTATCCATGTAAAATCGCTCTAGGACCTTCTTTGTATAAGTTTCTTGATATACAAAGATCCCTTTCTTGAAGTACTCGATCTGTAATCCAAGACAGAATTTTGTTCTTCCCAAGTCCTTCATCTCAAATTCTTTCTTCAAACAATTAATTGCCTTTTGGAGCTCTTCAGGAGTTCCAATGATGTTGATATCATCAACATAAACAGCAATTATAGCAAACTCACTATTAGATCTTTTCATAAAGATGCATGGGCATATCGGATCATTTTTGTATCCTTCTTTCAACAAATATTCATTAAGGCGATTATATCACATGCGCCCTGATTGCTTCAGGCCATACATGGACTTATTTAACTTAACTGAGTATTGTTCTTGAGAACTTGAATTAGATACTTCTGGCATCTTAAGTCCTTCAGGGACTTTCATATAAATATCACTATCAAGTGATCCATATAAATAGGCAGTCACAACATCCATTAGATATAAATCAAGTCCTGGATTTACTGCTAGACTGATTAAATAACGAAAAGTAGTCGCATCCACTACTGGTGAATACGTTTCTTCAAAATCAATGCCAGGTCTTTGTGTAAAACCTTGGGCTACTAGACGTGCCTTATATCTAGTTATTTTGCCCTTTTCATTTCTTTTTCGTACAAAGACCCATTTGCATCCAACTGGTTTTACATCTTCAGGTATAAGGACTACAGGTCCAAATACTTTTCGTTTTGCCAATGATTTTAATTCTGCATTAATGGCATCTTTCCATAGGGGCCAGTCTTTTCTTTGTTGGCTCTCACTAATGGATTTTGGCTCATGATCCTCATTATCATTCATTACATCATATGCTATATGATAAGCAAAGATGTCATCAACGTTGACTTCATTTCTATCCCATCGGATTCCATTCATAACATAATTTATTGAGATCTCATTATTTTCACATATATCAGGTACCTGGGTCTCTTCTGGGACTACAATGTTCTCTTCTGGAGATAATATCTCTTCAGGAGATGGCTCTTCTGGAGCTACTAATTTTTCTTCATTATCCTCGACTTGACCATCTATATTCTTTGCTCCTTTTCTTTTTCGAGGATTTTTATCTTTGGAACCGATAGGCCTGCCACGCTTCAGGCGTGTTTTAGATTCATTCATAGCAGGTTGTCCTTCAGGGACATCAATTTTAATAGGAGCATTAGCAGCTGGGATATGTGACTTTGTCACTTTCTTTGGGTCAGTAAATGCTTCTGGCATTTGATTAGCTAAATTCTGTAAATGAATTATCTTTTGAACTTCAAGTTCACATTGTTTTGTACGAGGATCAAAATGAGCCAATGATAATTCATTCCAACTAATTTCTTTACCCAGCTGTTTGTTTTCTCCCCCTAATGTTGGGAAAAATGATTCATCAAAATGACAATCGGCAAATCGTGCCGTATATAAATCTCCTGTGGATGGTTCCAAATATTTTATAATTGATGGAGATTCATACCCAACATATATTCCCATCTTTCTTTGTGGGCCCATCTTAGTGCGTTGTGGCAGTGCTACAGGCACATATACCGCACACCCAAAAATTCTTATATGGGAAATATTAGGTTCCTGACCATAAACCATTTGTAAGAGGGAAACCTTTAAATAACTTGTTGGCCTAATGCGAATTAACATTGCTGCATGCAAAATGGCATGGCCCCAAGCAGAAATTGGTAGATTAGATTTCATAAGTAAAGGTCTTGCAATTAGTTGCAACCTTTTAACCAATGATTCTGCAAGTCCATTTTGCGTGTGAACATAAGCTACAGGATGTTCAACATCAATTCCAAGGGACATACATTATTCATTAAAAGCTTGTGATGTAAATTCACCAGCATTATCAAGACTTATTTTCTTGATAGGATAATCAGGGTAATGTGCTCTTAATCTAATCAATTGAGCAAGTAATCTCGCAAACGCCAGGTTACGAGAAGATAATAAGCAAACATGCGACCATTTAGTTGATGCATCAATTAAAACCATATAGTACCTAAATGGTCCGCATGGTGGGTGTATTGGCCCACAAATATCTCCCTGTATCCGTTCTAGAAATGTGAGAGACTCACTTTCTACTTTGCTTGGTGAGGGGCGAATAATTAACTTTCCCTTGGAACATGCAGCACATGAGAAATCATGGGATTGTGATATTTGTTTACACTTCAGGGTATGTCCACATGAATTCCCAATTATTTGTCGCATCATTATTGAACCGGGATGGCCTAACCGGTCATGCCAAACATTAAATTCATTAGTAAACTTCTGGTTTACATTATCAAACTGCTGGTTTGTATTGGTAAACTTCTGGTCTGCATTATTGAACTTCTGGTTCACAATAGTATGTGTTTCAATTGTGCTTATACATGTGTAATACAAACCAGAAGAAAAAATAGGAAAATTTTCTAGTATGCATTTTCTACCAGCAACTATATTTGTAATGACAAGATATTCCTTATTATCTTTAGTTGTTGTTTCTAAACGATATCCATTTCTGCGGATATCTTTGAAACTCAGTAAGTTTCTTTTAGACTTGGTAGAATAAAATGTATTATCAATGCATAATTTTGTTCCTTTAGGTAACAAAATATTAGCTCTTCCGGAGCCTTCAATTAAATTTATACTACCAGATATAGTTTGAACATTGGCTTCTCGTATTACCAGGGAAGAAAAATATTTATCATGTCTGAGTATGGTGTGGGTTGTTGCACTATCAACGAGACATAAATCTTCAGGATTGATGCCAATAGAATTCATTCTTCATAAAAACATAAATAAAATTAATACATATGATAGAAACAACTTTAAATAAAATATAACAGTTTAAATTATATTAAGAAATCTGCAACATCCAAATAGTTATTATCTATATCGGCATACTCAGAATTCTCGCCCTGATCAACATGATTAACTTCAACATTTGATCTTTTACCAGTATTTTTTATTGATTCTTGGTAAAGATCAACTAGGTGCCTTGGTGTACGACAGGTACGAGACCAATGGCCCTTTCCACCACATCGATAGCATGGATTATCAGCATATTTGTTATGCCTACTGCTTTCCCCTTTTTGATTCTTATCAGTCTTTTCCCACTTCTGGTAGGAATTTGAACCTCCATGATATCGACCACGACCACGCCCACGGCTGTAGCCACGCCCACGTCCACGTCCACGTCCACGTCCACGGCCACGGCCACAATAAGATTCATTAGTGACTACATTCACTTCAGGGAATGGAGTTGAGCCTGTTGGACGGGATTCATGATTTTTCAATAAAAGCTCATTATTTTGTTCAGCCACAAGGAGACAAGAAATTAACTCAGAATATTTCTTGAAACCTTTTTCACGATATTGCTGCTGCAGGAGCAAATTGGATGCATGAAATGTGGAGAATGTCTTTTCTAACATATCATCATCAGTAACATTTTCTCCACATAATTTCAATTTAGAAGTAATTCTGAACATAGCTGAGTTATATTCACTTATAGATTTAAAATCTTGCAAGCGTAAATGCATCCAATCAAAATGAGCTTTTGGAAGAATGACCAACTTTTGGTGATCATATCTTTCTTTCAAATTGTTCCAAAGCACAAGTGGGTCCATAACTGTCAAATATTCAGTTTTTAAATCTTCATGTAAGTGGTGCCGAAGAAAAATCATTGATCTGGCTTTATCTTTGTTGGATGCCTTATTCCCTTCTTTAATCGTGTCTTCCAGACTTTTGGCATTCAAGTGTATTTCCGCATCCAATTTCCAAGATAAATAATTTTTCCCGGTAATGTCAAGAGCCACAATTTCAAGTTTTGCCAGGTTTGCCATTGTTCAAACTAATTAAAGAAATAAATGAACATAATTAAAATATGAAATGTAAATGTGCCATATAATAACTGTAAATTCATAAAGACAATAAATAATTCATAAAGCAAGATAAGAAAATTAAAACATGTATGGCTTCGGGCCATTTAATCTCATGACTTCAGGCCATATATGGCTTCGGGCCATTTAATCTCAAGATGAGGAATTAACTATTATCTTCAGGATAAAAATTGTACATGACTTCTGGCCGTACAATAAGATAAAAGATAAAAATATATATAGCTTCTGGCCATATAATAAGATGAAAAATATATATAGCTTCATGCAAGATTGGCAAGCTGCCAATTGATGTCATATGAATTTTTGGAAACTTAATTAAACAATCAGTGATATCTATGTTCAGCCAATGACACTTGGGCCTAAAGAACACACAGCCGAGATATTGCCTAATCTTGATAAATATGAAAATTCAATAATACCTTGTATTTATAAGACTAAGTTGGTTTGGTACAGTTTTATGAACTCTGTTTCGTATGATCAAATGTGGTGTGGGGTGTTGATTATGCAGTTGTGGAGAATTTGAAATCGTTTCATATTTACTTATTGTTTCACTTTAGGCAGATTTTTCTCAAAATAACATCTGTGCATGTTAGTGATGGCCTCCACACTCAAATGAATTATCTTTGGAGTCCTTGAAATCAACAATTTGATCTGACAATTGTATTTGAATTTTCCAGGTGAAATTTCTTATCCCTTACCATATATATAAATACAAAGAAGAAGAGCAAGTTGTTGTATATCTTCACTATCTGCTTCATGGAATGGGATTAAATCATTAAACTTTGACAGCTCAAACAAACAGCATTGAGAGGTACTATTTGTTACCTAGGAAGCAGAGTACTAAAGCGATGAACATATGACTTTGAGCAGATTAACTTGTTGGTTTTTCTCCCTTGCTTTGAAAATAGTAAGTATTTAGAGTTACTTCTATAACCCTAAGAAATAATTGAAAAGTATCCTATGAAGAAGAAAGCAAAGAAAACAATATTATCTTTGAAAACTGTTCAACATTTGTAAAGATTATTGCTGTTTTTATTTTACTATTGACAATAATATTGAAAATCTCCTTTAAGAGAATAAACAAATAAATTACTTGTGACCTGACTTAAGAAACTTATGTTTGGAAAAGGTATCATGAAGATGCTAAGTAGCAAAAGCTTGCTTTATTAAATTCAAAGAAATAGTTTGTTCATCACAGTAAACCGCGTGATTTGTCATATTAAATTAATTAGTTCATAACATGGAGTTGTAGAGCAATTAACCAACAGTTCCCTCGTTAAAAAAATGGATATGTTTGGGGTTATTTTTAAATTTTATTTATATATAAAATAAAAACAGCAATAATCGTTACCCATGTTGAACAGTTTTCAGGTTAAGACTTATTGAGATATTTAAATATGTGCTTATTAAAAAAATCATTCTTACAAAACAATGGCAATTGCTCAAAGACATTCATATTTCTAAGAAATAATCGCTTTCGCTTCTAAATGAAAATGCTAGTTAAAAGGTTTGTTTTGAAGCTAAATATAAAAACTAAATTCACTTTATCCAAATTTATAATTGTTTTCAAATAGACTAACTATATTGATTGTATATATAAATGGAGTCTCTATCAATGGGAATAATTTTCAATACAGATGATCATACACGGTATTTTAGAAAAATAAAATAATTAATTTAAATAATTTTTAAAAATATTTGTAGGTTACTTACTTAGGTTCTTATATTAGATAAAAGGAAAAAAATGTCTGCGTTTAGTGCCGTACAGTTACTACTTAATAATATGGGTTTCAAAAAAGCATTGACTAATTTCTTATATAGACATTTATTTGATGTCCTTTTATGTAATAATTGCTGCACTTGTGGTTGATTTTTGTCTTGTTTACATACATACAGCGCCACATCCTTCGATACGTTATTAACTTCAATTGTAGATTGTGAAGAGAAATTGATTATTATGCCCTGGAATTTCGTCCCCTCGCCTGGCCCATTTTCTGTGGCAGAGGATATCTTGACAAGGACTCATTATAACACACTGCAGATGAACTGCTTCATGGCTAATCTTAATTATAATTGTAACCAAGCTTGAAGCTATCATGCATAAAGGTATTTCATGATGTGTATGTTTGTTGTTGTGAATTTAAATGTCTATTTGCTACAAGGATTACAAGTTACTTTGCTTCGTGGATGTTTCAACACAGCCATGATTCCATTCAATGAAGTGATTTTGAGTATTTGTTTATCAGTTGAGCAATTCAATAAAAAAATTTTGCAGGTGAATAGAATAAGTTGCTTTTAACGAATGAGCATGTTGGTGTTTATCGACGAAAACAGGGTACAGAAACAGAGCATGAGCTATTACTCCTTCAAAGTGAGTTTTAGGTGAAAGTTGTCGATTATAATTAAACCAATTCTGATTTGGTGTCGGTGGGGACTTTGCATTATTAATCTGTGTCTCAGTTATCAAACCTTATGCATTTTACTTTCATTGTAATATATTTAATTCTATGGATACGTTTGAATCCAGTCATTTCCAAAATTAGGATTTCAATTTCTTGGCGTCTTACAATGATAGTACTCTATTTTCTCAGACAATGCAATTTTATTGATACGTTTCTTGATGAAGAAGTCCAGTAACAATAGGAAACTTGGTATGTATAACCCAGCTTCAATAGGTGCTGTAATAAAAAAGCATTGGTGAAGTTAAATAATCAATATCAAAACTTTAGATGATTATATTTAGGATGAAAATGATTTATCATCTTGTAATATTGTCTATATAAAAAAACTATTTTTCACAAGTCTTTCTGTTTTGCTGGATTTTTGTCTATTTACAAAAGTGTTCAACTTCTGCAGTGGACGCTAAGTAAAAAGTCTTAAAGCATTTGTAGGTGTAAATTGTGGTGAAGCAGCTAAGCTTTTATCTCCTCTGGATTTTGTATGGATCAAATGTGGCAAAATGTGGTGATTGCAAACGCTGGTTGCGACAAGGAAAGATTTGAGGGTAAACAAGAAAAATTTGAATCCTTAGAATTGACTTTTAGTTACATGTCTTCTGTATGACACAAACCCTATATTCAGTTTTTAATATCTATTAACTAATATTATAGCAAAAAAAAAACTATGAACTAATATTATGTTCTCTTGTCTTTGCAACAGTGTGTGTGTATATATATTCAGTCATCGTTCTGGGCCAAGAAAAGCTGACAATAAAAATGACGGTTGCTGCAGCTTAATGTGGTCTTCTCAACCAATTCATTCAAGAAAGTACGATGTGTTCATGGTGATCTTGGAGATAAAAGAAAAGTGAATGTTTAAGTCTTGGGAGTTAGACTTTCTTCTGTTTTCTTTCAGAATAACTGCTTTCTTCTTTGTCGTGTGCTTTTAGAAAGTTGTGTACTAAAGTCAGTATGTGTGCGTAACACTGTAATTTGAAAATTATATTCGAGTTGTCAGTAACTTCAAATTTAAGATCACGACAAGAGACACTGATTGTGCGATCCAAATATTAAGTTTACATTTTGTGTTTGGGGAGCAGCTGCTAAATGAATGAATTGTTCTTAATATTTGGGTTCGAAGCAAATCACTATTCTTTTATTGGATGGAAGGACCTGGTCCTCCGTTTAACAAACTCTGCGTTCCATGTTCTCTATTCTCACAAAGAAAGAACTTAAAGAACGAACAAAAAATGCGTACTTGTTCAATATCCTATTATTATTATTATTATTATTATTATTATTATTATTAGTTTATTAGATCAAGAGTTTCTCACTCGAGTATTATAGGGTAAAGGGTTCCTCTACCAATAAATGTGTTTCCCAGTATTTAAACTTATGTTCTCTTCCTTATAAGGTGATGTCTCTTACAACCTTAACGATCAGTTTATTGGTCCATTTTTATTATTTTAAATAGTATTTACCATCACATATCAATCTGAAAATATTTTAGCTTCATAAATACACAAACTGCGTAATCAATTTAAATTAGAAATATTTGGGATGAATTTAAGGCATATGTGCCTATGTTCAATCAGACACGATGAGTTGAAGTCAAATTGACACGTGGAATCCTTTAAATTGACAAGTATAATCAAATTATACTGTATGCAATTATCTACCCTAATTTCTATCACCATAAAATTATGCATACATCCCGAACATGTGTGGTCAAGGTCAACCAAATGTGTAATAAGCACATAATTTTAAACATATTTTGGAGAAAAATAATGAACACTTCTCAAGAATCCTCGATCAGCGGAGTCACCGGAATGGTATGATCCTCCACTCTCAAGCTCAACAAATTTTAGTACAAAATAATTGTCGCTAACAAAGAAAAACTAAAACAATTCAAATATGGATAAACCCACTCATGTTCTTGCAAACATCATTTCAGAAGAGTTGTTGTCAAATATTCTCTAGTAGTAGCCTATGCTTGAGTTAACGTCTGCAATACAATAATCTCGCCAAACAACCTCTGAAGGTGGCCAATGAATTGGGAAAATTTCAATGCATCCACTCTGTAGCCATTTAATATCAAAGAGTCCCCAAAACTTTTTGAAACTTCACTACACCCTTAGAACTAAACTGAAATTAAGTTTTTTGGCCAAAAAGATATTTATGCTCTTGTCTTGTACATAGACGAGATGATCTTATTAATTCCCACATGTATCTTATAAGTACGCATATTTAATTTGTAAATCTCCACATGTGCCTTGTAAATAGTATGTATTCTTGTGAATATGCTTCTTGTCTTATATATGGTCGAAATGGTCTTGAAATTTCATTTATTTATCATGTAAATAAACATATTTGACTTATAAATTTTCGTATGTGTCTTGTAAAATAATCATATTTGACTTGTAAAATAAAAACACAATTATCTTTTCACCCACAAATTTTAATTTCAGTTTAATACTAGGGGTGCAGTGAAATTTCAATTTCACCCACAATTGTCTCTCTTACAATTGTTCCCAGTGAATTTCTCTTTCTCTCATGTTTGGAAGAGTTTCAATACCACACGTGCGCGCGCGAGAGCTTCACCCATAAAAGCATGATTTTGACAACTCAAATTTTTATGACCATTTTGAACAATTGTAAGAAATGAACATAGCAACTGCACTAGCATATCTCATGTATCTAGTAGTAGATTTTCTTTTTTGATTAAACATTAATCTATCTTGACTTAATTGCTTTCTTAGTTTTTACCCGTCTGACCAAATCGTGTGTGATCATAGGGCTTCAATTAAAGTGGCTGTCATCAAACTAACCTTTCATGGTGCCGTCTAAGTCTTCAAGGGCATCATGGAAGGATTTTTCCTTCCTGGGACTCACACAGTAGTGAACCAGGGATCTTTCACCTATGTCCTGTGTTGTAGTCCATATTCAAGTACATGCAGTATGAATTGCATGTTATGGTGAACAGTTTGTGGCATGCGTCGATTTCTTTTTCCTCCACCATACAGATATTAGTTCTAAAACATACTTAACAATTGAACCAGAACTTTTTTTTTCACAATATCTCTTTTGCAATCTTATTTGTGAAAAAGAGTTCTTTGTCTGGTACAGGTTTGTATTCATGATTCAATCCATTTTCTACACACACACACACATAGATCTCATCTCAGTTTAACTGAGACGACTCAAATGCAAAGATTTTTCTTAACCATTTCATGGCGATCATTTGCTCATCTTACCCTCCCATACCCATGCAAAACGTGGAAAGATGGTTATTTGTGTGAGTAAACCAACATTTTCTGACCTGTACGACATATAAAAGTGTATACCTTTAACGTATTTACTCATAACATACATACTATTTCTTCTATCTTCAGATAAAAGATGTTCATGACTTTATATTCTATTTGTACCCTATGATCACTAACTTGATGAATATCAAGCTATAGGCTCAATAAGGGGATCTATTAACATTTTGTCAGCAGAAGGTCATCGAACTGTTACTTTCCTTCTCTGAAAGCTTATCTCTCACAAAGATACATAAAATGTATGTTTTGCCTTTCTTGTGATATTTAAGATCCACATCATAAGATGTTATCATTTAGATCCTTCTATCCATCATTCATAGTTTCTCTCATAATCTTTTCCATAGTTGGATCAAAAATAGGTTTCAAGTCTGACAAAAAACATTTGATCTTATATACACAATGTGTACATTCATGTTACTAACTATATTCTTATTATGGGACTCTATCCACCTTTTCTGTGTTAGATTTCCTTGTAAGACGTGTAATCTCTCTAGGATTATGTCATTAACTTTAGGGGTATTTAAGGGTTTGCAGTTTATCACATTGAGATGCCTAAGAATAATACTTGTACATATCTTAGGTGGAAAAAACTGTACCTTCCTTATACAATCTCTGTTTATCTTGCCATTCAAGATATGTTCTATTCAACTCATAATCTTTCAATTCAAAATTTACAAATAACTCCCTTGACACTTGTTTCAATTAAACATATGTCATTTGACAAATAATAACTTTATAAATAATCATCTCAAGACCATTTGACACTTATATAGTGTTCTTCAATTATGTAATGGCTTGAAAAAAATCATAAGACAATAAAAACATAATAAAATAGATGCATAAATAAATAATAAGCTAATTAATATTTTAATTCATGTATTTTGGCAATAAAGAAAAGGTTGTAGCTTGTTGGCATTGGAAGATTTCAAGTATGCTGGATGTGTGAAGTACGAATACTTGCTCAGTAAAAAAAAAAAAAAACGGATGGTTTTATTTTGTTCTAGCACTTTTCAAATTACCTTTGTGCCCTTCTATATATGAAAAAAAGTTATAAATAATTTAGAGTTAATTTTTGGAATTAAGGGTCTATTTTTTTTTAAAAATATAGTTAGGGATTACTGTTTGGCCTAAAACATTTACGGAAATTACCTTATGACCTAAAGAAGCTCATTAAGAAAGAAAACCTTTATAATGTTGTAAGGATTAATCTCTGGAAATTATTTAATGCTGTCTATACACTAAATAAAGGATGAAACTAAATATTAGGCTTGAAGGGCAAAATTGCCCATCACCCTTTATTTATTTATTTTATTTATTTTTCCCAACCGACTTACGTCTCATATACACGCATCCATTCCCATTAGAAACGGGAGAGGGAGGAACGAAGGATTTCAGCGACTTGGGGTTTAGAGGAAATGATGAGCAGTGGAGGAGAGTAGATCAACCAGAAAATTTATATGTAATCGGCAATCAAGACTGAGGTAGGCTCCTTAATCCTGCTTCTACTCCTTGGGTTAAATGTTGGCTGATGATTTGGGGTAAAGGAGTTATCGATCTGAAACTAGAAAAGGGGGAAATGGTAAGGATAAATGCCTTGTTTGATTCTATTATTTATTTTTTGTTCTCAAAAATAGTTTTAAAAAACAGTTTTTAGAAATAAGTTTAAAAAATAAAAAAAATAAAAAAAATTTATTTTGATAGTTATTTTGAAAAATATGTTTTTGAAGTGATGAACCAGTGTGGTCATCGGTGGTGACATGACAGTGGTTATCACTAGTTATGTAATATCGATAGTAAATAAGTGACAATACCAAAAAATAAAAAATAAAAAAACAAATAAAAACTTTTTTCAATTTTTAGTTTTTAAAAACAACTTTTTGTTTTTTTGTTTTTAAAAAACAATTTTTTGAAAACAGTTTACCTTACAGGTTTTATTGTTTTTTTTTGTTTTAAAAAAACAGTTTTTTTAAAAATAAAATCAAACAGCCCCAAATATTTTAAAAATACAAATCAGAGTTTGAAGAAGTGAGGGTTTCTTGATATATATATATATATATATATGTATATGTACATATATAATTGCAAGTTGACACTTGGGGATGAATGTCATGCGCTGTGAGAGGGGACCGAGCTGCTGAATGTATTCGAAATATAAATATATGTATGTATGCATGAAGATTTGTCTTGATGAACAGAACTATAAAGCTGAAATTTGATTGTTCTTGGCTATGAAATATATATTATTTGCAGGGAATTATATTTAAGTATGAAAAACATAAGAAACTACAATTTAAAACCAGTATAATACAGATATATATATATATATATAGCTGGTGATGTTTGGCTGCTGCTTTTGTTCATTTTTAGGAGTTGAAACTGGTATGGAATTGTGTGGTTCCACTGATTGATGTGAGAAATGTTCAGATGTTGAAATGGGAAAATTATGTAAATGTTTATAAGCTTATTAGGTAGGGGTTCATGTGCGGTTCATATATGTATTAAGGAGAAGCAATGAGGTCCAAGTTATTGAATGAAAGTGAAGGTTTAAACATTGTTTTCGAAACTAAAATTTCAGAATAAAATAAGGAAGTGACTAATTGAGTGGCAAGGGAAGGCTTTCTATAATGAGAATATAATATATTTCTATATATACATGTGCGCGCGCGCGCGTGTATTTGTTGGTCTTGTTTGATGCTTGGAGTTGTGGGGTTTGAACTTCGGAATTAAAGACTGATTAAAGTATATGGATAGGTTCTTTATTTTATCTATAATTGTCTTTCTAGTTGTTTAGCTTTGATTTTAGATTTGAAATGAAAATAAAATGAACTTTTATTTCTTTGTACATTTCCTTGAACATTCAATTTTATTGGTAATAAAATTATTGGAGGCAGGGTGTTTGAATGTTGTTGGAAAGAAGTTTATACCATTTGAAGATGATACTATGTGATTCTTTTATTTATGGATGGCAATGCTTGAAATACAGAGTTATAATGGAAATGGCAAACAAACAGTATTGATTCAAATTCTGAATTTGATTATTGTTTTTTTCCCTTGTTCATTGGAAGTCCAACTTTATTTATCTAGTTAAGTAAACACTACTAGAAAAAAGGGTTTTAACATCCCTTTTTTTGGCCTTTTAACATCTGAAAACAGAGGGACGTTTATGTGAGGGTCTTAGAAAAAAACGTCAATAACGTCCGTAAAACAGGGGACGAGGAAGGCAGACTTTAGACATCCCCAGTTGGAACTGGGGACGTCTAAGGTGGGACCTTAGACGTCCCCAAAAGAATTGGGGACATCTAATGTGGACTTTAGACGTCCCCAGTTGGAACTAGGGACGTCTAAAGTGGACCTTAGACGTCCCCAGTTGGAACTGTGGATGTCTAATGTGGCCTTTAGACGTCCCAAGTTTTATCTGGGGACGTCTAAAGTGTCGCCACCCACTCTACCACATCCATTTTTTTATTAAGGACGTTGAAAGTTTTTTTTTAAAATAAACTTTTTATATATTGCACTGTCTGGAAAATGTAAACTGCAGAAATAGGATTCCAACAATAGAATAAAACAACAGCAGTTCAGCAGAATGGAAACAACAACAAACACAGTAATCAACCCAAGGCTACTACTACATGCCACACAAACTTTCAAACCACACAAACTACACAACAATCTATATCCAAGTCTACTACATGCCACACAAACTTTCAAACCACACAAACTACACAACAATCTATATCCAAGTCCCCAGTTTGTACAATAACCAAGACTAAATCCAATCCATATCGAACAACAATAACGCTAATTATATGTACTACCACAAAAGTATGTCCTACACAAACTACTAAAGACTTTACTCTTCTGGTATACGTTGAAGAAGATGTCCAGCCAAAAAGTCTCTGATCATATTTAGGTCTTCATATGAGTAGGCATCTTCATTGTCAAAAATATGTAAATTAGAAAATAAGCTTAAATGAAATAATGAATGAAGTGAATGAATTGCCATTGAATTACAACACCAAGAATATTATCCTCTGAGAATGAAGAAATGATTACTTGTTCAAAATCTGTCGTAATGCCACTCTGAATGATGTTAAACATATAAAGTAAGACATAATATCCACATTCCCAGCCGCCAGGTTGTCGATGGCACTATAAATCAAAAGCAAATGGTTAAAATCAATAAAGGCATATCTAAAACGACCGTCAATCAAAAGAACTTGATTTGAAACTACGTACCTTTGGAAACAACCATCTCGGATCTTTGCCACCTCTACGTTCGCGTGGACCGCCAAGTGCTCGATACGTCGTGCATGCCCTATCATTAAAATGAAAATCAACATAAATTAGAATAATTCATTAAGTCAAGAATCAAGGAGCAATGAAATACAAAAAAAATAACTTACGTGTTGAAGACGCTTTTAGTTTCTTTGTCTGGTCTTCTATTTAAGGAATCAAACTAATAAACAATGTGGGACCGAGGATAGACAACACACAAACTCCAGTGATAACTATCACAACATATACAGATTAAAATGGACAAGGCAATTATTTATTAAAAATCTCAAATACACAAAATTAAAATGCATACCCTTGAACAATCGGTGCTAGATAACAACGATACTCGTCCTCTGCCAATGTGAAGCCCACATAGTTCGTCCTTCTTTTCAATATATTCCCAATCCTTGTCATATATGTAGGAGACAAGAATCCATATAAATCAACTCTTTGAGAGTCAATGCATATACGACGGAAGGAGCTATAATAGAATTAAAATGATGAATGTATTAGCTAGTTAAAATCAACTTAACTAAATGAAGGAAAAAATGGAAAATAAAAAACTTACAGGATTGCAAATTTGCCCCATCCAACATCTAGCTCCTTGAACTTTATGAACTGTTTAAAATCTTGTTTATCAATTGTGAAGTGATACTCTGTTTCCTAGCCCACAATCCCTGTAGGCATATGCAAATCAATTTGGTGAATGCCTTTATAGATATGCTGCAGTTGTGCTAAGAAGGGTCATTTCTCTGCTTCCTGCTCGTTCTTTTAGAACATAAAAACACATGCTGTTAGTAGGATGTCAACACATCTCAAGTAAAAGTGAGGTAGTTCTATACCATTGGAGGTGTTGGTGGTAACAAGCCAATAAGATGTACAGGCCAAAGGATGAAAGATCTTCTCGCCTGAGCTATCGTGGCAACCTCGTCATCAGGAATAGGGATGGTTGTACCTTCTTCCCCCGCTCGAACACACGTCACAGTCACCCTACGCAAATGCTGTGGAATTTGCTGATTATGGTGGGTAGTAGCTTCTATGTGAACGAGAGCATCTGCTACTACACGCAGCACTGGGGCATCCAAAGAGAGGATGGCAGGTTCTCCCTGCACTGGAGTGGGAGAAGGGTCGCTAAGTGGTTCCTCCGCCGGTTTGTAACTTCCTTTGGTGCTGTGGAAGGCCGAGGATGAATGGGTTCTATGCTCAATAGTTGCCATCTGCGATTCAAACATCTTCATTATTTCAGCTCGTAGCTTAGGCATCAGCTCAAGACGTAGCTCTGGTAACAGCTCTTGTCGGAGGTTGTTGCGAAGGTTGGCCTCGAGCTCTTGTGAGACTTCCTGACGAATCTTGGCCACAAGCTCCCTACTGGGTTCATCTTGTGACGAATAAGGATGTGAGGCTTGGCCAAAATACTTCGTGACACGAACTCCCACTGCCTCCCCTCGAACATGACTAGGGTGATCTGCCTTCTCAATCGCCGTTGACAAGATGTCTATCCGTCCACTTAGAGTGAACGAACCTTAGCTACTATGATCTTCCAGTTCATCCTGCAGTATAAAAGTTATCGTAAGCACTCCCAATATGAAAAAATAAGTTTGTACTTATGTTCTAACTACTTACAATTCTTGCGGCAACCTCAGCAACAGTCGGATTTATGTACTTCCTACCCTTAAGCCTCCCTGCTTTCCATTTTTTGTGATGTGGTAGAGGTAGCGGGGGCTGGACCACAACGGTAGGATCTGATGTGGCTGCTTCCTTCAATTTCTCCAACTCTTCTGCCATCATCTTTCGCTCAAGCTTCCGATAACCACCACTAGATATGCAATGTTGATAGTTATTAGTTGCTTGCCTCTCTGCATTTGCTGCACTTAATGCCTTTGAAAGGAAAACAACGAACACCGAATCAATAATGTCAACTATATTCAAATAAAACACTATGATGACAGAAATCTTACCAAAAAGTTTGGATCTTCTCGTGATGCCATAAACAACCTCCAGTCCTTTGGAGACAAAAACGGATACTCATGACATGGATCCTGACCCCTCATGTCCCCTCAAATGTAATCTCGTATGAGCCTGTTCTTGAAATATTTCCATCGTAGATGAACCTCCGTCATCCACTCCTTGTACATCTCCGCGGTGTCAGGGACATCATAGGTTTGCTGCAAGGTTAAAACATAAGTTAATTATATTTGAAGCGATAGGAATAAAGATATAATGCAGATGTATTGAAACTTATTTACCAAAAGTTGTTGCCAAATCAAGTCTTTGGTTTTTGGTGGAACCAACTTCCAATTATCATAGGTAATGCGAACTTTGCTTCGAGCCAAAAAGCCTACGTAGCTAATGAAATGGTCTTCCTCCGGACCAATTGGTTTCATATTTTCATCAAAGTCAATATGCAACCTCTCCTGTTGATAGTGATGAAGTGCTACCAATGCAGGCATTTTTGTACTGCCTCTAACCCTTCTTCTCGCAACCGGTTCAGGTCTTGCATCAGGTTCAGGCCTATTCATTTCATTGTCCCTATCACTTTGTGAGTCACCAGAATTGTCCATATTCCTGTAAGCACAAAAATCATTGTCAGATAGGTGAATAAATTGTAAGTAAATGAATAAACTAACTAGTTATAAAACAAATAGCACACATTACTATTTTTTAAGTTAAGCTCTTACTCTAGATTGTTTCCCATATTCCTTCACCATGATCATTTCTCACAACATATTCTTCATCATCTACCAATTCTACTTCACTTGTTGTAGGTGGATTAATTGTGAAAGGTGGTATGTCGTCAAGGTTGAAGGTCGGATCACCATGCTTCTGTTTTTTACTTTGAAGTACAATGGAAACTTTTTTATTTGCGGGATCTGTGACATAAAACACTTGTTTCGCCTGGCTTGCTAGAATGAAGGGCTCATCCCTATAACCTACTATTTCAAGATCAACTGAGACAAATCCAAATTGTTGATCTATTACCACAGCATTATTGCTAACCCACTTACATTTGAATAAAGCAACTTTGAACTTGTTGTAAGTGATTTCCCATATTTCTTCTATCACTCCATAATAGGCCATTGATGCTAATATGGGGTTTTTGTCTTTCGAACTGGAAAAGTGCATGGCTTCAGCTTCTACCATCACCCCACTATTTTGCATGGTACTCCTGTCATCTTGGTCTTTTGTGTAGAAAGAATACCCGTTTATATCATAACCGCTCCAAGTAATGATCTGAAACGAAGGCCCCCAGGCTAGCCACTCTATTATCCCAGACACACCGGTCTCATGCAAAACCTTTTCCTCAAACCATTGAATGAATGTCTTGTTTTGCTCAATAGTAATCTGCATGTCATTCTTCCTCGGATTCATGTTCTTCAATCTCTTTCTGTGTTCCTCTATGTACGGTTGAACTTCTGCCATGTTATTCAGGATATAAAGGTGTGCTTGCAATACCTCTTCACGAGGCATAGTCTTCACTTTCAGTCCTCGTGTTCCCTTGCTCCTCCCCTCTTCATGCCGAGATTGTTCCTTCTTCCCTGATAGATAATCGCTGCAGAAGTCCATAGCCTCTTTAACAACATACCTTTCAACTATTGAGGCTTCTAGTCGATAGGGATTTTTAGAGTACCCTTTTAAGATCTTCATGTATCGCTCGATAGGGTACATCCACCTCAGGTAAACTGGACCGCAAAGCCTTACCTCCCTTACCAAATGAACTATCAAATGGACCATTATATCAAAAAAAGAAGGAGGAAAGTGCATCTCTAATTGGGACAATATGATATAACCCTTAGCTTCCAGTTCATCCAGCTTTTCAGTGTTAATGATTTTGTTACAGATAGCATTAAAGAAAACACACAATCTTGTCACAGTGCTTCGAACTTCATCTTTCATAATCCCTCTAATAGCTACTGGTAACAATTGTTGCATCAACACATGATAATCATAGGACTTCATTCCCACTAACTTCAAATCGTCCATTGACACACACCTTCTCACTTTCAAAGAATATCCTTGTGGTACCTTAATTTCATGCAAACACCCACACAAACTTTGTTTCTCTACTTTTGATAGTGTATGTGCTGCTGGCTCCATGTATGCCCTCCTACCATCATCTCTTAGCTGTGGATGTAACCGTTCTCTTATTCCCATATCAACAAGGTCTAGTCTCGCACTAATCCCATCCTTGGTCTTCCCTGGAATGTGCAAAAGCGTACTGACAAGGCTATCACAAACGTTTTTCTCCACGTGTATCACATCAATACTGTGTCTTACGTCAAGCCTACGCCAATATGGAAGATCAAAGAAAATTGATCTCTTCTTCCATATGTTCTTCTCACCCGCAGTCTTCTATTCTTATCGAGTAAGACATTGATACGTTCAACCCGACTGTAAACTTCCTCTCCGGTTAATGCCTTTGGAGCCATTCCATGCTCCGGTAAGCAGTTAAAACGCTTTCTTAACCTACGATACGGGTGGAACCTAGGAAAGAACCTCCTGTGACCTAGGTAGACCGTTTTTCTTCCATGTTTAAGTTGGTAGAAGTGAGTGTCTGCTTCACAGATCGGACATGCTTTATGCCCCTTCACACTGTACCCTGAGAGGTTTCTGTAGGCAGGGAAGTCATTTATCGTGGTGAAAATCATTGCACGTAGTTTGAAGGACTCATTCTTATATGCATCAAACACATCTACGCCTTCCTCCCACAACTTCTTCAAGTCCTCAATCAAAGGCGCCAGGTAGACATCGATATCGTTTCCTGGCTGTTTTGGTCCATAAATCATCATAGAAAGCATCACATACTTGTGTTTCATACAAAGCTAGGGAGGCAAGTTGTATATTACAAGGAGTACTGGCCACGCACTGTGTGTGCTATTAAGAGTTCCATATGGATTGATGCCATCTGTACAAAGGCCAAGCCGAAGGTTTCTCGGCTCGCTGCCAAATTCAAGAAACATTTCATCTATTTTCTTCCACTGTGGAGAGTTAGCTGGGTGACGAAGATATTTTCTGTCGGATATTCTATCATCCGAATGCCATATCAACTTCTTCGCTTTTTTTGCAGTGCCAAACAAATGCTTAAAGCGCGGTATTATTAGAAGATACCACAAAAATTTTACAGGTTACCTTTTAGTTGTCCCATCGCCACAACCACCATTTTTCTTCACTTTGTATCGTGCAGTTTGACACTTATGGCACTCACTCAGACCTTCATACTCCTTTCTGTACAGTACGCAGTCATTAGGGCAAGTGTGTATCTTTTTATACTCCATACCCATTGTGGATAGGATTTTCTTGGCCTCATACATTCAATTTGGAAGTACATTATCGTCTGGAAACATATCACACAACAGTTCAAGCAGCAATGTGAAACTACTATCGGTCCACCCACAAGTTGCTTTTAAGTTAACCAAATGTAATGTTCCTGTCAGCCGTGTGTACTTACTCCCAGGGTACAACGGTCTCTCTGCATCACTCCGCAGGCTGTCATATTCATGTGACTGCGCAAAGGATTCTACCTCAACATCGTGAATCATTCTCTCCATTCTATCTTCATCCATGACATCCACAGCTTCCTTCTTGTGTGACGGACAATTAGTTACTTCCTCACCATGCCATATCCACCTTGTGTATTGAAGATTTATTCCATCACAAAGTAGGTGATCCCTTATAACTTCAACATCCCGTTTTCTCTCATTTAAACAATTGACACAAGGACAAAAATACTTCCCATTTTTTGCTGGAACGTTCCTTCTAGCAAATTCAATAAACTCTTCAACCCCATTCTCATATTCTTCACTTGTTCTCAAAGCATTCATCCAACTATGATCCATTCTATTACCACCTATGCCATTCACACTCAAGTTTAGAATAATTGTCAACACTGGGAATTGCCTTTTACTATTTTGTTTTCCAAAATTTTGGCAGCATTTTCCCTTAAAAGTGAGACATCCCAAAATCAAAATAACAAACCATCTCAGCTTAATTTAAACAAAACTAAACTAATTAAGAAGAGTAAAATAAAAATTCATAACACTAAAACAAGAGTAAAAAGCAGGAAGCTAACATTAATTCTTCTAACCCAAATAAAAGGACGAATACTTTAATTAGTGCCAAGAATTTCAATGAAAAACATGAAAATAATGACCTTAACTCAATGATAACAATCTCTTAGTCTCTCTTTCTTTGTTTTTTCTTTTTCTTGTTATATCCTTTTTCTATTTTCTTTTTCAACTTCTCTTTTCTTTTCACTATTTAAAAAAATTCACATAGCATTGTTTCTCTTATTCATCAATCCCTTCACTGTCTTTCTTTCTTATATCACTTACACTTAATAAAACAATAAATGAATGAGAAGATAGGGGGAAATTGCATTAACTCAAACAAATGGCTAATTAATCAATGCAATTTTTCTTTAATGAAAGTTTAGGCTCAAATGGTTGAAACAAAGGATTCATGAGATAGGAATGGACATTTGGCCAAACTAGCTATAAAATTAAATGCCTAAATTATTTTTGATCATTCAAAAAGAGTTTTAAATTTTAAAAGAGATTCAAGACTATAAGTTCTAGAGATGAAATTGCAATAAATATACCCTCTCTTAAAAGAAATAAAAATTTAGCCTCAATTCCTCACTAGTCTTTGGCTTCCTAAAGTTAATTATCAAAGCCAAATTCTATGCCTACCTACTAACACTCTAAGAAGATAGAACCAAATCCTAATCAAACTCAATTCTTTCAATATCAAATCAAACAACTTTTAGAATATTCATAAATCAAAATCCAAACTTCCAAAACGCAATTTTTTTGTTCAAAATTTTTCAAAAAAATTTCTCTATATGTATAAAAGCAAAAAAGACAAGTTATGCAAACTCAATAGTATTAGTTATAAATTTTTAAAACTTAAAAAAAAAACACAATTTAACAAGTGAATATATAGAGTGACCCGAGAACCATGTCAAGTTTTGAAGTTTTTTATTTTGTAAGGGTTCAGTTACGTTGGATCACAAGTGATTCTTAAATGTCTAAAAAAATATGATAAATGACCCCAACATACATAACGTTTGACATATTCTAACATTAATTCAATTCTAACATTGTAAACAACATCTGTTCCCCAAAATAATTATTTACATTACATAAAACCCACGCACCTGATTTTCTCAGAAACCAAGTGCATGCAGCAACAATATAACCTAGAAACGCAGAACCAAGTGCACACACCAACAATCCAGAAACGTAGAATCCAATTGCAGCAACAATCTAGAAACGCAGAATGTAAATTCTTAATTGCTTCACATAATAATCCAACTCACGCCTCATATGCACATGATTTTAGGAAACCCAGAAACGCACCTGAATAATTCTGAGAATGCAGCAGCAGTAGCAAATAGGAAGACCCACACGGCCATGGGAATGGGAGAAGAGGGAAGACAAATGCAGGGGAGGGGAGGTGCGCCTTTGCTCAGTGAATGAGTTATGAAACTCAGCTCACGGGTTTGGGAGAAAAGAGAAAACGAATGCAGCAGGGGAAGTGGAAATCTGGAGACACTCACGGGTATGGCTTTGGCACTTGTTCGGTGAAGGAGATATGAAATGCAGCTCACGGGTTTGGGAGAAGAGAGAAAACAAATGCAGCAGGGGAAGTGGAAATATGGAGACACTCACGGGTATGGCTTTGGCACACAAGGTAAAGCTGCCATGTACAGTGAATGAAGTGATGTTTCTGCATGATTATACGTCCCCAGTCAAAATGGGGACGTCTAAAGCCCACTTTAGACGTCCCCAGTTTCTCTGGGGACGTCTAAAGTGTTGGAATTTTTTTTTGTCAAATTCATCCAGCGCCATATCCTCCCGCCAAATATTGAACTTTGGACGACCCTAACTTAAAAAGGGACGTAAAAAGTCTAGTTTGTAGTAGTGAAAGTAAGTCTTTAACAAGATACTCCCTCTGGTCCTAAATATAGGACATAGTTTGTAGTGCAATTTGCACTACAAACTATCTCCTATATTTAGGATCGGAGGTAGTATCAATTATGAATAAGTTGTATAGTTTTTTATTACATCGAATTTTCATAATATGCAAGAGCAATTTTCATAAATTGAAAAAGACAATTTTTTTAAAAAAAGATTGTGAACAGGTTTATCGGAGGAACTATACACAGAGCGCTTGGTTACTTACCCTCCTGAACTGCATGTCTACGCTTGTTTTCGTGGCCTTTAGTTGCGTTAGGTTACTTACCCTCGTGGATTATATGTCCATGCTTGTTTCGTAGCCTCCGTGCTACGCTTGTTATTCGCTTTGTGTTGGTTTCTCTAAAGACATAAGATTTAAGAGAAGTTAAGAAAAACAAGAAGGAGGAGGAGGAGGAGGAGGAGCAAGCTTTCATGTTTATTTCTTTTTATTGAAATAAAAGTATTTAGTTCATATAATTTTGACTTGTGATTATTTTGCTTTGTTTATATTCTTCTTAAATACAAGGAAGATTATGACTAAGTTATCAAGATGAAAGAGTCACACCTCAAGAATTAGAATATATATAAAATACAAGAAGGAAAAATTGCTGAAAGAATGTTTCTTGATACATACTTCACAATATAGAAGAGATAAAGATTATCTCTAATATGAATTCGAATATATATAAAATACAAGAAGGAAAAATGTCTGAAAGAATGTTTCTTGATACATACTTCACAATATAGAAGAGATAAAGATTATCTCTAATATGAATTCGAATATATATAAAATACAAGAAGGAAAAATGTCTGAAAGAATGTTTCTTGATACATACTTCACAACATAGAAGAGATAAAGATTATCTCTAATATGAATTCGAATATATATAAAATACAAGAAGGAAAAATGTCTGAAAGAATGTTTCTTGATACATACTTCACAATATAGAAGAGATAAAGATTATCTCTAATATACATAAATCCAATTATAGAAGAAGAAGAAGAAGGTGGTTTTGCACATTCGTATTCTTCCTTTTTCCATAAAGTCATGGGATTCAACTGATTCATCCCAATTCACTCTCTGGTCGCCATTTGGCTCAAACCTAGGTAGTCCAGAAGGCCCTTATCTGGAACCAATGCCGCCGGTGACGCCCTGTGACGGCAAAGACTATTGTCTGGAGACTGCTTACGACGTCGCTGGGATGTTTGACAAGATGAACATCGACAAAAGAGGGCATTCAAAATACTTCCACGGTTATGGGAATCAGCTTCAACCAAGCTCTCATTGACTAACAAATCCGAGCTGTTCAGGTAACATATAAATCATATTGTCCTCTTCTTCCTGGGGGAAAAATGAAAATTACTCAGCGTTATGATGATTAATTACTCACTTCGTTAAACGGTTTGTCTACATGAAGTAGTTGTCTCGCCTGAATCAAAAGTAGACCATGAAGCAAAAGCTCGCTACATATCCGGAAAGCCAAGCCCAGATTTTGGATCATACCGAACCCGGCGAACAAATTCAGCAAGTTCAGAAGAATGGCAAAGGCAGCATCGGGTCGAGTAATGCTTGCAGGAATTGATTTCCACCGACCTTGGTAGGTAGGCGTTAGTGGACTCAGAGCAAGGGTGAGGAAGATGATATGGTGCTGAGTTGTCGGTCAAAATGGTCCAACCATAAAAAATTGACACCTGTATGATTTGTGAGACCCACATAAGGCCCGTTGGGACCAACATAACGGTTAAGTTAAAAATGCCTCCTTTTGTAAGTAGAGTCGGGAAAACGGGCTGAGCCCGTCGGGCCGGTCCTTCAAGGGTCGGGCTTGTAAATTGTAGTCTCAAAAGGAAATCGGACCTAAAAGGGCCTGTCCTGTTGGGCCTCGGGCTTAAAAGGGTCGGCCCTGGAGGGCCTCGGGCTGGCCCTTTAAGCCCGTTTATTTTTTATTTTTTTTGCTTGGAAAGGAATCATATTACATTTTTGAATTATCTTATTGAATCTATATGTCAATTTGTCCCCATATTGTATAGAGTATGATTTTTGAGTATATTTTTTATCTAATTGAATCATATTATGATTTTTGAGTATGATTTTTGAATATATTATTCTACCTATTTAGAATAAAATCATATTATATACTATTTTGCTTGATAGAGTATGATTTTTTATGAAGGTTGTGATTATTTAACTACTTGAACCTACTACTCAAAGTGAAATACAATCAAATATCCTTGAAATTGATGATAGTGGCGAAGAAGGTGAAAATGATAGTCGTCATACTCATGTTGTTTAGAGGTTAGAGTATTTAGCTTCTTGCCTTCTTATACTTTGGCCTTTGTGTGAGTTACTTGTGGACATGATTTTACCTTTGATTATACATTAGTAACTGTGTTTATTTATTGCAAGAGACGTATTATTTAAACCTTAATGTTGACAACATTTATATATTAAATTAGAACTTTATTCGTTGTTATTTACTAATTATATCTCTATGGGGAAAATACGCAGGAAAAATAGTTAAATATTGTGAAAGGACTTCCGGGCCCTGCGGGCCGGCCCTGGCCCTAATGCTCCCAGGCCGGGCCTTGAAAAACTGCAATTTTCCTGACCCTGAGCCCTTTAGGACCGGCCCTGTTAGGCCCTGACCCGTCAAGGGCCGGCCCTGATTCCCAGCTCTATTTGTAAGGTTCAGGTCCATTTTAACACTCCAAAAATAGTTTATGGTGTTAGATATCTCTTTCAATAAAATTTATTGTTAAAATTGCACCTTCTCCCTTTTTAAAACATATAATATTTTATATTTTAAATCATGAAAATTTAAAGGGAAAATTAGGGGGAGAGACCAAAGAAAAAGAAATATTTATTAATAAGGACCTTAAAAATTATAATTATTTTAAGGATCAAAAATTAAAATATAAATCTTTAATTACGAAATTAATCCTGAACAAACTCCCTACATTTTCTCTGACCCTATCTCAACTGTTTGACGGTTAGTTATCAATTGATATTCCCTCTTCAAATGCATCCTTAAATTAAATTGGTCTTTATTTAGATATTGAGATTCCTATGATATTAGTAGTTTATTTAGGGATTTATTGTTCAAGAATTTTTAATTTTTATAAAATCCACGTTTGTTTTAGTTTTTTTATGAAAAAATACATATTTTTAAAAGAAATATATCATAAGATTTTTTTTGTGATTTTTTTTAAGTTTTTAAAAATAATCAAGATCTAGAAAGAGATGGATTTCTAATTATTTATAGATTTTGAAAGTTATTTTGATTTGAATAACTTTTATTCTTTTAAGATAATATGATATGTACGGGAAAAAAATATCATAAAAAATTTATTTGCATAAGTTTTTTTTTTTTAATCAAAATTTATATGGAGATATCATTAAATTTGATAACTAATCGTGAAACAATAAGAAAAGTTAATTTCGTATTTTAAAATTTATACTTTAATTTTTTGTCCTAGAAAATAACTATAATTTTTAAAATCCTTATTAGCAAATATTTTGTTTCCTTAGCCTTTCTCCCTAATTTAAAAGATTTAAAATGAAAACAACCCTACATGTTTATATTCATCCCTGCCACAAATAACACATCCCTACAACTGCAAGTCTCAACGCACACCTACTGAAGAACTGCATAACAAGACAACCCTCAGAACCCTACATTAAAATATGCAAACCAAAAAAATCTTCGAAGACTCTCTTCATAAACAGGTAAAAATTTACAAAGCTTCAAGATAAAATTCTCCGATAAAATGAGCCCATAAATAATCAAAAGAGGGTGAAAGTTTCTCAGATTAAAACAAAAAAAGAGAAGTGCCAAATTCTCCTCCCACCACTCTCTCCAATATCATCATTAGATACAAAGACCACAAAGCCAATTTTTATTAATGCAAAAGTTACCACTTTTTATCCGCCAAAGCAGAAGTTTCCACCCTGCAGGATTGAGACGAGATGAGTTCGTGGCTTGGATAAAACCTAAAACATTTAGGTTGTTTTCATTTTAAATATTTTCAATTTCCATGATTTAAAGTATAAAATGTTAGTTAAAAGAATTAAAATGCAAGCATACTTTGTCAGCATTTAATTACATATTCAACATTTAAATTTGATGAGTCAACATTTTCCATTAGATAAAACTAAGAGTGTTGAGATTAAGGGACTAAAAATATACTTTATAAACTTAAGAGATTAAAATGAAATATGATGCAAACAGAAAGAACCAAATATATACTTTAATCTACTTTTAAATTATGCGAGACTTTAAGACAGCCAAATCAATAAAAGTATTATATAAAAATAGAGCTAAAAACATAGATGCAAACAGCGCCCAAAATGGAATCTTATAGTGCTCGTTTGGAATAGCTTATTTTTGAGTAATAAGTATTTATATATCGTGATTTACGGTATACGAGGTAAGTATGTTAGAGGAGTTTTATCTCGGCTTGCGTAAAAAGGACTTATTGTCCAAAAATAAGTGCTAACAAACACTCATATAGACTCATTGTTTATAGTTTATTTGCAATGGGACTATCAAAATTAAGCACAAGGAACATCCAAAAAAAAAAGTCTACAAGAAAATCACAAAGCCTGTGGGATTATTTTACATATGAACAGAATATCCTCCAACCCCGAGTGAAGCATAAAAGATTAATTTGCCCATCTCAAGCCAACAACCACTCAAAGCAAACATCAATTATATGATCAAAACACCACTAAGGGCTTGTTTGGTATGAGGGGAGGGGAGATGAGGAAAAAATATTTAGGTTGGATTTAAAAATATTAGAATGGTGGGATTAAAAATTTTAAATTAATTTTTTATGTTTATCTTACACCTTCTCTTTACTAAAATTTTTTAACCAACCTCGTTTCTCCAATATTTTTAAATCCAACTAAAATTTTCCCCACCAAATCCCTAATACCAAACAGACACCTAAAGCAAGATCTGAACAAATTACTAGATTACAATGAGTTAAAAACTTTAGGCAGGTCCCACACATTGATACATAACCACCCTGCTCATTGTTGATCTGCTCTACTTTGAACTTGACATATGCACTCATCTTGAAACTCGAACTTACCGGGTGCCCAAACAGATTTTACTTGTGGGCTGTTGATTCTGTTAGTGACTGAAATTACAGTTATGGAAGCTCTCCCTTTTGGCTATTGTTGCAAGGAGAAGATTTTGTGATTCGGAACAGACGGCTTTCAGAACTCTTGACATTCGAAATCTGGTTTTGATGGATACTCCAGGCCATGCAGTGCAGGCATCTTTCGCAGATCTTCTTCTGAATAAGCAGGGATAAACCAGTATTTCTTGTCCATCCCAAACACCTGAGACACAAGTCTCATAAGCCATAATGATAACAAAATCCTAAGATATTCAATGGATATTAAGAGGAGAGAGTATACGGACAATATAAATGAGACCGCGGACGATCACATGAATATATAATAAAAAAATCCCATGACATGCTGCTGATACAACAATTCTTTCATCTTCTAGATTTTTATTAGACAAGATTCATCTAAAGACATGGCTGGGACAGCAATAAATGTTTGAAATTTGAATTTTGTGTACTTTCAAATTTTACAACGCATAAGAGCATGATTGATGTTGGAACAACAGCAAGAATCAAGAAAAGGGTAAGAGAGAGAGCAGAGAAGAAAGGAAATCGAGAAGAGGTGAAGTGTGAGATTTAGGGCGTAAAAGAGGGGAAGGAAAATAGAGGGCTGGGCTTGGCTATCAAGTCAAAAGAAAGTTATTGATAATCAATCAAAAGACTAACACTAATTACTAAGGTATTGTATAAACACCATAAGAAATGAAACAGTACCGTCACAATGATTATTATTAAGAACTCCTTGTTGTAGTGATATCTACATGGTTCAAATATATTTTCAACCGTGCAGATTTTAAGATTTCTAACTATTGATTTTTAAATTAAAAAAAATCATTCTTTGAAAATCCGACAGTTAAGAGATTATCTTTATTTTGGATTTTGTGCACATTAAAATATTTTTTTTGGAAAAAAAAAAGAAAAAGTAAAATAAAATCAATCTGAACCATCCACTTTCGGTCTAAATGGCTTGCATAGGTGAAGAGCTCTTGGTGCCCATCATTGCAATGAGCACTAAAATTGGTTCCCATGAGAAATCTTTTATTAGGATGAATTAACTCATAAATAAAAAGACAACAAACAACAGGATGATAAAAATCTAACAAAGGGATATTTGATAACCAAAAGTCTAGGAGTCTCCAGTCAATGAGGCAAAGTACCAGGGTATTTATAGATCAGGAAACAATTCAAGGAGACAATTACAAGGGACATTAGATATAATAATGATAGCATCATCCAAGCCAAGCTTAGTGATTCATTTCTCGAAAATAATATACTCCCTCCGGTCCTAATTATAAGACAAAGTTGACTTTTTTGGAGAAATTAAGGAAGCCAATTAAATTACTCTAGAGTATTTATATTTATATTTTTTTCTTCAAACTAATTAATTTGACTAATAAACTAATATATAATTTAAGGATACTAAAAATATAAACACTCTAAAGTAATTTAATTGGCTTCCTTAATTTCTCCAAAAAGTCAACTTTATCTTATAATTAGGACCGGAGGGAGTATAATTTTTTGATAAGCGCATCTCCAACTTGGCCAGCTGAAAAACGTCTGGCAATGGAGTCCACTAATGGCCAAAAAGAACGTTGTATGCCAACAGCAATAACTACAGACAGTAAGATAAATGCCCAGAGGCCAAAAAAAAAAATGTATCCTAGAATCAATAAAGGGTAGAGACCCAAAAAAAAAGGGGGGGGGGGCCTCAGTTAAAGCCGGGAATTCGGGCCGAGCCCGTCGGGCCGGCTCGTTTAGGCCCGAGCCCTTCAAGGACCGGGCTTATGATTTAGAGGCTAAAAATAGAAGCGGGCCTAAAAGGGCCGGCCCTTTTAGGCCCGTTTAATATTTTTTTTAAAATAAATTAATCATATGAGATACACCTAAGTACCTAATAGAGTATTAATAATAGGTAAATACTTATTAATTGGTTTGATTTATTTTATTTTCTACAATGATTTATTAATTTAAACTTTAAAAAATAGGCTAATTTGGACATTATATGATTATTTTAACAAAAAATTTATGCGTTTTAAGAATAATGTATCTCAATTTAAAGCAAAATAATAAATAAATTATAAAACTTGAAAAAGAAATTTTTTTGAATTAAAATGAATTTAAGCCCGTTTAGGCCCGAGCCCGTGAAGGGTCAGCCCTGTAGGGCCGAGGGCCTAAAAAATAGTGTACTTTTTAGTAAATGGGCCTAAACGGGCCGGCCCGTTTAGACCCGAGCTCGTGAAGGGCCGGCCCGGCCCATATTCCTAGCTCTATCCAATAATAATAAAGGTCAAGGCCCACGGGAAAATGCAAAAAAGGCCATAAATGGCAAAAATGTATGTCTCGGTTGCAACAAAAGGTACGAATAGACTAGAACCAACATGTAAATGAAAATAAAGCTCAAGGCTATAAATAGTATATAATAAAGAATAACAACATCAATAGGCATTTCCATAAAGGCTGACAATATCTGACATTCTCATGGTTAAGTACAGATCATGTTGCAACAACAGCATAATATAATTTGGGCAAAGCAACTATGGGAGGTAACAAAAGGTGAAGAAAAAAAGACGACACTAAACAGAAGTGATTAGTAGTTAGTACTTCTAAACTTGTACTATGATTATTGATGATGTGGTTTTACAAATTGGGTTGAGAATTTATGAAGCAATTATATATGCAGTATCTGACAAAATATGTGTGCACTCCCAATAGGTAAGCAAGAAAATCAACCATAAAAATTGCTAAGAACAAAATCAACAATGTGAATAAAGTAAAAAATGCACAAACCTGTTCAAAATTCTTCCTCCGACCAAGGTCATAGGGCCATTTTGGGGTAGTCTTTTTCTCATACGCCTGCTCATAACATGAAACAAAATGTCATCAGTACTGCAGCTCTCTTCAACAAGTGCCCACTTCAAATTATCTTTTGAACATTACAGATGTGTATCATACAGCTTTGACGTAAGACGGACCCATCAAGAACATACATCAAAATGGATGATCAACACATAACATACAATATCTTAACACGTCATATTCAAATCATAAATTTTTTTCAGTTACCATTAATCAGGCTCCTTCAAAAGAAAAAAAAACAACGGAAATCATCCCATATTTTAAGGTATTGCAACATCATCTTTTTCAAAAACAAATCAGAGTCGTGTCCCCAAGTGTAAAGAACAAAACAAGCAAGATTATTTTGACACATCTTGACCAAAAAAAGATTATTTTGACACATCCAGACAAAGGTAAAACCAAAGTAAGAGATATATTAGGTGTGGAGATAAAACTATGGGAGGATGCGCCCAGTGTCTACTATAAGATCCAGAGTTGAAATCGTAGTATAGCATTACAGAGGAAATTTTTTTAAACAAAAATCCTTATTATTCCTTATAATATTCCTTACAACACCCAGAACACCCTTCACCTAATTTAATTTAAGATGGGCTTGATTGTCAATTCCCATAGCAGCTCTTTCCTTGACAACTAACAAGCTGAGATCAAATTATCTAGGACCGGAGCGCCTCCCCGCCCCCCACACAAAAAAAAACAAAAGAAACACAAGAAACAAAAGAAAAAGACAAAATCAGTTAGAGAAAGAAGAATGCTAAAGCAGCTCTAAGGTTGCCCAAACTCGTCTGGTCATCCATTTGAACTGGTCTTTCTCCTCTATTTTCCCATTGCCACTGGATTTCTGGTGCCTTCTTTTGTGTGGCAAGATCGTTCAAGCTGCCTCTCCTATTTCTTCTGTAATATCTGCACTCAAGGGCTGCAATCAGCAGCTTCACCCATTTTTCTTTATTCCAATCCTTATCCACTAAATAATTCCTTCCATTGGTGCAGCCAAATGGCATCTTTGCAGAAGTTTTCTTCTTCATTTTCTCACTTAAACAGGGGAGGAGAGCTGACCAAGGTGCTAATCAAATCGGAAGATTCTAGGACTTGTTTGACTAGATATTTTCACGTTTCTTCCCTTAAGTAACAACTCCACATACATAGCTAAAATTACTACGCATTTTCCTATTCTTTTCAGGCATTTAAAGAGTTAAATATTGGTGATTTGACTAAACCACTTAATAGTGAATCGGTAAATTTGTGGCTTCGTGGGTTTTTTCGAGCCTAAATTGATGATTGGATGTTCTTTGTAAAACAAGCTATATGACATGGAGCTTATTCTATGATTATATTTTGCCCTCCACGTGTTTGTTAAATTCCTTCAAAAGAAAAGTGATTATTATTGAAATTGGTAGCTAGTCATTATAATTGTAACTTTGATTTCACTCTAGCTCGTGTCATTTCAACATTCATATTATCACGTGAGTTAGAGATGTACTCTTCAAGCTGGAAATAACGAGCTTGAGTTCAAGTGTTACAAATTTTTGTTGATTATTTGATTTCAATTTATTGTATTAGTTTTATTTTAATCAATGTTGATTTGCCTTTTAGTTATTTTTTGGATTATACTTCAATTTGTTTAAGATTAACTGGTACTCCATCTTCGTTAGGATGAAATATCCAATTTAGTCTTGGATAATAATGACTAATTCTCTAGACTTATGTGTTTAAGTTGAAATAGGATTATGTTCTCCCTTTTTTAATACGCTATAAATGAAACATAGCTTCCAGCTAATTAAATAAGTATAAAATAAAACTAAACCTACATTCTTTTCAGTATTGAATGAGAACCTTTGACAAATTTTATACATCTCCCACAGATGAACACACTAAAAATAAACTTGAAATAAATTGAGATCACATAACCTAGCAAATACAATCTTAGGGATGCCAGTTACCCAATCAAAGAAACCAGACGTGCCACATCGACTGAAAATACAGCTCAAATTTTTACGAAGTAAAAGGGCGTGTAAGAAGACATCCAAAGGTATGAAAAGACTTACCTCAATGGTAGTTGTATTACAAGACACCAAGTTTATGTGCATGATCAGAAATCCCAATACACTCAACGCAAAGGCTAGATTCAAAACTGTAAATGATACAAAAAGGTTACAAAACTCACAATTAAAACAAACAATAAGACCAGAAATGGTGAAGGTCCTACCGAAAGCAAGAAATGTTGTTGCAAGAGAGCCAGGTGATCCAATAATTTCTCCATCACTAAAGAATGCTATGAATTCAGGCAGTAATGAAAAAGTAACAAGAGTTGTCTCCCAAAAAGTGTAGAACTGCACTTAGATTTACCAAAATAAAAAACCACCACTGTGAGCTTTAGATATTGACAGACACAAACAGGGGGAAGGGGGAATTTCAGAGCCTGTCATGTTACAGTGACAAGACGCCTGTAGAAATTTAAACAATGAAAGCCCTGACATCTCTAAACCATAATCAAAAAAAAAAAAAAAAGTCACGTAATGCTATGAGGCCATTTTTCTATCATGCCTTAGCCAGAAAGAATCAGCTTCACATCCGTAGGTACATCATTCCCATTGTACCCAAGGTGTCAATTCAAAAGAAACAGAACTGGTATCACAATTTCGATTACGTGGGATCCCAAAAGGAAGAAGCTGAGTTGATTCAAGAACAAGAGGGGAGACACAAATATACGAATTTTGTAACACAAAAAGTTTAACAGCATAACTTAGCTTACAACAACTTGGTTTAGGGTTGTGCGTTGCCAAAGATTTAATCGAGACCAAGACATGTTATACGAAATGAAGAAAAGAAAAGAAAGTGCAGATTCTGTATTATAAAAAGCCAAAGATGTTATCTGAATTTTAGATGTGAAACCTAGCGCAAATTCTAAAGTATAGATGAAAACCAGATAAATCAGTATACAAGATGGTAACGAAAAATATGAAAGAGAAAGAAAGGACGTTCTCGCAATTCAAGAATGGTAGAAGTATCCACTAGCAAACCACCCAAATGCTGCCCATGAAGACATAATTAGACGCTCAGCGCTATAAAGAAACACAATTCACACATAACGTCATTGCAGTCTGGGATTTGGTTGGGTACAATAGCAACTCAATCAACCATAATTCATTATGATTTATTTTTCCAATTAAAATTGCCCGTACCAAGAAAAGAAGGAAATACTTGTAATTTCGAGCCCCAACACAGTTGACTACCCAAACACAATGATGGTCCATTTTCAGCACACAACGTCCACCTAGCCCAAAACCACAAGCAATCAGTTAATCCACATTTATTCCTCAAAGTGGCAACTCAAGTATTATTTTTTTGAGCAGCAAGACTCACAGACAGAACAATGATGACATCGGGGTGGTTTGAGTTGATTGCACTTCCGACAGTACCGAATCTGTTGATTCGAAGGATCAGACTGTCCATGACTAAATTCTGACCCAACTAACCGATCGGCCTCTCCTCTCTCCTCATCAATTGCAGGCCTCCAATTAGGAGGCACACTCCCAGGATCTGTGAAAACAACAGCAAAGTAACTCCACAGTAGCATAGCCAGCTGCATGATCACAATAGAAATCCAACTTATCAGTCAACACGTCATCTGTCCGCTACAATTTATCATTATTAATGAAATACCTCGTCAGTCTCAAATCCTGGTCAATTAGGCTCTAACACAATTTTAAATTCCTCTCTGATATTCATATCACCAAAACTGTCCAGAAGTATGAAGAAAATGGAACCGTAGTTTATAATAAACTAAAACAAATAAAACTGAGCTACTCCGAGGGTATCCCAACTATTCAGGATAAACATAAATCAATCAAACAACGGATCACGAACCATGAGTGACACTTGTGCATTACTTTTAACAAGCAAAACTTTGGATGACATTTACAAGAACATAAATGCTCTTCATGAATTTCCTAACAACAAATCAAATTCAACCTGACAATACTCCACAAGCTCCAGCACTAATAAATTACAATCAAAGGAAAATTCAGCTTCGGAAGCTCACCAGACAATGAAACAAGATCAGCACCACAGTGGCAATGAGAAGATCAAGAAGCCCACCGTACAACTCAGGGCCATAGACAGTCAACACAACAGCATAATATGTAACACCCACGACGCCAAGAACCAGGAGTATCATAATCGAGCCAAGACCTCGAAGGGCTGTGCAGAACTTGAAGACATTCCAAGCCATCGTGGTTCCAGATCTGTGCATACTCGGGAAAAAGGAGAAAACCTATAAAATTCAACCCAGAACAATTGTTTCTCCTGCTCTCGATGGTATTCACCGAAGCACAATAAAGCTCACTTCCGCGAGAATCAATGATTTACTCCAAGAATCATATCACAGTGGTCGACCTTCAGGCAAGAACAACTCCAGAGTGAACAATTACGGATAAAAACGATTTCTTGCGATGTGGGGCTCTCTAATGACAGACATTCGAAAACCTAGGGTTTATATATAATTTAGGAAGAAGGGGATATAATAATATTTAAATTTTAGACAGAATGGGAGCAGATGCTCACGGGGGAAACGTGTTTCGGTATTGTCTTTAATAGAAGTACTTTATACTTTATACACAGGAACGTGACATTGTTGAATTTTCGGCTTTTTTTTTTTTCCGGCCTTGACTTGGGGAATGACGGTGCTGTTCAAGGTCAACGGTGGACCGCTAAACTGCGAATTCAATAAAAAACATGCCAGTATTCAACGATGTATTTTAAATACTTTTACATTATTCGCCTGTAACACATGGAGTCATGTAAAAATTGCCGTGTATGTTAATTTCCCACATCCTCACCAAATTAGTTGAATTTCTCTAAATATGAAATTGGTTAAAGTACCAATAAATGGCATAATTGAAACGGTACGTAACTTTACAAATGTCATCATTTAAGTGATTAAAATATTATATTATTTCTTATAAAAATTGAAAAGTGTAGTTCATTTCCAATTCCTTGGTACCCAAATATAGAACTTGTTGAAAGTAATAGTAAATGTTGTTATTGTAATGATAAATATTTTTATAAAAGTGTAGCAGGTGATTTAAAACATCACACTCTTATAAGTATTAGTTGGGAATTGGGCTTAGTCCACCCTTGGTGGATTAGGCCCAAACCCATTAAACTTTGAGTTTTGGGGCAAAATAAAATACCCAAATAAATGTGGGGCATTTATTTGTAATTTTCCCCAAAGGATTCAAAAATTAAAACCACCAGAAAGCAGTTCCCCGTATAATTTGGAAGGAACAGTTATTAGAGAAAAACAAAAAACGTGTTTGTGTGTGGATATGTATACAGTACATACACCAGAAAAAACACACGGAGACAAGAAAATATTCTCTGAGAACTCTCTACTCTTCCTGTGCTTTTGTTGTGTATTATAGTCGAAATCTTGGTGATTCGACTCGCGTGGGTACCGGAAGAACTCGAATCAACACTTCAGGTACACCCGAAATCCGACAGTATTATATATTAGGGCAAATGTATAGAATTATCAATAAAATATTTCGTTGTAAGCACGCAACACAATTATTTTTTGTTGAGTATAAAAGTAAATATAAAATTTTTTAAGGTAACATATATGACAATGCCGATAACCTAGGTTAACTTTTGTCACTTTTTGCATTATGAGTCCTATCAGTATTCTCACTCTATTATTTTAATATATATTTTTTGAAATGTTTATCTTTTTTTAAGGGTAAGGGGCAAAATTACCTTTAAACTTTTCTTAAAAGTGAACTCATCACCATAAATTATTTTTTTATGTAAAAGTAACCATAAACTTTAAAAAATGATGCAAAAGTAATCATAAACTTTTAAAAAGGGGCTAAAAGTGACACTACCATTAACGACCGTTTACTCAAAAGTGTTTAAAAAGCAAAAATACCCACAAACTTTTCTCAAAAATGCACCCACCACCATAAATTTTTTTTGTGTGCAAAAGTAACCATAAACTTTCAAAAAAATGGCAAAAAGGACGATTCTCTTATTATGTTCAAATGTCATCTTTTGATTGTTCTAAGTTTAGGAAAAGAGCACCTCGACTTGTCCACCATAATTTTTTCAAATCAAAAAATGAAAAACCAATCTTCAATGAAGATGACGTCACCATCCTACTTTCACTAACGTACCATGTAACCCCCTTCACGATTAAGGCCGAGAAATATTTCATAAATACGTAATTGATGTAGAATTAGAGACCTTAGATGATTTTGGGACTTAAACAAAATCATACTTCCCAAAAACCATGGCTTACAAAAACTTTTACAAAATCTATTCATGACGGTCTCATATTCACATTTCAATACTAAATGGCCTGTACAAGTTGATTTCATTCACAAATATCAGAGTATAAAGCAAATTCCCGACACACTCGGGTTCCATTCATTAATAAGGGTTTTACAAAGGCACAAAGCCCACAATTTATTACCCTTAACTTGGGGATTACACAAAACTATACCACCAATCCCATTATCTACAATTGTTTCTCAAAAACATTCAAATGATATACATGATAACCAATAACCCAAAATACACTTCTAAATCGGAGCTCTATCCGCTCTTCATCGCCCGCTTTCCCTTTGATCCTTCTGCCCTGTCTAAAATATGGTTTTTGGGAGAGTGAGATTCTAAGGAATCCCCGTAATGTCAAATCAATCATAGTATGTACAACAATAAGGCATGAAATCAAATCATTATCCACACAAGCAACTACAACGGCAGTTACAACGGCAATAGTTAGTATGACACATGTCATCCCTTACGATTGCTCACGCTGAATTGCTCACGCTGCATTGCATCACAACAATCCACATAATATATTTCACCAAAGTTGGGATTCATATAAAGCATTTCATCACACAAGCCATACAGGCAAGATTCAAAACTCACAGCCCACGGCTGGATTAACAAACGCCGCCCCACGGGTCGGATTCACAAAGTTCCATGTCGATTACAATGGCAGTTCAACGGCCGACCTAGAGATGACCAGCATAAATCCCTACACGATTCACACTGACCTGCTCGTGCTGTAATGGAGCTTGGTACATGCAGTTCACAGTTCAATGATAAGTTATGCATACCAAAACATCATACACAACATGAGAGAAAAGTCACTACCTTGATCCTTCCGGGCGTACTCTGGCATTGGTCTCTCCCGCCTAGGGCAAATGTCGTATCCTAGAATCATTATTAGGGACGAAGAGTTATATTCTATTCCAAGACTTAATTAACTTGAAGCACTTAAATTTGGTTATCATAATTGACCCTTAAGAGGCCACAAATGCTTCTAATAAAAGCCCTAAAAGGTTGGGAAACAATAGGTTAGATATCTCCTTTCGAAAACTTAAAGTGCTGGAACACAGGGCTTGGCCGCGACCAGCCCTTCCTTGGGCCGTGGCCAAAATATGGTCAGAAGGCCACTAGCCGCGGCCGGCCACCCATGGGCCGCGGCCAGAAAGGTTTGGGCCGCAGCCATCCACCTTGGGCCGCGGCCAAGAAATTCCCTGATTCTTGGCTGAACTTCTAAAATTCATAACTAATTCTAGACAAATCGAAACGAGGTGATTCCAAAGCTAAATGAAAGGTATTTAAGTCCTATTTCTAGGAAAAATATGGCTCATTACTTCAAATCATCACACAAATACAGAATCACCAAAAACTAAACACTACTCCATAACAGAGTTCTGTTTCCATCCCAAACTTTGGACAATCATATCTCCCATAATACTACACGAAATGACACAAAATATATATCCATTTTGAAGCTTGGGATGTGAACTTTAAAACTAGAAAGTTTCATAATTTTTCAATATCATTTGGTCATTCAAAACGCTTGTTCAAACTGACTGCCCAGACAGAGTTGACACAAGACAGATTTTCCAATTTTCTATCAAAGTGTTCAATGACTCCAAAATCAATAACTAAGCTTATTCCCACACAAAATCACTCAAGGAATCCAATGGAAATTTCAAAATCACCAAAATCCTATTCCATTATCATGCTTTTGTTTTGGGTAACATCAAACACTAAACTCTCAAAATCTTCAAACTTAACAATTTCAAACCCAATTAATTCTATCTATCCAAAATACATTCCAAACATACCAATTCCATACCAAACTCCCCATGGCCCTCATTTTCGAAAATGGACCTAAAATTCCAGAAAATTCAAACTTAACCAATGGCTACAAAACCTATATAGAAATGTTTGTCTTACTTACCTCTATAACTTTTCCAAAGGAGTTTCTTGATTCTCCCAACGTCAAGATTTCTTGAGAGCTCAAACAACACCAAATGAAAAATCTAAACCATGAAATTGAAGCTCTCAAGACAAGGAACAAGTTTGTAGAAGAGCATTTTTCCATTAGAGGCCATTAAGAGGGTCAAATGGCTTACCTTTTACCAAGAACTTCTTCTTCTTTCCTTTAGTAATGGTGGCACGAAAATGAGAGAAGAAATGAGAGAGAGAAGGAAGGTTGAAGATGGAATGATCACTCCTCTTCCCCATACCTCCTATGTCAGCGAAAATGAGAGGGAAGGAGAGAGAAGAAATGATTTAATAATGCCATATTTGACTTTTCTTACATCCTCTCTCACCCAACCAATTTGCCATATGTCAGAATTTCATTAGCTCTCATAAGGAAATCAACCAATTAATCACCTTAATCCCTCCATTAGCCATTTTAATTACACATCTTATTATTCTCTCATAGTTAGTAATTAATTTTCCCCTTAATCACCAACTAATTGCCCAATAACTCCATTCTTCCAATTTTTCAATAATTATGACATATTAATTAATATTGCCATAAAACACATAATAATTCAAATTAAATTCATAATTATCCACAATAATCATGATTTGCCCTTAATCAAAGTTTGGGATACTACATACCATAAATAGAATTGTTGAGATCGATGGTGTTGTAAACACGATGGCCAAAATTAAAGAACAACTAAAAAAGGTGAAAAGCGAAAGTGAAAAAGAAGAATGAGAGAGGACTAAAAAAAAGGAGAGAAATGGGGGGAGGAGATTGCCACCTTCTCTTCTCCCCACCACGCCGTCGATCTTGTCTCCTTCAATGAAGATAACATCACCATCCTACTTTCACTGAGTTGCAATGATGATGGGGAAGGATCTCAACAATTCAATTTACAACACATCAGTGAGAGTAGGATGGTGATGTCATCTTCTTGAAGATGGGTTTTTCAATTTTTGGTTTGAAAAAATTATAGTGGATAAGTCGAGGTGCTTTTTTCTTCGACTTGAAAGAATCAAAAGATGACATTTGAACCTAGTAAGAGAATCGTCACTTTTACCCCATTTTGGAAAGTTTATGGTTACTTTTACACTTAAAAAAAGTTTATGGTAGTGGGTGCACTTTTGAAAAAAGCTTATGGGTATTTTTGCCCCTTAAACACTTTTAAGTAAATGGTCGTTAACAGTAATGTCACTTTTGCCCCCCTTTTTGAAAATTCATGGTTACTTTTGGACCATTTTTAAAAATCCATGGTTACTTTTGCACACAAAAAAAATTTTATGATAGTGGGTGCACTTTTAAGAAAAGTTTAAGGGTGGTTTTGCCCCTTAACCCCTTTTTTAATCTCTCACTCTCTCTCATCCACAATTATCTTTTTACATTGCGGGTCCCTCTTCCTTCTCTCTCCTCGACCACAATTAAGTTTTGTTAGTGAAAAGACATTATGTCCTTACTTATTTTTTTTATAAAAGCATTTACAAGATAAATATGGGTATTTACAAAACAAATAAAGAATTTATAAGATAAATAAATGAATTCAAAGAAAATCAATGAGTTAACAAAAATATTTTGGTCATTTACAATAGAAATAAAAGAATTTAAAAGACAAATAAATAAATTTAAAAGAAGAAAAAATTGCGCTGAAGTCTCAAGCAAGACAAAATACAACACAAAGGTTCATTGAAATCTTCAATTTACAATAAAGTCACATGGGACATTTGAATAATATATTCTAATTATGGAAAGATGATAATGCCTTTAATAAACCAAAGAAAAAGTCAAACCCAACCCAATTCTTAGTTATGGTTTTAGAAAAATGTGTCCTCACACATCCTCTCTCTCAAGCCACTCTCCCCTCTCTCTCCCCCACCACACCACTCCCTCTATTAGGCTACCCCTCCACATTTCTTTCTATCTCTCTCCCATATGTGCTCATCTCACAAGAGTCCTTGTCGATGAGAGCCTCACTTCCACAAAACTCATGAAGGGTTTTTGGCATGGGGTCCGTTAGAAGCATCTCCGACAATGAAGTAGGTGACAACCATGGAAGTTGAGAGCTTCGTGAGGTTAGAATTAGATGGGCAAAGCGAGAGCGGAGTGTATAATACCTTAGAGTGTATAGCTTCAGTTCGATCCAAGAAGCTAACTACGTAATTGGGATCAGTGATGGACCTTAAGATGTAATGCTTCTTGTCATTAAGGACGATACAGGCCTGCAATTTAGTGAATTCATGAGGCCCACGGTGGACCCAAACCACTATGGAGGTGTCCTTCTTCTTGTACGAGTCATGGAGGATCTTGTTGACTCCACTCTTGCCGTTGTTGAAGGGCGCTTTGCACCAGATCAAGGAGTTGGGTGAGGACATGATTCGGAGCTCCTCCACTATGTCCTAAACTGAAGCATGTCCCCCAACCATTCCTCCGATTTGGCACTTCTCCTAAGGCATTCGATGGATACTGCATATGTGAGAGAGATAGAGATAGAGGTGGAGTGGTATGTAGTGTAACAGAGGGAGTGGTATGCTAGGGATGAGAGAAGGGAGAGTAGTGTGAGAAAGAGGATGTGTGAGGACACATTTTTCTAAAACCATAATTTAGAATTGGGTTGTGTTAGCCTTTTTCTTTGGTTCATGAAAGGTATTATTGTTTTTTCACAATTGGAATATATTACCCGAATATTACATGGGACTCCACTACAAATTAGAGATTTCAAGGGACCTTTAGATCGTATTTTATCTTGCTTGAGACTTTAGTGCAATTATCCATTAAAATAATCTAAGTAGTTAAAAAAGTTAGATCATTCAAAAAACAAATAAAAGAATTTACAAAATAAATATAGTCATTTATAAGACAAAAAATGATTATGTCTACTTTTGAACCTCAAAAAAGATAATTCTGTCGTGCGCTCATAGAGAAATAATTTATTGCTAAATTTGCACATTTGCTCTTCTAAATATATATCAAAAAAATAGAGAGTGAGAAGATTATTAGGACCCATTGTGTAAATAGTAAAGGAAGTTACCCAAGTTAACAATGTTGCCATATATGCTATCTTAACAAATGTTTATGTCTACTTTTAGACCCAATAACAAATAATTATGTTAGATGCTCATAACAAAATAATTCATAGCTAAATTTGCACCTTCGCCCTATATATTATTATACATTTTATTTAAATTTTTGAACCCAGGTAGGGGTGCGAACCGGTGGGATCAAATCTAACCTTCACCTCCTGGGCCCTATTTTTCTTAAAAAAAATATTTACACCTAAAAACAACCACGTGCTCCTTGCCTTTTCTCTTGTTTTTTTTAAAAACTGAGCCATATTTTAGTAAAAACACCAATGCTTTAAAATCTCAAATCCTTACCTTCTCCCCTATCTATCCTTTTACACATTCAAGTGACCTATCTGGAATTTTGAAGTTCATATAGTATTTTATGGAGATTTTTCCTTGAATTTATATACTTTTTAATTTAATCAATAAAATAATAAAAATACATTTTAAAGACTAATAAACCATAATATTAGCAAAATATAGTAATATTAAAAGATTAAAAAGGAAAAATCAATGTTTCAATGCTATTATAGAAAATGTCTTTTATGATGGTTATTATCTGTCATACATCACGGTTTCGAATTGTCATATATGAGTGCTTTATATACGCTCTGCACAGGTAAATTACGGTTCCGTACTGTTATTTATTATAAGCCTATTATAAAGGTTATAATATAATTCCCATTATCTTTTGAGACTCAGTGAGGCCATGATATACGTATTGTTATGATAATAATTAATGGGCACACATAAACAATCATCATAATATATGGTAATACTTACATAATACAAGACGGTTCTACTTTAACAACCATTATATATATAATAGTTCTTTCAAAACAATTATTATACATTGATAGTAATGCTAACGGATTTATGTAAATAACCGTTATATATAATTGAGATAAATAACATTTGTTATGTAACAACCATGATTTATCGAAGCTAAATTTCTTTAAAAAAAATTTGGGGGGTTTTGCTTACGATATCCCCTTGCATATACATTTGTGCAGAATGAATCCCAATTATATTTACATTCATTCATATACAAAATGATACAACAAATTAGAATATATTTACAATCATTCATTTACATGTATATACTTTTAAAATCAAATCTTTAAAACAAACAAATCAGTAGTATCTAAAACTTTATAGTCATTCGATGTATTTACTCTCCTATTGATGTTGCATAGATTCCGCCAACTCTTCAACCATTTCTTCCATTTGTGAGTTGCTAAACATTATGCAGGAGGCTTTAAAATACCTTGTGCAAAAGGGAACAATATATGAAAGTTAGATATTGTAATATATAACTGACCAAATGTATATATATATGAATGAATTAAGCATATAATATACATTATTTGTATCAATATTTTTAGGACCGTGTGTGATTATATCCTTTATGTACTGTATCACGTAATACCCACAATCATTGCTTATATTCGGTTGCTTGGGGCACTATAAAGAAATGAGAAGTAAATTTGTCAGTCATATATATAAACTATATATAGCTTCAATTTAATATTATAATCAATGGTGAATAATATATATACCTTCGGACGTAGCCATTAGAAGGAACATATATAGTTGCCATCAGTGAGGTTAATTTTAGGACACTTGAGACCATTTTGAGTGTGATAATTGTACACCGCTTTGAGAAAGTACAATAAAAAATTATATATATAGAAACATGTAACATGAATTGAATTATAAGAGATGAAGAATGGATAACTTACTGGTTGAATGTCTCTTGCATGTATGGTCTCGTGTTTGGAACCCTTCTATTAGAGTCATAGTACCAAATCTTTTTGTGTATTGGATTTAGCACTATGAGCATCCAGTGGTTCCTAAGTACTATAATAGGTCACACCATCAGGACAATTACAAAATAAACAAAACTAGTTTAAGTAAGTTAATCATGTTGCCACCCTTAAATGTGAAGCACAAAGAAGTAAGTGTCCCTTCTCTTTGGTACCCTTTTAATGAATTCATTCCCTATAAACCTCATGTGATATTGCTTGACATCTTCCTTCATGCCTTCACCCTGGTTATTGAGATTATTAGGGCATATGAACTTGATCTTGTCCTAGAGACTGTAGGGGGATGATGTATGTATGGTATAGGTGGTTGAAAAGCCAAAAACCAACATATCAAAATGTAATCAAAGCTCTAAGCAGCTAACTATTTAATTATAGTCGAAGAAATACCTTAAACAAATTGATAGAGATTGTACTTGCCATATCCTTATTTAAGACCTCAGAAACAAGCTTTTAGCTTACAACATCCTCTTGGTCTAGTAGGTCGAAGACCTCTATCTTACATTTGATAATTAGAAATGAGTCTAAAGCGAAGAACTTATCAGTGAACTAGACTTTTGGGTAGATTAACCAATGGGCTTATTCTATGAGAAAGACTTCTTTCTAGATTGATCATTAGGGGAGGTATACTTCCTCTTCTTAGACTGAGTGGGGGACTTTATCTAATTGGTGGGCTTGCACTTGGTGGGTAGCTTCTTCTGAATGATAGACTTCTTAGTCAGCTTGCATACTCTAAGTGAATGGCGAGGCCACAAAATGAAGCCACCCATAGTCCCTTCTACTATATCTGTGTCTTTGGTGGCCACAGGGAGTAAATAGCTGGGGACGATGTTGGTGTTGATTTATACCTTCACATGCTTAGGAGGGATAGGTTATTTTGAAAAGCATGTTATCCTCCCGGTGTAATATACCAAACTTTGTAACTGTTAGGGTTTGTATATGTAAATCAGTTAAATGAAATGAATACTGGTGCTTATGTATATCAATATAGAGCTATTTTTGGGATTTCTAGACATACATGATGTCATCTACTAAAGTTAAGAAGTCAGGGTTACTAATTACGCGTGTAAGTAATCGGAGGAAACTTATTGGTGTCTATAGGACACTTGGCACTATTTAGGGGACACAAAGGGCTTATGGAGTCATTGGCAGGCCTCAATATGTGTGCCAAAATTTTGATTCAAACCCAAGTAGGATCCCAAGTAAGCACCGATAAAGTAGCTTTATTAAAGTAGCTTTAACAAATTAAGTTGTAATACCCTTGTTTTCAAAGCGTATGGATGGCTTAACTACAATAATATCTTTAAAAAGGGAGGCCAACAATCTTTTGTAAACAGCGGGTGTCCTAACTTCAAGTAGAGTGTGGGGCTGCATTTGAATGGGTTTTCAAAAATATTTTCGAAACTAGTTTTCAGATTTCGTCTCATATCATTTTACGATTCATTTTAAGCCATCCATTTTAGGTTCATTTCTTCATATCAGTGTTTTTACCAATACGTTCTGCTGGAACCCAAATTATTGTGATTAATTAACAGCCCTAAATGGACAGTTATCCACTACCAATTTGGATTTCACTACATATTGCATATTTGCAGGCACTTCTACTTATATATCTCCTGATTTGCTAGTATAAGACTGACTTCACCAAAATACAGATTAGGTACAATTTTCAAAAAAATAGATAACCAACGGGAAAATTAAATTCAAAGTCCTTCGCTTCATTCGCCCGTGATTACCTTATTGCCTAATGAACTACCTGCCTAAGCTGAAAATTTGTTTTTGAAAAAATAGGGTGAGATTTAAAGAATCTTAGTAGTAACAGATATCACTAATATAAGATGTAAACATATAGCATATCATGTCAACCAAAGTTTCAATACAAGTAGCATATTCAACATTTAGAGATAAATTCACAATATGCGGGAAATATAAAGTTACCAATTCATGTTATGCAGTAAGCATAAAGTTTGAGTAGTTCAAGGACTTTCGTCCCTTGCTACAGTGTTGAGAAATTCTATTGGGCCTGACCCTTTCTTACGAAATGCTTTAAATTTGTTAAAACTAGAAGACACCTAAGAGGGGGTGAATTGGGTGTTTGATAATCACTTAAAAACTTTGAAAATCTTTTTGCATCTATATGAGAAGAATAAGTATGAAACTAATGAATCACAAAACAACATTTAATATATGATGGAAATATAAGAACTTAAGGAAGAGAGTATGCAAACTGTGATTTATTCTGGTTTGGTCCAATCCACGATGACCTACGTCCAGTCCCCAGGCTCCTCCTAAGATTTCCAATCCACTTTCTTCTTATTTAATCCGAGCACAAGAAAAGCCTTTACAACCCACAAGTTTAGCTGGGCACTTGTAAAGCCTTTTACAATTCTCTCTCCGAGATACTCCCCTTTACGGAAAGTCTTACGAGTAGAGCAATCCCAAAGACGTTTCTCTCTCGCTTACTCATGTAAGTCTTATGAGTAGCAATGTTCTCTCTTGCTTACACCCCTGTAAGTCTTAAGGGCAACAACGTTGTAATACCCCAAATTTCAGTTAAGGGCTAAAAACTTTAAAAGTGAATGTGATTATTTATAAATAACCACTTTTAGAGAATGTGATATGCTTTAAGATTCGAATGTGTTATGAGCAGTGGCTAGACCCTATATTTAAGTTCAATTATGGATTAACATTTAAATTGACTTAAACTATAGGGAGGGAAAATATTGTGACGAATGGAATGATATAATGTGTTTGGTGGTGATTCAAGAGAATTACCATAATCAAGGGAAAAATGGTAAAGTTATTGACTAATTGGTCAGTTACCGAAAAGGAAACTCATTGGTAACTTTAAGATCAATTGTTAGGATTGATTGTTGTGAGATAAAAAGGGGTGGAATCATGTGTGTGTGCCTATGTGAGCTCATGAAAGATGGAGCAAGATGGTGACACTTGACACAATGTGGACCCTTAGATCATGGTAAAGATTTCAACTCTTCCCTCTCCCCTATCTTTTTCTCCAAGTTGGCTAGGAGCATGGGAAAAGGGAAAAATCTAATCTCTCTTTCTCCTCTCATTCTCCATGTTCGCATAAGCTCAAGGGGAGGAAAGAGAAATGAAAAAGGTAAGTTTTGGTTGGTTTGTGATCCTTTTATGCTCAAATCATGTTCTATAAAGTTGTTTATAATGATGAGAGCTTCATTGCTATGGTTTTAGATTTCTGAAAGGAGGTGTTTTGAAGCTTGAGGAAATTTGAAAGATGAATAATCAAGGAATCAAGCTTGAGAAAGAGGAAGAGGTGAGTTATAGTTCCCTTTTGATATATATATATATATTGTGATTGTTTGATGAGTTTTGTGAATTAAGGATTTTGCCATGATTTTGTGTGACATGTAATTGGGAGAATTTCATGTTGTATTGTGGTTAAATCGGTGTCATATGATGTTTTGATGCCATTGGGATTGGTTCAGAACATTGGGAGCAAAAGTATTGGAATTGGGTAATATGTGTAATAAATGTGACCAATGTGAAAAAGGTGATTGTGATGTGATTTTAGGTGTTTTAATATTTCCAATGGGTTCCTTATGTAACATTATGTGGGAGTAACTTTGTGTTAGAGTTTAGGACTATTGGAAACATATGTTCGAAGTTAGGGAAAATTCTGTCTTCTACTACGTTTTGTCTTTTGAAAATCCTCACTCGAGTGCACAGGGGTGCCACTTGAGTGCAGTATCATATTCCCTCTTTTTTTCTTCAGTTTTTAGTTGCACTTCCATGCCAAAAAGTGAGAGTGCATTTCCTTACCTGTAAGTGAAGTGGGTTATCACTCGAGTGTGGGGTGTCTCACTCGAGTGATAATGTGTTTTTGCACTATGAGCCCATTTCTCGGGATAGCACTTGTAGTCACTTTGTGAAGAATGTGTGTGCACACTCGTGAGTTTTATGCCCTCACTCGAGTTCCAGAGCTAGTGCTCGAGTGCACTTCTGGCTCTGGGTTTTCTATTGCTCTTGGGTGGTCACTTCCTATGCCATACTTTATAGAACTCGGGTGAGTGTAGGGGCATCACTCGAGTATTGATCTTGTTGCTCGAGTGTAAGGAGCATTTTTGGACTCCATATGTGCTTTAGGTCAAGCACTCGTGCGAGTGAGCTTTCCTACTCAAGTGCAAGTCATCCATCACTCGAGTGATGCAATCAAAAATGGGATTTTGAGGTTTCAAAAAATGGTCTTTGGTCAAGTGTCTCCCAACCCTTTAGGCATGTGTTTAAGCTTTGAATAGCCACCTAAAAGTCGTGAATGATAACCAACTTAAGTGTTTGAAAGTTAAAGAATTGGAAAAGAGAATAACCCTATGTCCTTAACTTTTGTTATAGGATTAGATATTCGCCCTGGTCGTGAGTTGTTGGTGCTAGAGCATATGTGGAAAGAATAAGGGTAGGGAACTTACCTCTCTTGCATATATTTGATATTTATGTTGGTGTATTGATGCATGTTATTGCTTTGCATGATTATGTGTAATATATATGAATGTTTGAAGCTATGTTTCCGTTTATGCTATGGCCATAAGTATGTTGCTTGAAACATTGAGCTTACAAATATGTCATTGTGTGAGCATGAGTTATGTAATGCAAGCATGTCATCTATTATACATTTTATCATTCATGCATATTTCTATTATTTTCCTACTAATATTTCCTTGAATCTCACCCTTCCTTACTAACCATTCAGAAAGGGCAAGCGGATCAAAGGAGGGAGTAAGCATCCCGAGGCGACGAGGACTCCTTCAGGTTGTTATTTTGGTAGTTGGCTATCATAGTTGGGAGTATTGTGTATTGGATATTGGATGTGTATGTGTTCGGACGTATATTTGAGTTATGTATTTGAGATGGATATTGTGTAATCCCCCTATTTTGGGAAGTTGTAATGGGCGAATATGCCCTGTAAATCCTTTAGTAAAGATATAAACCTGGAGTTTGCCGGGAATTATGTTGTGCACTCTGATATTTATATGAATGTGATTTATCTGTGTGAAGTAATTGTATTAGAAAAGTGAATATGAGACTAGGTAAATTAGATTTCAAAAAGTATTTGTGAAAACCCCGTCTGGTAATAGGTTTGAGAATGAGTTTTGATTGTTATTGGTCTATTTCACTTTAGTCACGTATTTTAGATATAATTATGGTAGGGGGTTACATTTTGGTATTAGAGCTGTAATTTTTGGCAAAGATAGGATTTGCTAGGATAGTGGTGGTAGTTGCTGCCTTAAGATATAGGGGATGACTTTGTTTGTTTGCAGTATATATATTATTGTCCTTGCTTTTGTGTATATATGAGTTAAGGGCTATGTGCATACAATATATGTGATGTGGATGTGGTGAATTAGTGTGGTTTGCCCGAGAATTTGATGTGTAGACCCGAAGGTGGAGGTAATGAATAATAATCCACCGGATCCTATGTGAAGGATGATCAGTTTGATTAGAGTATTGAGGAAAATGAATCCAAGGTATATGATATTGAGGTTCTAGGTTTATCATGACACCAACCTAGATGTTGGGTGAGAAACCCTAGGTGGTATGACATCACTGGCCATGTCATACTGGACTTATGTGTTCAAAGGCCCTAAAACCTAGGGGACCAGTATGCCTTAGGCTAGCAGAGATACTTAAATGTGTGTTGGGGCTGATGGTGCTCTGTGAAAATGAGGAAACTAATTTCCTAGCTCTATTAAGGTTGAGGTGTTGATAATTGAATTGTGATATGAGGATTAAACTCAATAACTGGGTTGATTCTTAGGAAGTTGAGTTGACCTGGATGGTCTAAAGAAGTTGAGTTGACCCGAGTGGCATAACTCTTAGCATATAACTTTAAATATGACAAACTACCTATAAATGGAATGTTCTTTAAGTCTAGTTTCATATGGCATCAGTTTCATCTCAATCCGATATGTATTTTAAGAGTTATGACCAAAATACTGAAGTTGTTTTGAAATATGACACTGATTTGAATGGCATCTTCCAAAGATCATATCTCTCTTATCTGAACTCTTTTGAATGTGATTCTAGTGTGTGTTTGACCTGTTGGAAGTCTAGTTTCATATGAAACTAGTTTCAGCTCAATCCGATATATGGTTTGAGAGATATGGCTAAAATACCAAACTTCTATCATGCTGCGCAAAAACAGAGTACAACATAATGCTCATCACTTAAGTGTTCATGGCCATCACGCGAGTGATGCCCTCTAAAACTTGGCAGAGAGCCAATACTTAAGGGAACACCTTGAGGAAGTTCCTTAACTTGCATATAAGTCATTTTAACTTCATATCGACCCATTCTAACCATTGATATCACTTCTAAGAGCTTGAATCTTGATATTCTCATTTGATCTTGCAAGTTCTTCTTTCTTCAATCACTTTCTTCTTGATTTTCCTCTTGATGATTATTCTTTATAACCCAAATAGATATCTTCTTGAATTGCTGATCATTCTTCATAACCCAACTAGATATCTTCAATTTTCTTCTTTCTTTGCTTGACTAATCTACAAGATATGCAACATTAAATATAGTAGTAAGTCAATGTAGAAGATAAGTATATTATACAAACTTTTTGCTCTTTATATTTTACATCTACATTTGACATAATCAAAACTAATCATATCTAACATTCTCCCCCCTTTTTGATGATGACCAATCCTTTAAGAAAAATATGTGTGAATATGACAATAATTTGAATACAATATATTTTTCTTGCCTTTCTCTCCCCCTAGTTGACATAAGCAAAACATTTGAAGTATAAGGAAGAAATGCTTGTAGAGAAGTAAATATGAAAACAAATTAGAAATATCTTTCTCCCCATTAATCAAAATAAATGTGTCAAGAAAATAATTTTCTCTCCCCCTATTTGAAAATATTTTCATTTTTTTAATGCGATGCAAATGAAAAATATGAAAAATAATTTTGAAACAATTTCGAGAGATTTTCAAGAAAACTTTCATAATCAAAGATAAATTGTAATCACATATATGAAAAATATTCTTGAACTATAAAGAAAGGGTTTAGAAATACTCATTTGGATTTAGTAAGCTGATGATTAATCCATTAAGTCCATTAACTTCTTTTCTTGTTGTGTTAGATCCATGATGTCACGTTCACCATACTTTTACTACATAACTCTGATAGATCTTATCCATAGGAGTTAACTATAACTGGCTTAATGATAGGCTTTGAAGTGTGCTTTATAAAGGCTCAAGAATATTCTTTGAGATGTGGAAAGGGACTGAAGTACTGGCTTTTCAAGTGGTGTTTCAATTGCATGAATATGATCAATACTTGTAGAATCTAAGGTAGTTATTTGAATAAGTTTAATCTTTGATTATAATTCCTTAGAATGCTATTAAAATCTTCTAGTATTTGCCTCTTGGAATGTTGCTGCAAGATATTTCCCTTGATTGAGCATTAAAGCATATATCCTTAAAGTTGATATATTTTCTTTTTAGTGTGTGGAGGAATGATTTTGCATAGAGTAGATTCTCCTACTGTAAGTAAAAACATTCTTGCAAGGAGAATGGTTAGTACAATCCAATATTAAAAGTTTCCTTTCTATAAAATATATGCAAATTAAGATCATGAAAGAAGACATATGAGTAACTCATCATCAAAACAAATCAATTGAAGGTGAATGCAGATGAGTAGGTTATAATGATTTTCTTTAAATAAAAGAGATAAGCTTTTAAGATATGAAACACATGTGAATGCAAAGCTCCCCCTTAATGAATGCATGGCTTAAAAGAAAATTGTTGTGAGTAATACAGTTAATAACTCTCTTGGATTTATAAAATTATTGAAAATTTCGTAGAGAGAATGAGTATGAAAATCTGAAGATTTAGTTTTGAAAATGATGATGCCATTCAGGGTTTTAAGACTGTAACATTGTATCACTCAAGTAGTTACTCGGATGATTCTACTCGACCATTACTTGATTGCTTACTCAAGTGATGCAACTTAGAGAATTTTAATTAAGAATATAATACCACACTCGAGTAATACTGTAATCACTCGAGTCATAGTCCTCTGAAGTCCATTGATGCATCATTGGCTACTCATAGTCTAATGATGTTATCAGTACTAAGGGTCTCTAAGATGTAGTCTTTGTGAGCACTTTAGAATACCAAGATAAGCTTAGAATAAGGCCTTGAAGTTCTGGTAGATCAAGTCATAGAGTTATCTAATCTTGCCATTCATAAAAAGTGATGAACTCAATATTGTTTGTAGCAAGCTCTGCGTGATTGTTGAAGCTCTTCTCTCAAATAGCTTTAGATAGATGGACTAAAGAATGAAGGACTAGGGAGACCAACTCTAGCAAAGTGTTGTATCTCATATATCCTTGAAGTCTCAACTCCCATCCTTTGCACCTCTTATGTTGAGTAAACAACATTTGGAAGTTTTGATTCACCACAACACAACTTCTGAACTCTATCATCTACAACCTTAATGAACTTCTCATTGGTGATATCAAGTGAAGCTCAGTTTGTTTGAATGGTGATTCAATGAAAGAGGCTCCAGGTGATCTAGCTTTAGCTAAGGATTGTGATTCATCATGTTTGGATGCCTTATGTTTGGCTTTTTGTCTTTAGCTAATACCCCCACTAGTGATAAGTGTATATTCACCCTTTAGATGTACAACTTCTCAACCATAGGAGTCCTATCATGGGGCCTCATTTGGCTCTAGGTAACATATCTTGTTAGCCTTAAGGAATAGTGATACCAAATCAGGATATGTCTTTAGAGTATGCCTTGTAAAAATATATATGTACCTCTTGTTCTCTAAAAGACATGATCTCTCCAGTGTTCCTCTCCTTCTTGATAATAATATAGGCCATTGTGTGATAAGTCTTCTCGATGAAGTGAGAGAAGTTATTGGCCTTGTTTAGCATAGCTCTAATTTAGATGTACCATATAATTTTGTGAAGATTAGACATAGAGCTAGGATGGTAGTTGAGAATCCTCATAGGCTTACCAAGCTTGATGATTTTGTACATCTCAGTGTCTTCCTCTAAATATCTTTGTTGGATTCATATCACAGTAGAAATGTTTGATTACCTTGGAAAATAAGGAAGATGGGTAGGCAACAAACACTCATAATGGTTGACTTGTTTTTGGCCTTAAACTGCTTTGAAATAAGTCTCAGCTAGGTTCACTTAAGACATTTTCCTCCATTTTCTCTTTCTTTGACTGCATCATTAGTTAGTTACTTGTTAGTGATGGGGTGTCACTCGAGTGTTACCACAGATTCTGCTTCTGCTCACACTACAACACTACCAGTCATGCTATTCTATTAGCCTATGTTCTTTGTATCAAAAGCAGAGCAACTGATGAACTCTTGCAATAGTATAAATACATGCTCTTTGGTACCCAACTTCTCTTGGGTCCACACAGTATTAGACATAATGACTCTTATGCTCTTATACAGTTAATCCACATGATATTTGAGCAAAGAGTGTCATAAAACAACAAAGACCAAAATATAAATTTCCCAAATTAATTATAGTTACTGAACATAAAGGGTAACAAACAAATGATGTCAAGAATGATTATTTTCAAAGATCAATGACAACTTGTAAATATACTTTATATAGAAAATATGTCAAGTAATAAGATTTCCATGCAATTCATGATAGATATGTCCATTTTTATGATAAATCATTATTGAAATCAGTTTTTCAAGAATGATAATGAAATATGAAAATTGTTTCAAAGTTTAGATGTAATTTCAAATTATAACAATGCATTGTGAAATTGAGATTTTGAATACATGCAAAACTCATTTTTGAAACATGTTTATAATCAATGTTCATGTTAAAAATGGTGGAAGTCAATATGTATCAGAAAGTTTCACTTTGGAGGTCAATTAAGATAACATGTTAATTATCAGAGTTAACATGTTGGAGAATTTTCCTGTGTTAAAGTCATATGAATAACTAAAAGTATTAGCTCGATAGATATATATGAGCATCATGACTTTGCTAATGATTCATAGACTATCTTGACACTTAGAGTTGTGACATGAAAGATATGAATATTCAACTCAAGGATTTAGATACATGACACTGGTTACTCAAAGATAGATCATATCAATATATAATGTGTTTGTGCAACAAAATGAGTATAAGAATTTATGAATGATGAAGCATATATTCATTAGTCCAAATGACTAGAGTTCTAGAATATTATCCTAGTAAGTTATTCTATTATAATTGTTAATGCATTAAGATTCAATGCATTAATGAACATTCATAATACTTGGAATAACTCAACCAATAAAGATTTATGCATTAGATATAAGGCTTTTCACAAATTGAATTCTTTTCTAGGAAATTGACTTGAAACTCATAACTGATCAACATGTTTGACATGAGGTCTAACTCATTCAGAGAATGTGACTAATGAGTTCAAGCACTGGATAGCTCATTTAAGATTAATGACCAATAGGTCAATGATGGAAATACTCTAGTCGATGAATTTGAAGCACTTCTAACATTTAGTATAAAATGCTAACTTCCAATTTTGAAACTGATTTAGATGCAAATAAGATATGAATAATTTTCAAATACTGTATATGCACTTTTTATAAACAGGATGAATTGAAATCCAAGTAAATTTGTGAAATGTGCATTTCAAAACTCAAATATATAGAAAGATTACGCACAATTTCACTTTTGATCTATTTAGCAATCTGAACACATTTTGAAAACTATAAATGATATATTGCTAATGGTATGCAATAATGAGCAAGTATTTACCGCTCAAAATGAGTTGGGAAAAATGAGTGCAATGGATGAGTTTTGAAACAAAGTCTTGACATTTGAGTTCTATATAAGATTGCCTATATTGATACATCGTAATTGGCTTAAGTGTAACTTGTAGACACCTAAGTTAATTCCATCTCCTTGTATCTTTGTACTCAAGTCCTTCATGATTACTTGAGTAACCTGTACCTTTGAATCAAGCTTTTTTGCAGTTTCCTTCCTGAATTTGAGTTTCCTACTAAACCTTTAATTATGAACTTGAGTTTTCCTCTGGAAATTGAGTTTTTTTCTGCACTTGATGTGAATTCAAGTTTTCACTCAAAGTTCATGTATACTCTATTCATCCCTATTTTACTGACCTAAAACAATGCATTCCTTTCTTCTTCCTACAAAATCATATAATCAGTTTTCTTCCTTCGGTATCCAATTTTACTTGGACCCACTCATGGTTAGCTTGTAGAAATCTTGATTCACATGTTCTAAGAATATAGTCAATTCAAAGAAATTGAGCATAATGAATTAAGCATGATTTTATGCATAAAAACATTTTCTCTTGAAGTATGCGTATATGCATAAAGTGTTAAGCTATTGAATATTGCAATTCTTTATGAATGAATTTTCTAAAGATTGTGAAAACATATGTGCAATGCTCATACCTAAGGTATCAAGTAACAAAGTATAAACCTCAATAAATATTAAAGATGATAGTGTAAGAGATTTTACCATTATTTAGTTTTACATTAGGTTCTTGGAGGATTGCCTTTGCATACCCATTGCATTTTTCTTTAAAGCTCTATTTTTGCGTATTTGGCTTTAGGATTATGTAAAGTTCTCTCATATAATGTAGGTTGCGATAGTATTTTTCTTTGTGTATGAGAGATCCTCCTCTTCTTGTTCTCCTCAAGGTAGTTGAATGGTACATTATGATAGTTCTTCCTTAAGGTGAAATATACTCCTTTTATCCATTACTTCTTTCTGTGGTTATGTTATGTTGCTCTATCAATGAATGTTTTGAGAGTTCTATTTTGTGATGATATGGACCTCTTAATTGGTGCATGAAAACCTCTTGGCTTCTTCTTCATCTTCTCTGTATTCCTATGTCCATTTCTTTTTGGATCGTCCTACATACATAAAGTACTAGATGAACATTTTGGTACCCACTTTGCTTTGGGTCCTTGAATGTTAGTATTTAAACTTAATTGTGTTTTAGGAACCTAAACAAATTTGTTTCTCATATTAGAATTTCTCCTAATATAGTATGTGTGAGAAATATGACGGGATTTACCATAATAATTGCAACTTATAGGAATGTATGCATTATGGGATATCATGCAAGTATTATGTCAGTCATAAGAGTGGAAAATTGAATGGATTTTATTTGAAAATTCTTTCTTCCTAACAAACTTTCCAGCATATTTGAAAATATTTTTGCTTTTCTCAATAGAATCAACAATTGGTTGAAAGACAATCTTATATAGACTCTGGAAATTAGTTTTATGAAAATTATAAGAAAAATTGAAACTTTTTACCTTAAGTTTATCTTGAGCTCCAGAGAGCGATTTTTCATGTCCATCCATAATGAGCTCTTTTCGGGAATCCTCTTCTTCATGTCTATCCATGTTGACTATATGGAAGTGTTCTATGATTTCCCCTTCTTTATCATCAACTTCCAATTGTTCATGCACTATGGATGTACAACTTATAGTTTCACATAAACTGTCAACACTTTCAACTTCAACACACTTGTGAGAAGTATATATAGAATCAAAAGTATCCCAAATATCTCTAATAGTAAAGCAAAATCTAATTTTCTCAAAATTATTTTCAATTAAAGCACTATACAGAATTTTCATTGCTCTAATGTTCAACAAAAACATATTCCTTTCTCTTCTGCCCAATCCTTTCCCGGTTTGAAATCAAAGGCATTTGTAAAAACATTCCACATATCAAAATCAAATGCATTAATAAAACTAGTCATTCTAGCTTTCCAAAACCAAAAATCAATATCTTTCAAAATAGGTGAAATTGTATAGTCAAAACCTTTAAAAAGCATATAACACCCAAAAATAGCCACTATAAACTCTTGAGACGGTTAAGTCCTTTAAACAAGAGTCCAGTTCTGATACCAAATGTTAAAACTGGCCGATACCCAAGAGGGGGGTGAATTGGGTGTTTGATAATAACTTTAAAATATTGAAATTTTTTTTGCATCTTTATGAGAGGAATAAGTATGAAAGTAATGAATCCTAAATCAACAATTAATATATGCTAGAAATATAAGAGCTTCAGGAAGAGAGTATGCAAACTGTGATTTATCCTGGTTCGATCCAATCCACCAAGACCTACATCCAGTCCCCAGGCTCTTCCTGAGATTTCCAATCCACTATCTTCTTGTTTAATCTAGGCATAAGAAAAGTCTTTACAACCCACAAGTTTAGCTGGGCACTGGTGAAGTCTTTTACAATTCTCTTTCTAAGATACTCCCCTTTATAGCAAGTCTTACGAGCAGAGCAATCCTAAAGACATTTCTCTCCCACTTACCTATGCAAGTCTTACGAGAAGCAATGTTCTCTCTTGCTTACACCCTTGTAAGTCTTACGAGCAGCAACGTTCTCTACTGCTTATACCTTGTAAGTCTTATGAGCATAAAATCTTACCGGTAATTCTCTCTATAGCTTATCCCATAAGAAAACCAACCTTCTCAAGGTCCCTCTACCTTGAGATCAATTCAAAAATATAATTATTTACAAACTCTCCTACAGAGTAGATAAAATACTAACTGGAATATAATACAAATAACTCTCTCAAATATACATGATATAGAAAATAGATAAGAACAGAGAGTGGTTAGGTTGGAGCAAATGACTCATGATCTTAGCATATTTTTCGTTGTTGTTATCTGTTTGAATCTCTTGTATTTATAGTTTAGTAGGATATTACCATTACGAGTATTTCAACTTATCCGTTGGAGTGTAGCTGCTTCTGTTGTCCATTTGCTTGAATTTGAAAACTAGCCATTACGAATGTTGACACTCCACTTCTGTAAAGTCAATTTTTGTCTCTTCACATAATATCTTCATTGTATTCCTAAAGAAATATATTAAATACTAATATAATGAAGTGTTAGAATGATTGGAAGCAAGAATAGTGAGTTACACAATCATTCCCATGATTTTTCTGAAGTAATGATACGTTATCTGTCGTATCACTCGAGTGGTCGCTCGAGTGATCCTGGGTCATCACTCGAGTGATCACTTAAGTGATCACATTCAAAATATGGCAGAGAGTATCAAAGTCATTTTCCAACTTCATCACTCGAGTGATCTTGGGTAATCACTCAAGTAATATATTCATTTTGATTGTAAATATGGAAAATTACATATCATCGGAAAGCTCTTAATGTCTACATTCTAATACAATAAGAATCAACTCCAAACTTATTGTATTCTGAAAGTTATTATCCAAGTAATGACAACTGCACTAGATAGTCTCTGAATTCACATATGTCAACTTCTAGAAGGTATAACTCTTAGCATATAACTTCAAATATAACAAACTACCTATCCATGGAAAGCTCTTTAAGTCTAGTTTCATATAGTACTAGTTTTATCTCAATACAATGTGTAGTTTGAGTGTTATATCAAAAATACTAAAGCTATTTTGGAATATGATGCTGATTTGAATGGCATCTTCCAAAGATCATATCTCTCTCATATGAACTCTTTTGAATGTGATTCTAGTGTATATTTGATGTGTTGGAAGTCTTGTTTCATATGAAACTAGTTTGAGCTCAATCTGACTTGTGGTTAGAGAGATATGGCTAAAATAACTAACTTCTATCATGTTACACAAAAATAGAGTATAATAGAATGATCATCACTTGAGTATCACTCGAATGATGCCCTCCAAAACTTGGAAGAGAGCCAACACTCAAGGGAACACCTTGGCAAAGTTCCTTAACTTTCATATAAGTCATTTTAGCTTCGTATTGACCCATTCCAACCTCCGGTATCATTTCTAAGAGCTTGAATCTTGATATTCTCATTTGATCTTGCAAGTTCTTCTTTGTTCTTCTTTCTTCAATCTATTTCTTCTTGATTTTCCTCTTGATAATCATTCTTAATAACCCAACTCGATATCTTCTTGAATTGTTGATCATTCTTCATAACCCAACTACATATCTTCTTGAATATCTTCAATCTTCTTCTTTGCTTGACTAATCTACAAGATATGCAATATTAAATGTAGTAGTTAGTCAATGTAGAATATAAATATATTATGCAAACTAATCATATCTAACATAATTCACGATGGTACAAGCATGCATATTCATATCACATAGCATGTGAGGGATAAGTTACTACCTGGCAATTTTTCCAAATCTTGATCTCAGTTGACAAGCTTCGGGTATCCTGGGCAAATGTCAAATCCTAAAATTATAATTTACGGGCGAAGAGTTATTACTTAGTCCAATCTTTTATAAATCATTCTCTTATGTTGGTTATCATTAAGGTCACTACATTAGGCCCAATGTGTAGCTATGGGTCCAAACTAACCCCAAGTGCTTAATGTAACCCCCTTCATCATCAAGGACGAGATTAAGTTTATAAATACTTAATTATGTGGAATTAGAAACCATAAAATGTTTTGGGACTTAATAAAAGTAAATTTCCCAAAATCAGGGTTTTCAAAAACTTTTCTAGACCTGTTCAACAATGGTCTCATATTCACACTTCAATTACACAATTGGCCTGTACAATTAAATTCCATTTATAAATATTAAAGTACACAGTAAATTCCCAACACACTCGAGTTTCATTAATTGAATAAGGGTCTACAAGGCGCAAATGCCCATAATCAGTTTTCCCTTAACTAGGGGATTACACAAAACTATATCACAATCCAAAATATACAATTGCTTCCTATCAGATATCCAAAATACATACAACTATGATAACCAATATTCAAAATAAAACTCCTTGCCGGAGCTTCATCCACTCTTCGTCACCCGTTTTCCTTTAAGTCCTTCGACCCTGTCTAAAAATTTATTTTTGGGAGAATGAGATTCTAAGGAATCTCCGTAGTGTCAAATCACTTATAGTATGCACAACCATAAAGCATAAAAGAAAATCATCACATAACACATAGCAACTACAACGACAGTTATAGCGATAAGGGCAGGTATGACTTGCGTCACCCTTATGTTTGCTCACGCTGAAGGGCTCACTATGTATTACACAATCATATGTTCATATCACATATATCACCACAATTGGAATCCATATTATATATTTCACATACACACAGCCACACGGCCAGATATTCAAATAGGAATTTACCATTCCATAACGCAACCTCAGTAATTACAACGGTAGATGCAACGGCAGGGGTAGGTATGATAACTATCATCCCCTATGACTGCTCACGCTGTAATACCCTACGGCCGATAACACATACATATGTTCACAATGGCCTCATGCCAAAGATTTCTACAACAAAACAATGATAAGTCATGCATACCAAGCATCATACACAACATGAGAGAAAAGTCACTACCTTGGTCCTTCTGGGCATGCTCTAGCACCGGTCTCTCCCGAATAGGGTAAATGTCAAATCCTATAATTCACAATTAGGGCCGAATGTTATACTCTTTTCCAATAATTAAATGACCTCATATCACTTAAATTGGTTATCATTTATGCTCTTTAGGAAGCTACAAATGCCTCTTATAAAAGCCCTAAATGGTTGAAAGAACTATCCCAAATATCCCCTTTTGGAAGCTCAAGTACTGGTTTTTCACTGTTGTACTAGAGTGAAGAAGGCCTCACTCGAGTGACGAGGAACTTTGCACTTGAGCACAAAGGTTAACACTTGAGTGATAGCCAAATGTTCACCCGAGTTCTAGGAAGTGAAGCACAAAAAGTGTTAACCTGATAGCAATAAGGAATGATAGAAACCAAAATTAATCGCTGTACTCGAGTATAGATGCCAACACTCCAGTGATATGCTCACTCTCACCTGAGTCCCCCAAAGTGAGGTTCAATAAGTGCTCACCCGAGAGCACAAGAAACTTTCAGGAGGGAACATTACTCGAGCATGAACCTCGGAACTCGAGTGATGGCTTAACACTCATGAGTACTAAGACACACTTTTTTTAAATGGATCGCGAGTGACAACCTGAGATGCGAGTTCAAAGTGTCAGATATACCTTCACTCGAGTGGGACGAGGCTCACCCAAGTAATTACCACTAGTACAAAATTATCTTTTTAGACCGCCTCATTTAGACCGGTTATAGCGGATATGGTCTAAAAAAGATGACCGGTGGCAGTTTTGTAATTATAAAGAACTTGTAAGACCTGTTCTTAAAATATGCGGTCTAAAATAAATTATTTAGACCGGTTATTAAAACAACCGGTCTAAAAAGATAAAAATTTTAAAAAATTGAAAGCTTTTAGACCGGTTATTCAAACAACCGGTCTAAAAAGATAAAAAAGTGTTAAAAAAAATTCTGAAAGTTTTTAGACCGGTTTTCACTAATAACCGGTCTTAAAGATGAAATCTTTTAGACTGGTTGTTTTTTAAACCGATCTAAAATATTTTTTTTACCCCCTTTTAAGACCGGTTCTGAATCACAACCGGTCTAAAATATTTTTTTTACCCCCTTTTAAGACCGGTTCTGAATCACAACCGGTCTAAAATATTTTTTTACCCCTATTAAGACCGGTTATGATTCACAACTGGTCTAAAAGATATTCCCAAATCTCATTCCCCTGCTCCTCCCGCGCTTTAATTGAACTCCGCGCTTAAAATTTTGGGCTTCATCGGTTTGCTAGCGTCCCAGAGGATCAAAGAGAAGGTTGAGAAAAGAAGAATGAAGCCAAGAACAAAAGGTAGGACATATATGGCAGCGACGAGGGAGAGGCTTGTGGCAGTCTTCATTAGAAAGAAGACCATCTTCCTCAATCACATCGGGTTGCTTCCATGACTTGTGTGACTTGCCATAGGGAGCTCGAGAAGCATCGTTGGGAGTTATTTTGCGAGATCCAGAGAACCTGCTAGAGGAAGATTCGCCAGAGTGGTGACCTAGTGAGGCGTGGGAGTGAACGGGGGAGATCCCATGGGGCTGAGCACAGGGTGGAGTGAAACGACAATCTGGCTTGACTCGATGCACGACGCCATAGGTCCACCAGTTGGTCATTTCCTCATCTTTGTTTTTTTTTCTGAAATATTTTCCTGCCTTTTTATTAAAATGAAATGACCCTCTAAATTCCGAGGAGATCTAGCCGGAGACGAAGCGGCGAGGCTGGTCACTTCAGAATCCGTCTTGGCGTGCATCTTGGGATCTCTCCAAACTCTTTGCTTTTCCATATAAGTGATTTCCCCAAATCTCATACCCCAAGCTCATGTGGTCTGAAGGCTTCACAGGGAATATATTTTCTTCACAGTTCACACCAACTGCAAAGCTTCTGAAACAGACAGAGACAACGGTGAAGGCGTCCTCTTCGTCGAGGCTGAAATAGATAGAGTCATTGACGATTTCGGTGACTTCGATCCAATGCTTGAACTCCGGTAGCTCATCCCCGCCGTCGTGGTTTGTTCAATTTTTGGATTGGTGTTCCTATTATTGGGATTTTTTTTAAAAAAAATGGAACTTTTAGACCGGTTGTAACTACAACCGGTCTAAAAAGTGTAACTTTACACTTTTCAGACTGGTTGTAGCTACAACCGGTCTAAAAAGTGACGATTTTTAGACCGGTTGTTACAACCGGTCTAAAAAGTGACAGACTTTTAAGACCGGCTGTATCAAGACCTGATATAAAACCGGTCTAAAAAGTCATTTTTAACCGGTCTAAAAAGTCATTTTTCTACTAGTGTACCCACGACACCTGCAAGTGAGATAACACTTTTGCCTTTCAAGCGGAAGTACAACAGAAAACCTGAAGGCCAGAAGAGAAAATGCACTACCACACTTGAGTGAGATGCATCCTCACCCGAGTGATGCTTGTCAGAACCCAGAAAATGTAGAAAAACTGACAACACTTTCAGATTTTACCTAAGTGTTTCTAATAATCCCAAAGCCTTAACCAAATCTATCCCCACATAATTTCACCCAAGGAATCACATGGAAACATCAAACCAACAAATTCCTATTCCATTATCATGCTTCGGTCATAGGCCACAATCAATGCAAATTTCCAGAATCTCTGAAACTAACATTTCAACCTCTATTCCATTTCTATCTATCCAAAACTCATACCAAGACACCATATTCATGACATGCTAAACTCCCAATGACCCTCATTTTCAAAATTAAGGCCAAAATTCTAGAAATTCAAAGCTAAATCAAATGCCACAAAACTTATATAGAAGTGTTTCTCTTACTCACCTCTGTAACTTTCCCAAAGGAATTTCTTGATCCTTAAAACTTCACAATTCCTTGAGAGCTCAAATAAACACCAATGGCAAATCTACCACCATGAGAATGAAACTCTCAAGCCAAGGAGCAAGATTAATGAAATGAGTTTTGGCATTAAAGGTCATTTGCTTACCTTAAATTCAACTTTTCCTTTCTCTTTCTTGGGCAACAATGGCGCTGGAAATAAGAGAGAAGAGAGAGGTGAAGAGAGGTTGAAGATGGAGTGAAATAATGATATCCCCCTAGCCATACTTGCCCAGCTGAAAAGGAGGAAGAGAAAGAGAGTGAAAATAATAAACTAATGGCATTTGACTTTTTCCTATACCTTCTCTCATCCTCTTATGTTGCCAAATGTCTCCACCTTATTGGCTCTTATAGAGTAAGTAACTATTTAGTCACTTTAATCCCTCCATTAGCCATTTAATCACACTTCTCATTTTTCTCTTAATTAGTAATTAATTCCTCCCTTAATCACTAACTTGTGATCAATAATTCCATTCTTTCAATTTTTCCACCAATTATGGTATATTAATTAATATTGCCACAAAGCACATAATAATTCCAATTTAAATTCACAAATATCCATAATAATTCTCATTAGCCCTTAATCAAAAATTGGGGCATTACAATTCTCCCCTTGTTCAACAAATTTCGCCCTCAAAATTTATTACACATTATCAGGCATAAACTCAGGAAATCGTTTCTTCATGTCTGCTTTCGCCTCTCAAGTTGCTTCTCTTGGAGACGTTCCCTTTCAGACCACCTTCACAAATAGTATGCTGTGATGCCTGAGCCGCCATTCTTCTCAATCAATGATACGTTCTAGCTCTACCATATAAGTAAAGTTATCTTGTAATTCAACCTCTTCATACTCAATAACATGCTCAGGGTCTGGTTGGTACTTCTTGAGTTGTGAGACATGGAACATCATGCAATCTACTTAAATTCGGGGGTAGTGCTATCCGATATGCCACTGGACTGATTCTTGCCAAAATCTCAAATGGACCAATATACCTCAGACTCAGCTTCTTCCGCTTGATTGCTCTCCCGATACCTATGACCGGAGATACTCTCAAGAAAACATGATCCCCTGCTTCAAACTCTTGAGGTCTTCTCCTTTTGTCAGCATAGCTCTTCTGTCGACTATGTGCTACAAGGAGCCTTTTTTTGATAATTTTGATCTTGTCAGAAGTTTGCTCAACAAGATCTGGCCTATACAACTTCCTCTCAGACAACTCTGTCCAGCACAATGGTAACTAGGACTTCCTTCCATACAGTGCTTCATACGGAGCCATTTGAATGCTCACATGATAGCTATTGTTGTAAGCAAACTCAGCTAATGGAAGATAGTAGTCCTATTTTCCCTTGAAGTCTAGGACACAAACTCTCAACATATCTTCCAATGTCTGAATAGTCCTCTCTAGCTGCCAGTCTGTCTGAGGATGGTAGGCCGTACTAAACTTCAACAAGTACCCAAAGCTTCATGCAGAACCATCCAGAATCTAGAAGTAAACCGAGGATCTCTGTTAGAGATAATGTTCTTTGGTGTATCATGTAGTCTCACAATATCTTTTATGTATATTTCAGCCAGCCTATCCGGAGAGTAGCTAGCATTAATCGGTATGAAATAAGCTAACTTCGTAAGTCGATCAACAATCACCCAGATCGCATCATAGTTTTTGATCCTGGGCAAACCCACTACTAGATCAATGGTCACACTTTCCCATTTCCATTCTAGAATTTCTAGACTCTGAAGCAATCCTGGCAGTCTCTGATATTCAATCTTCACCTTTTGACAATTAAGACACCGCACCACGTACTTAGTCACATTACTCTTCAACCCTGGGCACCAGTACATGGATTTCAAGTTGTATACATCTTGGTCGTGCTAGGGTAAAGAGTATACTGACTCTTATGAGCCTCATCAAGAATTTTCAGTCTCAATTCAACCTTCAGTGGAACATAGATTCTCTTCTGGTGACACACCAGTCCACTAGGTGACAAATCATAATTCCGAGTCCCTCCTTGGTCAATCATAGCTCGGATAGACTAGGCTCGCTCATCACGCATATGAGCCTCTTCAATTTCAGTCCTTAGGTTATTCTCCCGTTGGACCACACCATAACTAGCACACATGATGTTATTCGAGAGATTCAAATCCCAAAATTCCTCTATCAATTTCTTCTCTTGGGTCATTATTATTGCCACTAGCACCGCCTTTAGAATCAAAGCATCTGCGATGACATTAGCCTTACCCTGATGATATTTGATCTTTAGGTTATAATCATTCAGCAACTCCTTCCATAGACGCTATCACATGTTCAACTCTTTCTAATCATACAGATATTTAAGACTCTTGTGGTCATAGTATAATTCCACTATCACACCGTACAGGTAATGATGCCAAATTTTCAATGCAAACACAATTACTGCAAGCTGCAGATCATAAGTGGGGTAGTTCATCTCATGCGGTTTTAGCTGTCAAGAGGCATAGGCCACCACTCTTCCCTACTGCATTAGGACACACCCTAACCCCTACTTACCCGCATCACTGTACACGACGTAAGCCTCACTGGGATCAGGTATAATCAACACTAGTGTCGTAGTCAACCTCTCCTTCAGCTCAGTGAAACTCTACTCACAACGTTCATCCCATAAAAACGGTTGATCCTTCCTCGTGAGCTTGGTCATCGGCAATGCAATACGCGAGAAGTTCTGAATGAACCTCCTATAATAACCAGCAAGACCTAGAAAACTGCGAATCTCAGAAACAGTTTTTGGCCTTTTCCAATCAAGTACTACTTCCACCTTACTGGAATCCACCGAGACCCCTTCTCATGAGATACCATGGCTAAGAAATTTCACTTATGTAAGCCAAAACTCACACTTGCTCAGCTTGGCATAGAGTTGTTTTTCCTGTAAAATTCTCAGAACAATTCTTGGATACTACTCATGCTTTTCTCTACTCTTAGAGTATATCAGAATGTCGTTGATAAACACTGCCACAAACTAGTCAATGTCAGAAGACGCAGTTCATATAATCCATGAATACCGCCGGTGCATTAGTCAACCTAAAAGGCATCACAAGGAACTCATAGTGCCTATACCTCGTTCTGAAAGCAGTCTTCAGAACATCCGCTGCCTTAGATCAATTTTGGAGAATACACATGAGTTAGATAATTGATCTAACATGTCATCAATTCTTGGGAGAGGATACTTGTTCTTGACAGTAACTTTATTCAACTCCCTGTAATCAATACATAACCGTAGACTCCCATATTTCTTTTTTACAAACAACATTGGAGCTCCCCAAGGTGATGCACTGGGTCGGATGAACCCTTTCTCAAGTAATTCTTCAATTTGCTTATTCAACTCCTCCATTTCATTCAGGGCCATACGATATGGGGCTTTTGATATTGAACTAGCTTTAGGCACAATCTTAATTGGGAAATGTACTTCCCTTTTTAGAAGCAATCCACTAAGATTGTCCGGAAATACCTCAGGGAATTCTCTTACCATGGGTATACTCTCTAGGGTTTCTCCTGTCCCTCCTTACACGGAAAAGAACACCATATACCCCTGGCATCCCTTCTCAAGATATTTCTCTACTTTTGCCGTTGAAAGAAAGTTCAAACTGGCATTCACGTTAACATCCCTCTGTGGAGTAGGATAAACTATCTTCTTATTATCGTAATCAAGTAGCACATTGTTCATTGTTAGCCAATCAAAACCTAAGATAACTTCTATTTGTTGAAGCGGCAGACAAATCAAATTAACTACGGACTCATGTCCCTCAACAACTATCACACAATTAAGACAAGCTTTGGCCGTTATAGCCTTGATACCCATTGGCGTCGACACAACCAAGTCAAATGGCAATTTATGCACATGCAAACCCAAGTGCTTTACACAGTCATAGGCAATAAAAGAATGACTTGTACCCGAATCAAACTAAGCTTGTAACTCATTACCATCGAGAAGAATTTTACCTTGGATCAATTCAGGTGACTTCCGGTTCTTCTCATGTGTCATCGCGAACACTTGACCCTGATTCCTGGGCCTTTGCTCTGCCGGCTGTCATGGACACTGATTAGAAAAATGAACTAGCTGTTTACAGTTGAAGCAAATAACTTGGCCCACACAAGTTCTACCCAGATGGTACTTTCTACACTGATTGTATACTGGTCCCGCTGGAGGTCTTTGATCACCACAACCACCAAATTAATAGGGCTTCTTGCTATTGCCCCCAGATGAGGACCCTTGTCCCTTCCGCTTCTATGATGTATTTGCCTTACTAGACTCATTGCGGTGGCCACTACCCTTAGCTGGGTACAACTCCCTCAGATTATTCTCGATTATTCTACACTCTTCTACCGCTTTATTGAAGTCAATAAATAAATGAGTGGCCAATCTCTTTCTTAACTCACACCTCAACCCCCGAATAAGCATATTGGAGCTCCACTCCTCATAATCTTTATGCTGGAGGTAGGAAGAGTATCAGGATAGCCAGATGAAACTTGATAAGTACTCATCAAAGCTCTTTGATCTCCCTACTTGATGGCTAGGAATTCAGATTCCTTCTTAAGCCTCACCAACTTTTGGAAGTACTTCTTATTGAGCTGCTCTGGAAACACCTCCCAAGTCAATGGTACATTCCGATTCCTCAATGTTATGGCGATATTTCGCCACCACCGGTCTGCATCCCCTTCTAGTTTATACACTGCCAATTTTGCCTTCACCTCAGTTGGACATTAGAGGACTTCAATGATCTTCTTTAATTGATTCAACTAGTTCTTAGCAGCTTGAGGTTCAAATCTCCCTCTGAACACTGGAGGCATATGCTTGCAAAATTTAGATACCCAAAATTGTTGATCTCTACCCTCTCAGACTGGTACCCCTTTCGACTCTTGATCTGGCACCATGCGAGATGGGTTCTCTTAAGACCAATTGGACCCCTTAGTTGTCTCCTCATGATGAGTCCCCACTTGGGTTTCTTCTTAAGTAGATTGACCCCTCTCAGCATTACGCTTGGCTCTTTCCTGCCTGAGCTCTTCTCTTAGCTCAACAATCATGTATCTTTGCTCCCTGATCAGGTTCATCATTTCTCACATTGGATCAGGTGGATTGTCATTTAACTCTTCCACTTCTAGGTCCGGTCTAAGTATAGGGCAAACCATTTTGTCCTTTAGCCCTACAAATGATTCACCATGTCAGTACCATAGCAAAGGTATACACATAGTCCATAAAATTTATATATATCCACAACCAGCAAAAATACTCATGTGTATACATTAACCAATCCTAAGTCATAATCTATGACTAAGGCAACCAACTATGACAACAATCCTAGCAAGTCCTACCCTTGTGAGGAAATACAACCCTGATAATAACAAATGTAACCCCTTTCATCATTAAGGCTGAGATTAAGTTCATAAATACTTAATTATGTGGAATTAGAGACCATAAAATGATTTGGGACTTAATAAAAGTAAATTTCCTAAACTCAGGGTTTTCAAAAAATTTTCTAGACCTGTTCAACAATGGTTTCATATTCACACTTCAATTACACAATTGGTCTATACAATTCGATTCTATTTATAAATATAAGAGTACACAGTAAATTCCCAACACACTCGGGTTCCATTAATCGAATAAGGGTCTACAAGGCACAAATGCCCATAATGAGTTTTCGCTTAACTAGGGGATTACACAAAACTATACCACAATCCAAAATATAAAATTGCTTCCTATCAGATATCCAAAATACATACAACTATGATAAGCAATATTCAGATAAAACTCCTTGTCGGAGCTTCATCCACTCTTTGTCACCCACTTTCTTTTAGTGTCAAATCACTCATAGTATGCACAAAGACAAAGCATGAAAACAAATCATCACACAACACATAGTAACTACAACGGCAGTTACAGCAGCAAGCGCAGGTATGACTTGTGTCACCCTTACGTTTGCTCACACTGAAGGGCTCACTCTGTATTGCACAATCACATGTTCATATCACATATATCACCACAACTGGGATCTATATAAAATATTTCACATACACATAGCCATATTGGCTGGATAATCAAATAGGAATTTACCATTCCATAATGCAGCCTTGGCAATTACAATGGCAAATGCAACGGCAGGGGTAGGTGTGATGACCATAACCCTTTATGACTACTCACGCTGTAATACCCTACGTCCGATAACACATACACATGTTCATAATGGCCTTATGCAAAGATTTCCACAACAAAACAATGATAATTCATGTATACCAAGCATCATACACAACATGAGAGAAAAGTTACTACCTTGGTCTTTCCGAGCGTGCTCTGGCACCGGTATCTCCAGAATAGGGCAAATGTCAAATCCTATAATTAACAATTAGGGATGAAGTGTTATACTATTTTCCAATACTTAAATGACTTGATATCACTTTTGCACTAGAGTGAAGAAGGCCTCACTCGAGTGATGAGGAACTTTGCACTCAAGCACAGAGGTTAACACTCGAGTGACAGCCAAATGTTTACTCAAGTTCTAGGAAGTGAAGCACATAAAGTGTTAACCCGAGAGCAATAAGGAATGACAGAAACTAGAATTGATCGCTATACTCGAGTATAGATCCCAACACTCGAGTAATATACTCACTCTCACCCGAGTCCCCCAAAATGAGGTTCAGGAAGTACTCACCTGAGAGCACAAGAAACTTTCAGGAGGGAACATCACTCGAGCATGAACCTCGAAACTCGAGTGATGGCTTAACACCCGAGAGTGCTAAGACATACTTTTTTGAAATGGATCGTGGGTGACAACCTGATACAAGTTCACAGTGTCAAATATACCTTCACTAGAGTGGGATGAGGCTTACCCGAGACCCACGACACCTACAAGTGAGACAACACTTTTGCCTTTCACGAGGAAGTGCAATAGAAAAACTGAAGGCCATAAGAGAAAATACACTACCACACTTGAGTGAGATGCATCCTCACCCGAGTGATGCTTATAAGAACCCAGAAAATGTAGAAAAACTGACAACACTTTCAGATTTTACCCAAGTGTTTCTAATGATCCCAAAGCCTTAACCAAAGCTATCCCCATATAATTTCACCCAAGGAATCACATGGAAGCATCGAAACCAACAAATTCCTATTCCATTATCATGCTTTGGTCATAGGCCACAATCAATGTAAATTTCCAGAATCTCTGAAACTAACATTTCAACCTCTATTCCATTTCTATCTATCCAAAACTCATACTAAGACACCATATTCATGACAGCAACATGCCAAACTCCCAATGACCCTCACTTTCAAAATTAAGTCCAAAATTCCAGAAATTCAAAGCTAAATCAAATGCCACAAAAATTATATAGAAGTGTTTCTCTTACTCACCTCTGTAACTTTCCCAAAGGAATTTCTTGATCCTTAAAACTTCACAATTCCTTGAGAGCTCAAATAAACACCATTGGAAAAGCTACCACTATGAGAATGAAACTCTCAAGCCAAGGAGCAAGATTAATGAAATGATTTTTGGCATTAGAGGTCATTTGCTTACTTTAAGTTCAAGCTTTTCCTTTCTCTGTCTTGGGCAATAGTGGCACCAGAAATAAGAGAGAAGAGAGAGATGAAGAGAGGTTGAAGATGAAGTGAAATGATGATACTCCTCGTAGCCATGCTTGCCCAGCCGAAAAGGAGGAAGAGAAAGAGAGAGAAAATAATAAAGTAATGGCATTTCACTTTTTCCAATACCCTCTCTCATCCTCTTATGTTGCCAAATTTCTCCACCTCATTGGCTCTTATAGAGTGAGTAACTATTTAGTCACTTTAGTCCCTCCATTAGCCATTTAATCACACTTCTTATTTTTCCTCTTAGTTAGTAATTAATTCCTCGCTTAATTACTAACTTATGGCCAATAATTCCATTGTTTCAATTTTTCCACCAATTATGGCATATTAATTAAAATTGCCACAAAGCATATAATAATTCCAATTTAAATTCACAAATATCCATAATAATTCTCATTAGCCCTTAATCAAAAATTGGGGCATTAAACTTAACCTAACCCTTAAAGGTCCAATTTTATTACAAAAACACTTTACTTTAAATTTTTACACAATTACCAAAAAGCTAGCAGAATTTTCCTTAATCTTTGAAAATTCATATCTTAAGCTAAGAAAATCCAATTAAGGTGATTCCAAATCCTATGTGCCACTTATTAAGTCTATTTTAAGGAAAAAAATACTTTCAACAGCCACCTGACCACTTACACATCCCAATTTCCCTTTTTCTCCCTGCTGCCAGAAAATCTGGCTAGTTTGAATGATCTAACTTCAAACACTTATAACTCCTAGTGTACTTATCCAAATCCTTCATAATACATATAAAATTAAAGGTCTTTATGTGTACTTCGTATTTGGATAATTTCATATCAATAGATGAAGTTTGAATAGTGAAATTTTTGCCACAACAAATCTGCCAGTAAAAAACGCACACTCCTAGCTTTGTCATACAAGCAGACTTAATTTATAGTCTTTGAGTTTTTAAACCAATTTGTCAAAAATTATAACCAGAGCCTATTCCTACACAAATTTTCATGTAGAATCCAATGAAAACCTCAAAAGTATCAAAATCAAACTCCTCCTCCCAGATTTACCCCTGACCGAAACTGCTCCCGAAAAATAACAAAAATCAAGTTTATGTTTTTGATCACCAACAAGTCTAATACATCAATAAGCATCATATATCACCTCGTAAATGATTAAAAACATCATCTTGCTTCAAAAAATCCCTTAGGCTAAAACTTAGGGGTGGTTCTAGAGCCAAGAATAACTTAACAAAAATATGAAGTAATCGGTTGAAAAAGAAGCCCAGGCTTACCTCTTCGCGTTTCTACAAGTTAATCAGTATTCCAGCGGCACTCCAACTGACTAACTGACACAAAACACCTCAGATGAGAAATCTAAGACCATAGAATTGAAGCTTATAGTGAGTAGAAGAAGTTTTCTGAAGGACTTACAGAACGATAACGACGTTTCAGGGTCAGAATCTGCTCCGCTACTCAGGAAAAGTTACTATTCACTCCCCTTCTCTCCTCTAACAATTTTGTTGTATTAAATCAGATTTTCTCTCTCTTTTTCCCTTTTGGTCGTGCACTTAAAGGAAAAGAAAGGGTGGAGATTAAATCTTTCATGTGATTTCCTCTTGTTGTGCCAAGTGTCACAAGATTAAGGTGTAAGGTTGCCATGTGTCATCCAAACATCACATCCTCTCTTTCTCTCTCTTAGGTGGCGCTAAGATGGCCAGGGGAAGGAAAGGGCCTGACAATTTCCCCTAGACTCCTAGTTTAGTATTCATGAAAGTAAGAACCTGACCAAATCGGGGATCGGTAGATTCCCCATACTCGGGCACTAGGTGGCACACTTTAGGGGTGCCAACATAAAAGGCATAAAAGTGGTGTAATGATGAGGGACACTTGTCACATCCTCATTTGGCCAACACAAAAGCGGCGTTGTACTTTGTCATCATTAAGGGACACATATCAAGTTCTTATTTAGCCAACAAAAAAGGTGTATCATCATGAGTCATCATTGCTTACTTTATTAAAGTTGCTTTATTGATGCATACTTAGGATCTACTCTGGATCATGGCACGTATATCAAGGCACACCGCTTGATGTCCTGTTCCCTCAAATCTCAAAATGGTGCCTCTGTAATAAACTTGAAAATTCTAGCAACTTTTAGCTAACATGAAAATTTGAGAAAGTAAGGGCCAACTGTAATAAACTTGAACTTCAAGGGTGGGACTAAGCCCATAAAGCTAGTGTTGACACATTGACACCTTATGTTTATGTGACACCATACACTAGGCTTAAAGTTAACTAATATAAGAGTTATAAGTTATCAAAATTTGGGGCAAGTAATAATTTGCCATTCATGAATTCTAACGTATAGGATTTGACATTTGCCCGTGTTGCCCTTGTAATCCCCTACCATATAATCCATAATTAAAATACATAATTAAGATAAATTAGAGACTAATAGTTATTTCAAAATCTGTTAAGTCCCAATCTTCAAAATTAGAGATGAAGTAGGTTTTCAAAATTTCTTTCAAAATATGTTTAATCTAATCTCACATCACATTTTGAATATAATTCACCTACGTAGTTAAGTTGTATCCATAAATATCATAGTGTAAACCAAAATTCCTAGCAACCCCCAGGTTTTCATATAATAACTAAAGGGTTTACGGGACATATTTGTCCCTTACAAGTGCCCATTCAGGGGATTACACATCCTTATCCAAAATAATATTTACAAAAGGTACAGTAATCCCAACTAAAATATGACAACCAACCAACAAACAAAAATAAAGAACTAGCCACCCTTGGTTGTCTACTTCTCCTTCGAGCCACTTACCCTAGTTGTAGGTTAGTCAATGGAAAGAATAAGATTCTAGAGAATCCCAATAGAAACAAATTGTAACCCCCTTCTGTAATCATATCCAAAATACAACATTAGAGTGAAATAGAGACCAATAATAATCAAAACTCATTTACATTCCCCATCCTTAAGATAGGATTTTCACAAATTTCTTTCACATTCATATTTTGAATACAATTACTTCATAAAGATAAACTACATTCCAATAAATATCATAGTGCACAACAATAATCCTGGCAATCCCGGGTTCATACCTTCACTAAAGATTCATAGGGCACATACGCCCTTTACAATTTCTTAAATAGGGATTAAACAATTCTTATTCCAAATACACATTCCAATCTATCATCCAAACATATGCGTCCAAACATATATAATTATCCCAGCATATAACGATAACCAACTACCAAATCCAAATGCCTATAAGGGACTTTTGCTGCCCCTAGTCGCTTGCTCCTTCCTCGAGCCACCTGTCCTATCTAAAATATTGGTAGGGGAGGGTGAGATTCTAGAGAATCCCAGTAGGAAACAAATACCAATATGCATGCAAGATAAGTGTTTAATGTATGACATGCTTGCATCATAATAACTCGTGCTCACATAATGACTTATCCGCATGCTCAATGTTTCGATAACATACTCATGGCCATAACATAATAGAAACAGAGCTTCAATCATTCATATATGTTTCACATAATTAAGCAAAGCAATAACATGCATCAATATATAAACACAAATATTAATACATGCATGAGAGGTAAGTTCCCTACACTTTTTCTTTCCACATATGCTCCAGCATCGGCTACTCACAATTCGAGCGGATATGAAACCATGATCAGGGTGAATACCCAATCCTATAACCAAATCAAGAACATAGGGTCATTCTCTTTTCCAAATTCTCATTTTCATAACACTTAAGATTGATTACCATTCATGACCTTTAGGTGGCTAATCAAAGCCTAAACACATGCCTAAAGGCTTGGGAAAACACTTGAACAAAAATCATCTTCGAAAGTCCGAAATATCATTTTTAATGGTTGGTCGTGGCCAACAATAGGCCAGAAACATTTGGGCTACGGCCCAGAGTCCTTCTGGCCATGGCCAAGAAAATCTGGTTTCTTGGCTGAACTTCCAAAAATCATAACTAATTCTAGAAAAAATCAAAATGAGGTGATTCCAAGCCAAATGAAAGCTATTTAAGTACTCTTTATAGGAAAAATATGGACCATTAATAGAAATCACCACAAAATTCTAGAATTACACAAAACCCACCACTGCCCCAAAACAGAGTCTAGTTTCCATCCCAAACTTTGGCAAAGCATAACTCTCAGTTCACAAAACGAATTGACATGAATTATTTGCCCATTTTGAAGCTTGGGATATGAAATTTAAGACTGGAAAGTTTCATAATTTTCCAACACTATTTGGTCATTCAAAATGTTTGTACAAACTGACTGCCCAGAACAGAGTTTACACTTGACAGATTTCCAACCAAAGTGTCCAATGACTCTAAAATCATTAACCAAACCAATTCCCATACAATTTTCCACAAGGAACACAATGGTAATCTCAAAATGACCAAAATCACAACCCAATTACATGCCCTATTTTTTCCCAATGCACAAAACCAATGCAAAGTTGCCAAATTTCACATTTAAGCTTCAATGCAATTCTATTAATTCAAAACACTAAACAAGGCACCATTTCCATAACAACAACATACCATACTCCCCCATAACCCTAAATCATGAAAATTAGGACAAAATTTCCAGAAATTCAAGGCTTAACCAATGGCTACAAGATTTATATTAAAATGAAGCTTTCACTTACCTCAACAACTTTCCCAAAGAAGTTCTTTGGTTCACCCAAGTCCACAATTTTGTGATAGCTCAAACACCATCAAATGATAAATCTAAAATCATGAAAGTGAAGCTCTCAACTCAAGGAACAACTTTATAGAAGAGAGTTTTTCCATTAGAGGTCATTTACTCACCTTAATCTCAAGCTTTCCTTCCTCCTTTCTCCTTCAACAATGTCGTAAGAGAGAGAACAAGAGAGAGGGAGTGAGTGAAATGATGAAGATGAAGGATGAAGCGCAGAATTTCTGCCCCTTTTTTCCATGCCTAAACTCACAAAGAGAGAGGGAGAGAGAGAAATTATATTAAAATGTTTTCTTGACTTTTCTACACTCTCTTGCTTCATCCCAACTTGACACTTGTCTTCATCTCATGCAATCTCATAAAGTAAACCACTAATTAGCCACTTTAATCCCTCCATTAGCCATTTACTCTAACATCTCATTTTCTCTTTGTTAGTAATTAATTGCTCCATTAATCACTAACTTATTGCCATTCTTTTAATTTCTCACTGATTATGGCACATTTATTTAAATTGCCACATAACACATAATTAATCCTTTTCGTTTTCTTTATGTGCCATTTACCCTTATTTTAGCTCAATAATTATTTCATCACATAATTATACTAAAATACAAGGTGTTGGGCATTTCTAATAATAATTCGGATCTCAAATCCATTCTAATTCCTCAAATCATTTTCAATAATTGTCATTAGCCCTAAATCAAAATCTAGGGCATTACACAAATCACTCATATAATATATAATCACATAGCATGCAACAACAACATCAACACAGTGATGCGAGGCTTTCGCCATAAACAATAGTACTCATGGCTGTATACAAATGATGCGTGACCAATGTCATAATCGATAGCAATCACGGTTGTATACACATGATGCGTGACCAGCACCACAATCGATGACACAACGACTATATACACACAACCTTCATGGCATACACACAGCTTTCACAACGTATACACAGCGACAAGCTCCGCAGCATTTGTAATACACAATTCAATGATATGACAAGATACAATGCATTACATATAGTACAAGAGAAAGTATCACTACCTTGTTCTTTCTGGTCATGCTCTAGCACCAGTTTATCACGCACAGGGCAAATGTCAAATCCTATAAATCATAATCAAGGAGGACGAGTTATTACCTATTCCAATTCTTTAATAACTCATAATACTTGGGTTGGTTATCACTATGGTCATTTAATCAAGTCAACTATGGAGCTAAAATATTCAATTAACTTAAAAGACCAATTTCTAACCTCAGAATTCAACAATATTACATTATACCATAACATCTTTAATTTTCGCATAAGTGACTAAATCTACTAGAATTTTTCATCAACTTTGAAAAATCATAACTAAATCTATAAAAATCGAAATGGGGTGATTCTAAAGGCTATGTGACCCTTATTTAGTCTATTTTCAAGAAACAATATCACCCATAACTAGTTGGATACACAGCATTCCCAGAATTTTCATCTATTGCACATTGTTATAATTCAACCCAGTTTTCATGACCTAACTTCAAAAATTCATAACTCCTAGTGTGCAAATCGAAATGACACAAATACATATTAAATTAAAGCTTGATATGTCTAATATTTAACTAGAAATTTTCAAAATTTTTAGAGATCATTTGGTTATCCAAAAAAAACTACACAATTAGGGTAACTCGCTTGAATTTTGTTCGGCAGAAAATCCAGTTTTGCATTTTGAGTTTCAATGACCCAAAATTCATAACCTGGGGCTATATCCACACAATTTTTTGTATAGAATAGAATACAATGGTAACATCAAAATGAATAAATTCTTACTCATTTCCCATGTCCTGTTTTGGCAGATAAATCAGCAAAATTCCAGAAATTACCAAACTCCCAACTTGAGCATCAAACTTATGTCATATGTTTTCTAATAATCATAAAACACCATGACTTCTCCAAACCCTAACTTGGACAAAATCAGGGCAGAATTATATATGTCAAAATACTCATTCAACCTACACAACCAATAGCTCAAATTGAAGCCAATACTCACCTCTTGCTTCTCCTTAGCTCCTTTCTTTGGTTTTTTAGCTTTTGTTCTTGAATGATGGCTCAAAACACCTCTTCTTGAAATTTTAAAATCATAGAAATGAAGCTCTCATCAAGAGGAACAATGTTTATGAAGGACACTTGAGCCATAGATGAGGTTAAGGAGGTGAAAAGCAAGATCAAAGAACTAACCTAAACTTGATTCTTCAAGCTCTTCTTATGGCAACTGCAAACCAACTTGGAGAGAGAGAGAGAGAGAGTGAGTGAGTGAGTGAGTGATTAAATGATCATACTTCGCTTCCCTTATCTCTTAAAGGGCTGACTGAAAAGTTGGACAAAGGAAGAGATAAAACTTTAATAAATATCATCATCCGACTCCTTTAATATATAGTATTTTATTATATCAACATTTGCCAATTGCTTAATATCATCCTCTTTTCTTTTTCTCCTTCATATCATACGAAAATATGGCCTTCTTTAATTCAAGACATCATTTTTTGTTTGGCCTAAAATTGTTGACCACACTATTAGCTTTTGAAGGAGCAAAAAGAGCTTCTTACTTTATCATATTTTACCTCCTCTCATATTGCTCTTAGCTTGAGAGAGTTGACCTTGGTCATCTTCTATTTTTTTTCCTTATTGTGTCATACGATTGTATCCCTTTTAGGAAGAGGAAATAGCTTGTTGAAATATCACAAATTGGCTCCTCAAATAATATTGCTTTAGTTGCAATTGTTGACCAAATCATCATCCTTTTATAACTTAGTCAAATTGTCTCATCTTGCTTTCATTTTGAGCCAAGTATTATTTCCTCTTACTTTTTTCATTTCTTGCACGAAAATATGGGTCTTTGAAGAGGAAAAATGATCTCTTATAATATCTCCTTGAATAATATAGTTTAATGTTAAATTAGCATATGTTAATTTAACTTGTTGACTTCCCCTTTTTGTGTTTGGCCAAAAATGCTTCCATGTGTCTCATATTATGGTAAAATAAATATTCTCCTTATATTTCTCTTCCATAAGCCATTTTCCCCTTCTTCTCATATTCAAATTAGTCCTTTAGTTATTTTTGACTTTAGGTGAAAAGACTAAATAGTATCTCAAGCTAATCGGAACTAAAGTCATAACAAAATTTTTAGGGCAATTTTGTTCTTCATACCACTATCTATTTAGTACATTTAGCCCTTGGATCCATTTTGGGATATTACAGCCCTCAAGATTGGGAACAAAAATAGAGTTTGGAAAGGCTTCCAGGTAGTACCCTATCCCTTATATCATATATGTTATTGTGTATGTATTCCCTATCATCTGCTTATGTGCGGGACAGTTAGTCCCTAGGGGGTAAGACCCATAAGTACAAGTTGCACAGGGAGTTACCCTAGGCTACAGCATAGGGGGTTACCCTAACTACATATCTTGTATAGGGCAGAGGCTCTGAGCTGCCAGTTTGTGATCACTAAGCGTTGTGGTTTTGTGATAAGGGATGTGTTAGGTCCTTTGTATGATGCATATTGTGAGTGTTATTGCTTTAATGATTTGTTTTACATTTTTAGTATTCTATATATCTCTTTGTAGTACTAAGATTCTTTTAAATCTCACCTTTTCCAACTAATGATATACAACCAAGGAAACCAGCTCCAAGGGTAAGAAGGTAACACGGGCGAAGCGAGCGCTGAATAATTAAAGTTCCTTTGGTTATCTTTATTTTGGATGACTGTAATAATTGTAAATGTAACTAAGTAGAAGTAGTTGTAGCAGTACCAGTAGCTATAACATTAACCACATTAGTCGTAACCATTACGTTAGTACATCAATAAACACGCTAGTAATCTTAAGCGATAAGCGAATTAGAATCGGGTAACTAAATGTTAAAAACCCATAGGTTAACCACCAATACGCGGCTATTGTAACCCCCTTCACGATTAAGGCCGAGATTAAGTTTTTAAACATGTAATTAATGTGGAATTAGAGATCGTAATTGATTTGGGACTTATTAAAGAAATCTTTTGCCCAAAATCGGATTTGCAAAAACTTTTCTAGACTCAATTACAATGGTCTCATATTCCCATTTTAATACAATATGGCCTGTACAAGTTGATTTCATTTACAAATATCAGAGTGCAAAATATATTCCCGACTCACTCGGGTTCCATTTAAAAATAAAAAGGGATTTACACAAGGCACGAAGCCTACAATTCATACCCTTTTTCTTGGGGATTACACAAAGTCTACAATATACAATTCCAAAATATACAATGATAACCATCCACTCCAAAAGATACTCCTAAACAGGAGCTCTAACTACTCTTCGTCGCCCACTTGCCTTTTGAACCTTCAGCCCTGTCTAAAAGGGTTAATTTTGGGAGAGTGAGATTCTAAAGAATCCCCGTAGTAACAAGTCAATCATATAATGTACAATAATAATGCATGTAATCAAATCACTATCCACACAAGCAACTACAACGGCAGTTACAACGGCAATGGTTAGTATGACACATGTCATCCCTGACGATTGCTCACGCTGAATTGCTCACGTTGTATTACATCACAACAATCAACACAGTATAATTCACCACAGCTGGGATCCATATAAAGAATATCATAATCGCAAGCCACATAGGCAAGATACACACACGCAGCCCACGGCTGGTTTCACAAACGCCGCCCCCACGGGTCGGATTCACAAATATCCATGTCGATTACGACGGCAGTCCAACGGCCGACCTAGAGATGACCACTGTCACTCTCTATACGGCTCACGCTGACCTGATCGCGCCGTAATGGACCATGGTACACAATTCACAAGTTCCATGATAAGATATGCATACCAAAACATCATACAAGATATGAGAGAAAAGTCACTACCTGAGTTCTTCCGGGCGTTCCTTGGCACCGGTCTCTCCCGCGGAAGGCAAATATCAAATCCTATTTTCACAATTAGGGACGAAGAGTCATTCTCTATTCCAAGACTTAATTCACTTTATAATGCTAAGTTGGTTATCATTATTTCTCTTTTGGAGTCATTAAACACCTCTATCAAAACTCCTAAAGGGTAGGAAGAACTATCCCAAAGATCCCCTTTTGGAAGCACAAAACTGAGATTTTACACTGTTTCACTCGAGCACAGATGACCATGCTCGAGTGCTGATGTACGGACACTCGAGTGAAGACGGCCTCACTAGAGTGATGGTACGGACATCACTCGGGCACAAGAGAGAGTGAGAACAGAAAGCACTTGCCCGAGAGCACAACACCTTTCAAGGAAACGGATCATTCGAGCACAAAATCCTTACTCGAGCACAAGTACGGAATTCACCTCAAGCACAAGGAAGTGAAGACAGAAAGCACATGCCCGAGAGCACAAGGAAGTTTTCAGGAACAGGCTCATTCGAGCACAAATGCCCTCACTCGAGCAGTGGTACGGAAATCACTTCAAGCACAAGGAAGTGAGACAGAAAGCACACGCCCGAGAGCATAAGAGAAATGGCAGCAGCCCAAATGGCTCACTGCACCCGACCACACACGGCTCACTCGAGCACGGTGCCCATACCCTTGAGTGAGAAGGCACACCCGTGCACCTACTCGCGAGTGACAACCCGAGAAGCAAGTCCTTTGGTGTCAAATACACTCATCACTCGAGCACAAGGAGGGTCGTTCGAGTGATGTTCATCCCTCACTCGCGAGTGAGGCTATGCTTGCTATGACCCAGGGAGTGCAATAAGAACACAGAGAACAAGAAACGATAATTGCACTACCGCACTCGAGCAGAGTTCATCCCTGCTCGGGTGACATTCATCCCTCACTCGAGCAGACCCATCTCTACTCGGGTGATGCTCATCCTTCACTCGAGCAGACCCATCCCTGCTCGAGTGAATCCATCAGATAGCAGAAAACACAGAAACAGAGGCACTCTCCTTAACCTTTGCCTAATTGATTCCTATGGATACAAACTTAACCCAAAGCCATTCCCACACAAAAACACCCAATAAACTCAATGGAATACTCAGAATCATCAAAATCCTACTCCATTATCATGCTTTGGGTTTTGGGCAACAATTTCAACAAAACACTAATCTTAACCAAACTTCACATTTCAATTACCAATCAACCTATCTATCCTAAACTCATTCCAAAACACCATTCTCATACCAAAAACATACCAAATGAACAGTGACACTCATTTTCCAGATTCAAGCCCAAATTTTCCAGAATTTATAAACTAATTCAATTGGTATGAAACATAGATAGATTGAGTTCCCTTACCTCTTTCACTTTTCCAAAGACACTCTTTGATTCACCACTTTCCAAATTTTCGTGTAGCACAAATCAGCACCAAATGGCTACACTATACACACCAAAATGAAGCCCATGATTCAAGGATCAACATTTAAGAAGGGAACTTGAGCAATGGAGATCATTTACTTACCCCAAAGATCAATCTTTTCTTCCTTCCTTTAGGCACAAAACTGACGAGAGAGAGAGAGATGGAGGGAAGAGTGTGAGAGATGAAATGATGATTATGTTTCCCCCATACTCCCATGTCAGCCGAACAAGAGAGAGGAGAGGAGAGAGAAAATAATTTCTTATCCCATTTGACTTTTATACACACCTACTCTCTTCGCCACATGTCACCCTACCATTGGCTCTCACCAAATAAGTCACACATTAACTTATCTAATCCCTCCATTAGCCATTTTAATCACACATCTCATTTCTCTTAGTTAGTAATTAATTTCTCCCTTAATTACCAACTCATGGCCAATAATTCCATTATTCCAATTTTTCCATAATTATGACATATTAATTAAAATAGCCATAAAACACATAATAATCCTAATTAAACCCATAATTATCCATAATAATCATGATTATCCCTTAATCAAAAATTGGGATATTACAATTCTCCCTCCGTTCAATAAATTTCGCCCTCGAAATTTGTTACACATCATGGGGCATAAAATCGGGAAATCTTTTCTTCATGTCCGCTTCCGCCTCCCAAGTGGCTTCCCTTGGAGACATTCCCTTCCAGACCACCTTCACAAACGGTAAGCTTCGATGCCTGAGTCGCCGCTCTTCTCGTTCAATGATTCGCTCTGGCTCTACCGCATACGTGAAGTTATCTTGCAATTCCACTTCTTCATACTCAATGATATGCTCAGGATCCGGTTGGTACTTCTTGAGCTGCGAGACATGGAATACATCATGCAATCGACTCAAACTGGGGGGTAGGGCTATCCGATATGCTACAGGTCCGATTCGTGCCAGAATCTCAAATGGACCAATGTATCTCGGACTCAGCTTCTTCCGCTTGATCGCTCTCCCGATGCCTGTGACCGGAGACACTCTCAAGAAAACATGATCCCCCACTTCAAACTCAAGAGGTCTTCTCCTCTTATCAGCATAGCTCTTTTGACGACTCTGTGTTGTAAGGAGCCTCTTCCTGATAACTCGGATCTGCTCAGCGGTTTAGTCAACAAGATCCGGCCCATACAACTTCCTCTCAGACAACTCTGACCAGCACAACGGTGACTGGCACTTCCTCCCATACAGTGCTTCATACGGAGCCATTTGAATGCTCACATGATAACTGTTGTTATATGCAAACTCAGCCAATGGAAGATAGTAGTCCCACTTTCCTTTGAAGTCAAGGACACATGCTCTCAGCATATCTTCTAGAGTCTGGATAGTCCTCTCTGACTGTCCGTCTGTCTGAGGATGGTAGGCCGTGCTAAACCTTAATTGAGTACCCATAGCTTTATGTAGAGCCCTCCAGAATCTCGAAGTAAACCGAGGATCTCTATCAGAGATAATATTCTTCGGTGTACCATGGAGCCTCACAATCTCTTTGATATAAATCTTAGCCAGCCTATCAGGAGAATAGCCAGCGTTGATAGGTATGAAGTGCGCAGACTTCTTGAGTTGGTCAACAATCACCCAGATCGCATCGTAGTTCTTGATCTTGGGCAGACCCACCACTAGATCCATGGTCTCACTCTCCCATTTCCATTCTGGAATTTCTGGACTCTGAAGCAAACCTGGCGGTCTCTGGTGTTCAATCTTCACCTTTTGACAGGTAAGACACCGCGCCACATACTTCGTCACATCACTCTTCAACCCTGGCCACCAATACATAGACTTCAAATTGTGATACATCTTGGTCATACCGGGGTGAAGAGTATACTAACTCTTATGAGCCTCATCAAGAATTCTCAATCTCAACTCCGCCTTCAGTGGTACATAGATTCTCTTCTGATAACGCAACAATCCACTTGGTGACAAGTCATAGTCTCGAGTCTCCCCTCGCTCAATCCTAGCTCGGATCGACTAGGCTAGCTCATCATGCATTTGAGCCTCTTCAATTTCAGTCCTCAGGTCATTCTCCCCTTGGATCACACCATAACTGGCACATAGGATTTCCTTCGAGAGATTCAAATCCCGAAAATCCTCTATCAGTTTCCATTCCTGGATCATCATTGTTGCCACTAGCACCGCCTTCCGACTCAAAGCATCCGTGACGACATTAGCCTTACCCGGATGATATTTGATCTCCAGGTTATAATCTTTCAGCAACTCCATCCACCGACGCTGTCTCATGTTCAACTCTTTCTGGTCATACAGATATTTGAGACTTTTGTGGTCGCAGTACAGTTCCACTGTCACACCATACAGGTAATGACGCCAAATTTTCAATGCAAACACAATTGCCGCAAGCTCCAGATCATGAGTGGGTTAGTTCATCTCATGCGGTTTCAGCTGTCGAGAGGCATAGGCCACCACACGTCCCTGCTGCATCAGGACACACCCTAAGCCCTGCTTACTCGCATCACTGTACACGACGTAAGCCTCACTGGGATCAGGTATAATCAACACTGGTGCCGTAGTCAATCTCTCTTTCAGCTCGGTGAAACTCCGCTCAAAACGTTTATCCCACAAAAACGGTTGATCCTTCCTCGTGAGCTTGGTCATCGGCAAGGCAATACGCGAGAAGTTCTGAATGAACCTCCGGTAATAACCAGCAAGACCCAGAAAGCTGCGAATCTCAGAAACAGTTTCTGGCCTTTTCCATTCAAGTACTGCTTCCACCTTACTGGGATCCACTGATACCCCGTCTCGAGAGATCACATAGCCAAGGAACTTCACTTCCGTAAGCCAAAACTCACATTTGCTCAATTTGGCATAGTGTTGCTTTTCTCGCAAAATTCGCAACACGATTCTCAGATGTTGCTCATGATCCTCCCTACTCTTGGAATAGATCAAGATGTCGTCGATAAACACAACCACGAACTGGTCAAGATACTGTCAGAAGATGCGATTCATATAATCCATGAATACTGCCGGTGCATTCGTCAAACCGAAGGGCATCACAAGGAACTCATAGTGGATTGCCTCTGGAAAGGGAAGCACAATCTCAATTGGTATAACAATCTCAATTGGAAATTATACCGAGTGATTGAATATGCGACTCATTGCAACTGTATGGTGTTCAGGGCTTTGGTAAAACACTCAACATCTGCTAAGCCCTCAGGCAAATCATGGCTCGGGAATGTGCAGCTGCCTCTAGTAATTGAGTTGCCATTTCCCCCTTACTACTTCGTACAATGCTGCTTCATAAAAAATAATAGATCCTCTGAAAATGATAAACAAAAGAGGAAAAAACTTGCAAAGGAGATTAAAATAAATTAATATAGAAAAGCAACAATAATCTCCAATATTAGCCATAGATTTCGATGTATAAAACAATCAGTAAAATGGTCTCTTTAATTCTTTATAGTGGCTTAGATTATCCAAGATAGATTATATAGAGATATAGTTAAAGAAGGTAGATAAATCGTTAAGGCAACAATGAGAAAATATACCTTCATTATGATAATGCATTGTAAAATTAGACAAAAATAAAAAGTCTAAAGAGTAGTAGAAGAAGAGAAGAAATAGCAAGGCAAAAGAATGGGAGAGAACATAATGACCTATCTAATTCAATTTGTTTCATTGTTGTGCAAATGCCCTATACATGGCCTTTATTTATAAGTCTCCAGACATTGAAGACTAACCTAAAGAGTTACAAGCACATAAAAGAAGAAATTAAGCAACATAGTTGACAAATCCCTATTTTTATAAATTTTCATACTTAATTAGGGATTTTGTCATAATTATTGAGCTTTAAATGTCTTTGTTATTATTAATTGGAATTAAGAGAAAATGCATTGGATTAGAACTTAAAAAAGTATAATTTTATAATAATTGTATTTACTCTTAATCATTGATTATTAAGAAGATTTGATGTTGGCATGATTGCTTTAAACTATAAGTTCTTGAAGAAATTGGATCAAATTTGAAAATGGAAGATTTGGGCTTGAATTTAAGAAATAAAAATTTGGGACCATGAAATTTCAAAACTACCAATTTAGTCCATTACCAAAACTCAACATTTCAATTCTTCACACTCGCTTCTTCCATCTCCGTCCTTTTCTATTGCCAGCAACTTCCCTTCCTCCATTGTCTTCAATGTTTTGCACCAATATCGCTGAACCTTCATCCTTGAGCCACCATCAATATTGAACAGAGAGCAGACAAATCAGACTTGAAGGAGTAGCCGCAAACGTTCTTCCAAGCTTCACCTTCACTTTATCATCTTTGTCCTATCTCCACCAACTCCATACCATCACCTTTTATCTCCATCATTCCAAGCTTGAACTTCTTTCCTCTTTTAACCAGCAGCTGCGGCTTCCTCTGTTTCTTCTCTATCGTCACCCATCACCTTCAATCTTCACCATTAATTTTACTTTGCCGATGGTCTTCTTTGATGTTTAGCAGTGGTTGAATTTCTTAAAGATGGAAGCTATGACATGAGTTCCAAGTGCTACAAAGGGGAGTTCTAGTTCTGATTCATTAGTTTGACTATGTATTTATGATTTTCTTAGTTTTAGGACTTGTAATTTGTAGTTAAGACTAATATTTTTTGTTTAATCTTTGTATAAACAAACTTGTGATTTGAATTACTTGATGTTGAACATTATGCTTATCAATATATATGGTCACATATATATTTCATTTTAATTCTTTTGATTTTCTGTTATCTTGCAGGGTATTTGTTTGGATATTGAGTTGATTTTAGATTGCATTGGAACCAATTGCATCAATTGGTTCATAATTACAAACTAAGAGTGCTTAATAGTATCTTAAAAGTTGGGTTCATCTCATTTGATGCTAGACTCATTAGCTGATGGGTTTGGTATTTTAGAAAACTTAGTGATTTCATAATTGCATTCGAAGGGTTTTTAATAGTGTATTAAGAAGTTATTATTTTCTAGGTTTAAGAATAATAATTTATTAATGCACTTGACTCAACGGTGATTGAAGTTTGGCAGTTTTTGGCACTTTGATTGCAATGACTAGTGTTTTGTATTGAGTTTCAGTTAGAGGGGTTAGACCTTACCTAGTGTAGATGTGTCTAATCAACCTAACTCAAACTAGCTTAAAAGTTCTTTTAGGCATTTTTTACGAAACTAGCAATTGAACTCCATATTCATTTGTTGAAATATGATTATCATCACAAGCCATTTTCAAGAGATTCACTTCGTCCATTCCTATTTTCATTCCATCAAATCTAAAAATACCAAAAATATAGTAGTTAAGGTCATTTATCATTCTTGCATTTTAGATAGTTTAAACAAAAACCAATCTCTTTTCACTTGTTCATATTGCATTTATGGCATTTAGATAATTTAGGACCCAATAAAAGACTTCTCAAGAGACAACCCGAGGTTGCACTATATTGCAATCCTTAGTTAAATTTTTAAAAAGGACCCCAATGCATAAGACGAAGTCTTGCTCTTCAATAATGGTACAATTGGATGTTATAGAGAATGTGCACTAAATACCCTTCAATTTGTAAGTTATAGGGAGTAATGTCAATTACCATGAGATGAAATCCTATGCATGGAGTTATGAACATCCACACATCATACTGTTTTATAATATAATCAATTTTTTTACTAGGAAGGAAAAATCACTATTTTAGATCTTATAAATTATAATTTGCACAGTGATGTAGGACAGGGAAGGGGACGCGGAGAGGAGAGAAGAAGAGGGAAGAGGCAAAAGGAGATGAGAGAGAATAAAGGAGAAAAAGAGAGAAGGGAGAAAGGAGGAGAGTAAGAAATGAGGGAGAATAGAGTAGAGAAAGAGAGAAAAGATAAGGGAGAGAAACCAGATGCATAGGGGGAGGAAAGAAATATAGGAAGGGGAAGAAATTCAGTAATTTATATTATTTAGTCATAAGGCATCTATAAAATGAGACGTGTTGCGAGCTATTTAGAGCCCTAACTCTAACCCTAAGAATTAAAAAGTGAACATTCTATAAATCATAAAATTAAATGCGAATAACAATTAATAATAAAGATAATGATAAATCAACATTAAAACAAAATATTTCTAAATCTTCTCATTAATCTTCAAATCTCCTTAAGAGTTTTCAAATCTTCTAGAATCTTCATTTAATCCTTTTCTTATTATTTTCATTTCCATAATTTCTCCCCCGCTTGAAAAACTCGGCTCCTAATGAGTTAAAATGAAGGCACAAGTCTAGCTTGACCAAGGAGAACATCTAGAAAGCCTTTCCAGCAGACAAGATAATGAAAAATGAGACGTTGCAGGGAACAAGCATTCTGATCATGCTGATTTGTAAAACCTTTCCAATGAACAAGGTAGTTGTAGAAGTTATCACCGCATAGGGAAACAATGTGCTCTTTCATAACTATAACAACTTCAAGATGATGAGTAGAATGATTATGATGAACTTGAAGAATAAGATGTCAATATGCAGTAAAAATGTGATGAACTTGAACAACTGCCACATCAAGATTTCCAACTTGATGAATCTCTACAATTTATGACTTTTGATCTTTGGCCACCAGTTCAAAATCTTGATCTAATTCAAGACTCATGTCTTCATATTTTATGTATATTGCTTTTAGCTCAGCCTCCTCTTGCTTATTAATAACATCTATGATAACTTCATCTATTTTTGTGACCTCTTCTGTGGCTACACATTAACTTACAATAATAAAGCCAATTTCAGGGCCAATACTGCTGTTAATATCTTCTTGTGGTGCATCACGGATTCTTGAAGGAGGATCGAAGAAGCTACCCTCTGAGAAAGAGATATCTCGATACCTCGTTGTCTACCTAGACACATGAGAGCCCTCTTAATTTTTTCAAACTTGTAGTTTATGCTCTGTTCCAATTCCTCCCTAGACTTCTTTCGAACCCTTCTATGTTCCATAAGGCTATTTTGTGCAATTTGGGTACTATTGGCCATTTACTAGGTCAGTGCAACTTTAAGAGCAAAAATAAATGATTTTTTTTTTTTTGCTTTTCTTTTTCTTACTTTTGTTCTCTCTCTATTTTTTTATCACTTTTTTCTTTTGTTTGTGCAACCTTTTTTCCTTTTTCTTTATCTATTTTTTTAATGACACAAAATCAAATCGTTAGAAAGAGAATAAAATGTTACTCAAGTAGGATACTAGCTAGAAGCAATCAAACTAGCGCAAGAGCAAAAGCATAGCCTATGGGGAGTAGTATCGTCAACGTTGTAGTGCCCGTTTGGATTAGCGGTGGAGAAGTGGCTTTTTTTATCATATGACTTTTGGAAAAGTAAGGTAGGAAAAAAAGTGAAAATGTAAATGTGATTTGTGTTTAGATTAGCGGTGGCAGAAGTGACTTTTTTTTCTAACCTTGAACCTGTTTGGATTAGAGTTTGAAAAGCCCGTTTAGATGCAAAATGACTGAAAAGGGCATGAATCATATATATATTATTTGTATATTGTGATAACTGAAGTGAAAAATTAAATTAAAATTAAAATTTGATAAAATACAATAAGTCAGATTAATGTATTTTTTGGGACATTATTATATGATTAAGCATTAATTTGAGGACTAGAGAAAATTACAGAAAAGTACCCTAGGATTTATGAAAATTACAAGTGAATGAAGAAAATGGATCAAGAAATCACAGAAAATGACCCAAATTTTTTATAAATTACAGTTCTACCCTAAAATATTTCAACAATTTTCCATTTAATCCCTCCTTAAAAACTTTTGAAGTTTGCAAAGAAGTCCCTGGTCAAATCTAATTTGACCACAAGATCTTCTTCCTTCGAACACGTGAACTAGCGAAACGGAGCAGCAAAACAGCATCGATCGGACACACGGACTCCGACGAAGGCAAGCCATGAATGCAACTCTTACCGACACGGACACACGAAGGAAACACCAAACCACCGAAGGCAAGCCATGAGATGAGTGATGATGCGAGACGCTGACGAGACGCAAGACGCCGACGAGACACACAGAGATCTGGACGGTGCTCTGACCGACGACGGCGACGCTTAGACAAGGAATCCTGGACTGAGCTCTCTGAAATGCATCACCGGAAGCTCTAATTCGGACGAAAAAAGAAACTCAGATATCACCTTTGTGCATGAGTGTCCAACGGTCATGGAGTTTGGTTTGGTGAGACAGAACAATGACCAAATGAATGCAACTCCAACGGTCTTTGCGAGCATTGAAGGAAGAGAGACACGAGAAGTGTAGTGAAAAAGCTCCTTCGATCAGCTTTAAACAAAAGCAACGGTGACTCCAAAAGTGCAACGAAAATGGACGCCTTACCAAATGAGTTAAATCAGGCAATTGTGCTTTTTTTGGTGTAAACGTGCGGTAGGGGCTGCCTACCGCTTTGCCAAACAGACCCGTAGCCGCCCATAGCTTTAGATGTAATTTTGAAGCCGTTGGGACATTTTGCAAAAAACAAAAAAAAAAATGTTGAACAAGAACTTGAAATAACTCATTCATTTTTAATTTGTTTTTAATCCTTCCCTAAACTTTGCATACGTTAGAAGACTTTTTTCTTTCTCTCTTTTTTTTCCCTCAGAAAATGTTCTATTTCTATAAATGTTTTTAAAAATGATAAATATAAAAAATTTAAGATATTGTCAAAGAATTTATTAAAGTAAATTTATTATAAAGATATACTAAATCAATTTAGATTAAATTAATCCTATTTTATCTTGAAAAATATTTAACGCCCTTAACGATCCATTTTTTTCTTTAAAAAAAAAAAGAATTAACGCCTTTTTCTTAAAAAAAAAATCAAATAATATTTATATATAATTTCAAATCCAGTTCAAAGAATATTTTTCCACGCATGACACGAAAGTATGAAGCAATATAAATTAAAAATAACTTTAATTTTAGAAAATCAAAGCTAACTAGTATTAACTCTCGTATTAATTGAACAAAATTTAAAATATTTTTAAGATCATTTGAATCCTGAAAACAAAAACCCATTAATTAAACAAGTTTATATCCAAAAAAAAAAGTTGATAAAATATAACTCTTTCTTTAATAAAATATAATGATAGGATACACATTAAATTAAAACTAATTAAAACACAAATAACACAAATCAAATATTTAAGGATATAATAGGATAAGTCGATAAATTCTGATTCATCCTATTAGGAATTTTAGTACATTTGCCTATATAAAGAGAGGACTAGTTCTTCACATCTTTGTCACTAATTCTTTCTCTAAAGTTTAGTTACCGCCCTAAATTCATCTGTCGCAATTAATTATTTCTCTCAACTCATTACTTTCTTTTATTCACAACTCACCATCACCATTAACTCCAAGCAAAGCATGGACGCTTCTCGCTATACACCAAGAACCACCAGATCGATCACATGCTCCTCTGCTTCAAAATAATTCTGATTACTATTTTTATCTCGAAGTTGATCCAAATTTAAGTATTCTTTCTAATTTTTTCTATAATCGTCCTTCTCCTCTCATGTTCATGCCACCATATTATTATGGTCAATATCCTCACCATCATATTATGAATAATTTGATGATTATCCCTCCTTGTCATTATGTTACTTGTCAAACCCTTTAACATTTCGATATATACAAAGTGATAAAGGTATAGTTCCATAGGTATACAAAAATAGTATAAATATATTAATAAGAAGTACTTGTTTACATATAGGAGTCTCCCCATTGGGTTTGATAATATATATACAATTTGTCCAAAAATATCAAAATAGACTAAATATAACCAACAACTCCGTTCTCTTGATCCGTACACCTCAGTTGCTAGTATAAGCCATTTTGCCCTTGGACCCACTATCTTCTGCTAGAATATTTTTAATTTTGAAAAAAGGGTGAGATTCAAACAAATCTCAATAGTACTCCTTGAGGTCTTAAATATAAGACAAAGTTAACTTTTTTTGAGGAGATTATGGAAGCAAAATAAGTTAATTAATCATATTATTTGTTGTGTATCTTTAGATTATATATCAGTTTATTAGTCAAGTTAATTAGTTTGGAGAAAAAAATATAAACATAAATACTCTAAGCTAATTTAATAGCTTCCTTAATTTCTCCAAAAAAGTCAACTTTGTCTTATATTTAGGACCGGGGGTAGTAACATACAACCAATTATATAAAATGCGATAATTAAATATGCAATGTATCATATAATGTAAAATAAAAATCCGTATTGTATTGTGTGTGTGCACATTACTCGGAGCCAAATGAGTATTTGAATACCCTATTTGTCTGTGTACCTCTGAGTCCTAGACCACAGCTAGGTAATGTGCCAAAAGCACCGTGTTCATATCACAAAACATAGCAACATAGCAACATACAACATATCAACAATCACATAGTATATGAGAGATAGAGTTACTACCTTATGTCTCTTTTTGTAACACAAATCAATTCCCACTTCGATCATACTCGGGCTCAACAGACTGGTCCTAAAAATCCAAGTTTACAATAATTAGGTTAATATCCATTCATGTACTACTTTAGACTCTTCCAAAGTGTTTTTATTGGTTATATTAGTCTACAACTGAAAAATTACCAAAATGCCCCAAGGGACCTGGTCTAAGCCCCTTTTTACCCATCCGACCGTACTTTTCCATAAATTTTGACTCGGGCTATTCATATACAATTTTACATGTAAAATTCATTTTTTACCTCAGTGTTCAAAAAATCACTGCCAAATTATAGTTTTATTCTTGACAGCCCTACTTAAGGTTTTAGGGGTATTTTTGTAATTTTACTTTTTAGGGCTTATCTCATAAAGTGATCAACATCAACCCTACACAATTTTACCTCTTGAACACCATGGAACCATTAGATTAATGAAATTCCAGCCCTAACCCCTGATTCCAGCTCTAACCAAAACTTCACAAAAGAAAGGGAAAAGTGTGATTTTTAAAATTCAACACCTAAAGCTTACTCCTTTTCACTCCTAACCATTTGTTAAACCATTTAAACACTTAATAGACATGATTTGAGGAAATTTGGGCAACATAATCTCTTAGGGTTCCCATTTTCCAAATTTAGAAAATCAACAAACAATCCACAAATCAAACCAAAAACAATAACAACATACCAAAGTATTTGAAGTTCTTGAGGTTACGTTTGTTTCTTTAATTTCTCTCTCTAAAACTGTCCTCCCCCTCTCTCTCTCTCCCCCCTTGAATATTTGCTTGCTACACATGGTTTCCATGAAGAACAAGAGATTAGGGAGCTACTACACAAATTAGACGGCTTGAGCTCTTGAAATCACAAGTTCTTACCATAGGTTTTTGCTTCTTGAGCTCCCTTTCTCGACGTCTCTCCAAAGCTCCTCTCTCTCTCTCTCTATTGTTGTTGGTGGCGTGAAAGTGAAAGGAAAAAGATGACTCAAATGCTTAAAATATCTTCATCTTTTCCTTAATTAACTTTATTATAAAAATAGGATTTATGACCTAACTTTGTACTTAAGTTTATCTCTTACCAATTTATGTCATAAAATCCCATTACATGTTTCCTTCCCTTTCCTTGGCCCATAAAAGATGTCCCGAGGGTCCCTTTTTGCAACAAATTGGGCTTCATCCATTTACCTTAACTACATGTACAAGATATATTATTTTAATCTTAATTAGCTTGTGCTCAAACCTAGTCAAGTATTATTTAAATTCCTTGGCTTGGATTGATGACACTTGGCATATTTATGATTCCAATTAATTATTTCCCTTCCTCTAATATTGTGTTTTATTCGAAAATTTATGATTTTGCCATTATATTTTTGGATTTATTATTTTTCTTCATCCATAGCCAAAATTAACCTTAATATTGGGCCAAATAATGTGCTTTACTATTTCTCCATTTTGGGCTTTAATATTGGGCTTTTTAGAACACCCAAAACTTAATTTCATGCCTTGTTGTTGCTCAATTCCCATAAAAATGAAAATTTACTGACTTCTTAAATTCTAAGTTCAAGAATATTCAACATTCTTTTTCATTGAATATTTCAAATAATTACAAGACATATTGGTGAATAAAATTTAGGGTGTTACATTCCTCCTCTATATTTAAAATCTTCAGGTATTCAAAGACCACTGCCACCAAAAGATCCTGAGTTGTACCCTAAGATTGTGAAACAAATTAAGTATTACTTTAATTTCGTCAAGAAAATTTGGTCACAGATGCATACTTGAAAATTAAGATGGATCGATATGGATGGGTTGATGTGTCTGTAATTACAGAGTTCAGAAGAATTAAGGTGTTGACTGACAACATATATCATATTTTGGAAGCACTTGTTTTTTCTTCTGTTGTGCAAGTACGAGATTACAAGATAAGAGTACAATATGGTTAGAAAAAATGGATCAATAATGCTTCAAATTCTCAACCCCCAACTTGCTGTAACATAATAATGTTGTAAATGTTTGATTGCGAAGGTAAGTAAAGAATTAGTTTCTTGTAATTGTATGATTCTTTTTCTTTCATTCTCTCTTTGATATAGCCAAAAAGCTAAATTTAACTTCTTTTTTAATTGCTTATAGGTTGAACAATTTTAATTCTCGATCAAGAGAACAACGGTCCAGTATATCATAAAAGCATCATGAATTTTGAGTCTTGATATTTTTAAATTGTTACCTATGAAGTTAAAAATGTTTTGTTCTTCCCATTTAAAAGATGTTTTGTTGCATGGTAGGAGGATGATATTTAACGGTTGATTCGTCTTTGGTATTGTAGAAGTTAATCGTCCACTTTTTTATTGGGAATCTATCTTTATTAATTTAGGAATTCAAGAATCAGGAATGAGCGTGGCAAATACCATTATGACATTGTTGTGACTGTTTTATTCATAAACCACAAATGCTGTTTGCAAAGGCGCTGTTTTAATTTAGATCCTCCACCACCTCCGCATTCTAATTACGAGTTACCAGTCTATTCAATTTTGTTCCAATTCATAATATATTATTTCTTATTTTTTATAATAATAATAAACCCAATCATGCCAAATGTGTTTGCGGATAAAAAGGCCTCATCGGATCATCCACCCCATGAATTTTATATAATTAAAAAAATAGCTCGCTCAAAAAAGTGGATATGTCTGTCTAATTCAAGATTATACACACCGTACCTATCAATCTTTTAAGGAAATATAATTTTGTAACATTATTTGCTAATATTATTCGGTAATGAAAATGATTATAATCAATGTTTTAAATGAAAAAATTAGGCCAAGTTGTTTATATCGATTATATCAAGTTCATAGGTGATTTTGACAAGTGTGTATATATATTTTAACAGCTATCGATAGCAAAATAATAAGGGTTTAAAAGAAAATTTACATAGCCTAATTTTCCTATTATTTCATGAAATAATCAAGATTTATTTGAAATAATTCAAACTAATTTGAATTTCAAAATAAAAACTAATTATAAATAATTAAATTAACAAAAAACAAAATTTTATTTATTTTTTTATCTTTTTTAATCAATAAAAACTTTTTTTAGGATATCTAGTGGTCTATTTGTATAAAAAAAAAATATATTAGTGGTCTATGCGTCATGTGAGAAGAATTAATTAATATTCAACTGAATATATTAGTTCAAATAAATCTTCAAATTTTTAACCATGATTGATTGGATACTAAAGCATAAACTTCACATGATAATTCAAAGGGTTAAGAGGCAAAAATACCCATAAAATTTTTTTAAAAGTGCATCCACCATTATAAACTTTTTTGGAATGCAAAAGTAACCATGAACTTTAAAAAAGGGGGCAAAAGTGACACTTCCATTAAAACTTGTAAGATCAAGTGTTTCACCCAAGAGGGGGGGTGAATTGGGTGATACTGAAATTTCTTTCGAAAATATAAAACTTTGACAAAGGAATTAAAACAGTAATAAGGAAGGAGAAATATCACCGAAGTGAACACCGGGAGTTATACTGGTTCGGTCACAATCACTTTGACCTACGTCCAGTCCTCAGAGCTTCTCTGAGAGTTTCACTATAACTTCCAAGATTCAGTGGGTTCTTGGCACCTCAGTACAAGCAAGTTCCTTACTCCTGGACACTCGCTCCCCCTTACAGGTTGTAATCCAATCCCAACTCAAGGTTCCACAACCTTAAGTTATCTCAATAACAAATATTGAGTTTGAATGAAATATCTCTCACAAAGAGTAAATGATAATCACTGAAGCATATAATACAATTTCAACGTGAAAACAGAGTAATGAACTTAATGAATCGTTTGTGTGGATGCTTGGTTATTCTTCTCTGTTTGAAGGTTCCTATATATATAGATATGATGGGGATGACCGTTGGAACGTTTTCCTTTCGTCCGTTTGTGAGTGCGCAGCCACTGTTGACTTTTCAAGTTTTTGAAAAATATCCGTTGGCGGTGGTTGGCATTTGAACGTTTGATTTGACTTTCATCTCTTGAAGTGATTCCTTCATTGTTTGTCTGTAAATAGACTAAGAATACTAATACAATGAAAGGTTAATCATATAGGAAACAAATTAATGAACGTTTGAATGATTTCTAAGTTTCTGGGTATGCTTACTCGAGTAGCTCCTCGAGTAACACATGAAGTTTACTCGAGTAGCTCCTCGAGTAATATCGTGAAATCACTGTTTGTTTGAAGTTTAATGAATACAAACAAGATTACTCGGGTAGTGCATGGAGTAAACTAAATTTCAAACCTTTGTGGACAGTTACTTACTCGGGTAGTGCCTCCAGTAAAGCTTTGTCAATTTCATAGATTACTCGGGTAACACCTCGAGTATTGTTGGCAGGATTTCAAGGCCGAGAGCAAATACCTTGTTACTCGAGTAGCTCCTCGAGTAATACATTCATTTTTGCATAAGTTACTCGGGTAGCTCCTCGAGTAACTGAGACTTTTCAATATGATTTACTCTGGTAATGCCTTGAAGTTTATCTTTAAAACATTTGCATTTACTGGGGTACATACTCGGGGAAGATGATAAATAGAAATCAAGTTAATCAAGTACAAACCTCAAGTTTTCATTTACCTTAGTACATTACTCGAGTAGCTCCTCGAGTAACATTGGCAGTAGTACAAAGTGCCGAGAGCTTCACATTTTCAAATACACGGTTACTCGAGTAGCTCCTCGAGTATCATGAAAAACTTGAAGGCTGACTGGAAGTTTCTAACCAGCTTACTCGAGTAGCTCCTCGAGTAACATTAGCAGTGGTATAAAATGCCGAGAGGTCCACATTTTAGGATACAAAGGTACTCGAGTAGCTCCTCGAGTATCATGGGGAAAACCTGATGCCAACTGGAAGTTTTCACATGGTTACTCGAGTAGCTCCTCGAGTAACATTGGCAGGCCGAGAGCAACCTTGAAGTTTTACCTGGTTACTCGAGTAGCGCCTCGAGTAATGGTGGCAGGTAACTGGAAGTTTTGCTTGGATACTTCAAGTTTTGGTTCATTACTCGAGTAGCGCCTCGAGTAATGTCTTAGAAAATGCACTTCTGATCAAGTTCCTTAGCATTTTCTCTTGGCCAATCTTCACTACTTCCATGCTTTCCTCAAGTGCATCTTATTCCTGTCATTGCTTAGTTCAAGCTTGATTTTAAACATTTCCTTTTCAAACCATTCTTTTGTTATCATCAAAACATGAGATCTAACATTCTCCCCCTTTTTGATGATGACAAAACTTGGTGTGATTTTGAACATGGTTTTTCAAATTGATTTCTTAATTAATTATTTCTTATTTAAATTGATCAACCTTGCATACATAACAACTTCATTAGTTCAAACATGTATCATAATCCAAAACATAAATGAAATCAAATGAAGTTATAATTTAAACACACTTGCATTAAATTTTAATAAATTCAAATTACAAGTTAAGTTCATACTGAATTCAAAAAGCTCCCTAAAGTCCCATGTACACCCATATACCCATGAAAGACAAGGACAAATCCACAAAATCACTCTCAAGCTCTTCTCCCCCTTTTTGGCTTCATCAATCAAGTTGAGGGTTAGAAGGCTTCACCATAGAGATAGGTTTTACTGGAAGGACCAACCCACCACCATCTGAACTAGATGAATCAAAGGAACTGGATGACTCAGGTTCAGGAAGATTAAGAGGTGGGATAACAATGTCATCTCTAGGCTGGAGAGGAGAAGGTTGAAAGACAACCATAGTGGTCTGAGCTTCTGGAGTTGAATCAAATGCTGGAATGAGATGCTCAGAAGAGGAAGATGACACTACCTCTGTTTGGGTAGGAGAGGGGATAGGTTTGGGTGTGGTCTCAGATTGTGGCTTTTGAGGTGAATCACCAATGGTGATATGTGTAGACTCAAGGGTTTCAGGATCATCCACTGTGAATAAGATGTCTTTTCCTTGGGGCTCATGTGGATCAGAAACCAAAGGGATAGATGGTTCAGCCTCGGGAGTAGGAGTAGAAATAGGAATATCTGAAGGAGGGTCTACTGAAGGTGGTGGTGGTGCAGATGAAGAAGGACCGGAAGAAGGCCCAGGACCCAATGAATCCAACCGTGCCAAAATCAATCTTAGGGTCTCTCCCTGAGCCCGTTGCTCTGCTAGCAACTCCTCATGTCTTCGATCCATTCTTTCAACCAACTCACCCATCTTGGTGTTCATGTGGGTAATGAGTTCAGCATTGGTGTTGGCTATATCCACATGAAAACCTCTCAGCATATTCTCCATAAAGTGCTGGAGAGTGGCATTTAGGAAAGATGGTGAGGATGTGGTTGCAGCTGGAGCCGATGACTGAGTGTCATCCATTCTACTGGTTTCTGCCTCAGTAGCTTTTCTCTTCTTCTTAGACCCAGACTCCAGTGGGCCTTTGAGAGGAATGTCTATGTTTAGCTTGCCAATTTGGTTCCTCCCCACTGGGGTCACTCTTTCAATAGGCTCTTTACTATCCAAATACCAAATTTTGTTCTCTTTTAGGATAAGAGACACAATTTGAGGATATGGCATTGGAGTGGTTCCCTTTCCATCCACCTTGTATCTCTTCATTTCTGAGAATATGTATTCTCCCAGATCCTTTTCTTCTTTCAATAGCAGTGAAGCAAACCACCTATAGTCCCTATCTGAAAAGTGGGTATAGTTGTTGGCTTTGTTCACTAGGGACCTAGAGTAGATGTACCATAGGACCCTGTGATGATCACACATATCACTCGGTTTAAAGTTTAAGGGGCCAACTAACTCACCGGGCTTAAGGATAGTGAATATCTGGTTAGGCTCAAGCTCAGAATAGATGTCATCCGGAGGATTCTCAATTCCTAACCATAAGTTGATCCTAGAGGGAGATATAAGGATTTTCTGACCTCTCACAGTAGTGGTCATCTCTTCCTCAACAGAGGTTCGGTCAGGCTCATCTATGATCTCAAGGTTGCAATAAAAATGGGTGATTACCTTTGTGCAAAAAGGCAATCTCACAGATAACCAAGGCATAAATGGAGTAAGATAAGGACTAAGGTCAAACTTCACTACCTCTTGTAGAAGCTTCAGATCAACGTAGTGTGTTTTACACACTTTCCTTCTGGAGAACTGTGTCAGATACTTGGGGGACTCCACCAATTTCCCCACATTGAATCCTTTGGGAGGGGTAGTGAACTCTGCCTCTGGAACCTTGGATTTCTTTGATGATTGACCCTTCTCCAGTTGGTCAATGATCCCAGCCATAGCTTTAGCCACATTTTTGTCATACTTTGGCTTTTTTTTGGAAGGTTTTGGAGTAAAAGATGGTGTGGATGAATCTGAGTGAGAAGGTGAGGGAGTTTTGATACCCTTACTCCTTCCTGTGGATGTGCTCTTTTTAGATTGAGCCCTAGTCACAATGGGCTCTTTGATAACCACACCTTTGGCTTTAGGTGGAGATTTAGGTTGAAGAGGGGTTTTGGCTTTTGATATAGGAATCAACTTTCTTCTCTTTGTTGGAGGAGGAGAAAGAAGATCAGGATTTTGCTCAGAATCAGAATCAGTGAAGCTGAGATTCTTGGTTCTAACCATTTTGAATCAAAGAGAATCAGAAATCTCAGAAAAAGAGTTACTGTCGCGAGAATAGGGCAGAGGGATTTTGAACAAAATAGGAAGTTTTTGATTTTGAAACTAGTTGGGTTTTGACGGAAATAGGGCAAGGAATCGATTGGGAAAAATTTTTGAAAGGGTGTATAGTGATTTACTCGAGGAGATTTTGTGGAAATGACCAAGTTTACGCAAGATAAAGACCTAACTCCCGACTTTACTCGAGGCCTTACTCGAGTAACATTCAACATTACTCGAGGCCTTCCTCGGGTGTTCATACAAGAAATTCAAAAATAATTCATTTAAATTGCGTACCTGGCATGAATAATATAGTAATCATCCATGGATGTTCCCTCGATCATTTATAGATCATTTGATTCAGATTTGAGTCATTATTGATCACTTTAAGAATCTGAGCTCCGTAGTTACTCGAGGCCTTCCTCGAGTAAGCTTCAAGTTTACTCGAGGCCTGCCTCGAGTAAATAGCTTCTCAATTTCTGACTCTTCATTTCTTTGAGTTCTGAACCGTTACGTTTGAAAATCAAGTAACTTGATCCGTTACTTCCAGTTTTGGGGACCATTACTCGAGTACATACTCGAGTAACATGCTTCTTTACCTCAAGTTGCTCCTCGGGTATTGTTTCTGTCTTACCCATAACTTCAAGTCGGTACTCCAGTAAATGTGTCCTCTGTTTACCTCTGTTTTTATTCCTCAAAACAGAATTTCAACCTTCCTGCAAAACACATTTCTATATACTCCGAAGCTTAAGTTAGTGATCATCAAAACATTATCAAATGACTTCATCTAATATTATGAAATGCTGAAAATACTTATAACTCATTGGGATTTACCATTCCCAATTCTCTTCTAATGAATAAAAATTGATCTTTTGCAAGGGGTTTTGTGAAGATATCAGCTAGTTGAAGATGAGTAGGAATGAATATCACTTTCACATCCTTCTTTTGAACATGATCTCTGATGAAATGATGTCTGACATCGATATGCTTGGTTCTAGAGTGTTGAACTGGATTCTTTGCCAAGCTTATCGTACTTGTATTGTCACAATAGATTGGTATTTCTTTGAGGTAAATACCAAGATCTTGTAGTTGTTGTTTTAACCATATCACTTGTGCACAACAACTTGAGACTGCAACATATTCGGCTTCCGTTGACGAAAGAGACACTGTATTTTGTTTCTTGCTGAACCACGAAACAAGAGATCCTCCAAGGAATTGTCCTTGTCCACTGGTGCTCTTTCTGTCTGTCTTATAACCTCCATGATCAGAGTCCGAATATGCAATTAGATACTCACTTCTTCCTTTGGGATACCACAGACCCAATTCTGGTGTGTCAGCAAGGTATCTAAAGATTCGTTTGACAGTTTCAGCATGTGATTCCTTTGGTGCCGATTGATATCTTGCACATATGCCAACACTAAATTGGATGTCTGGTCTACTTGCTGTGAGATAGAGTAATGATCCAATCATTCCTCTATATTTTGTGATATTGTAGTCTTTCCCTTTGACATCAGCATCAAGCAACGTTGTTGAGCTCATAGGAGTATCTGAGCCATTTGCTTCATCCATTCCATACTTCTTCAATAGCTCTTTTAAATACTTTGTTTGAGATATGAAGATCCCATTCTTTCTTTGTTTGATTTGCAAACCAAGAAAGAAATTCAATTCTCCCATCATTGACATCTCAAACTCTCCCTGCATTATCTCAGAAAATTCCTTACATAGAGATTCATTAGTAGCACCGAAAACAATATCGTCAACATATATTTGAACAATTAAAATATCATCATGTTTTCGATTTATAAATAATGTTGTATCAACTTTTCCCCGTACAAAACCTTGATCGATGAGAAACTTACTAAGCCTTTCATACCAGGCTCTAGGAGCTTGTTTTAAACCATACAAGGCCTTTTTAAGTTTGAAAACATGGTCTGGTTTAGTTACATCTTCAAAACCTGGAGGTTGTTCTACATATACTTCCTCCATGATGTAACCATTTAGAAAGGCACTCTTAACATCCATTTGATAGAGTTTGAATCCTTTGATGCATGCAAAGGCTAAGAGTACACGTATAGCTTCCAATCTAGCCACTGGAGCATACGTTTCCTCATAATCAATTCCTTCTTCCTGATTATAGCCTTTGGCCACCAATCTTGCCTTGTTTCTGACAATAATTGCAGATTCATCAAGTTTGTTTTTGAATACCCATTTAGTACCAATGATCGTATGATCTTTGGGTCGGGGCACCAAATCCCAAACTTGATTTCTTTCAAATTGATTTAGTTCTTCTTGCATTGCTATGACCCAATCATTGTCTGATAGGGCTTCATCAATGTTAGAAGGTTCAATCTCAGAAATGAATGCAGAAAAACTCACTTCATTGAAAACTCTATTTCTGGTTTTGATCCCTTCATTCACATCTCCTATGACTTGATCTAAGGGATGACTTTTATTGTATTTCCAAGCCTTAGGTTGACCTAGAGATTGCTCTTCTTCCTTAGTTTTATCAACTTCTGGAATAAGAGACTTAGAAATAGATTGACCATTTTCTTGATTTAAAACAACTTCCTGTTCTTCATCAATGGTTTTATCAGAGGATTCAAATTCATCAAATACAACATGAATTGATTCTTCAACAACACAAGTTCTTTTATTGAAGATTCTATATGCTTTACTTCGGTTAGAATATCCTAGGAAAATTCCTTCATCAGTTTTAGAATCAAATTTTCCTAAGTTATCTTTACCGTTGTTATGAATGAAACACTTACAACCAAAGATGTGTAGATGAGCAATGTTTGGCTTTCTTCCTTTGTATAGTTCGTATGGTGTCTTTCCAAGTTTTGTTCTGATATATGCTCTGTTTGAAACATAGCATGCTGTACTCATAGCATCAGCCCAAAACACTTGAGACACATTCTTTTCGTTTAGCAATGATCTAGCCATCTCTGTAAGCACTCTATTCCTACGTTCCACAACTCCATTCTGTTGAGGTGTCCTTGGAGCAGAGAAATTGTGATCAATGCCATTAGTATCACAGTACTCTTCAAAGGCTTGATTTTCAAATTCTCCACCATGATCAGTCCTAATACCTGCAATAGACATACCTTTCTCATTTTGCACTTTCTTGGCAAAAACAATAAATTCTTCAAAGGTTTCATCTTTTGATGATAGAAAAATAACCCATGTAAATCTTGAGAAATCATCAACAATGACCAATGAATATAGGTTGCCACCAAGACTCTTTACTCTTGCTGGACCAACTAAATCCATATGCAATAATTGTAATGGTCTATTTGTTGAAATTTCATTTTTCGATTTAAAAGATGATTTAGTTTGTTTACCCTTTTGACATGCATCACAAATCAAATCATTTTTGAAATTTACTTTGGGTAAACCAAGGACTAAATCCTTTTTGAGTAATTTGCCTAGTTGATGCATATTGACATGAGCCAATCTCTTGTGCCATAGCCAACTTTCATCGACATTACTCAGAAAACAGTTTTCAGATTCATTTCTACTAATATCTAAGGTATAGCAGTTACCTTCTCTTTTTGCTCTGAGCTTAGCCTTGATAGTCTTCTTATCAAGTAGTAAGTCTTTCTTGTTGATAATTAGACATTCCTCTGAATCAAATATTATCCAGTTGTCTTTATCAGCACTTTGACTCACACTCAGCAAATTATGACATAAGCCTTCAACGTAATATACATCTTTGATTTGTATGCCTTTGTCATTTTTGATTTCACTAATTCCTGCTATTTTTTCGGATTGATTTCCACCAAATTTTACCTTTCCTCCTTCCTTAGGTTGCAATGTGGTAAAACTTTCGAAATCTCCGGTCATATGTCTAGAGCATCCACTGTCTATGAACCACTTGTTATTTTTGGATGCTTTAAGACATACCTGCAATCAAATGACTAAGTCTTAGGTACCCACTTCTTTTTGGGTCCTTTTGGGTTAGTATAAATGATTTTCTGAACATATGTGCCTTTAGGTACCCATTTGTAGGTTCCTATTGTTCTTTTCTTCTTATGAATGCATGAAGATGTATGATGTCCTTTTCTATTACAGTAATTACAAAATGCAAAAGGATTTGATGTATGCACAGAATGCTGAAAATAATTTAAGTAAGATTTATCTCCTGCTTTCTTTCTACCTTTCTTTTTATCCAATTTTGGATCATATCCAATTCCAGATCGATCATTTACAAATCGTTGAGCTTTCAAAATAACATTTAACATCTCACTTCCTTGTGTAAATTTTTCAAGAGTTTTTGTGAGATCAATGTTTTTCTTTTTCAAAGATACACAATTTTCACAATCCTTTTTCTTAAGATCAGTTTCAAGAACTTTGTTTTTCTTTTTAACAACAATCAATTCTTTAACTACTTTGATGAATTCAGAATGTAAAGCATTATATTCGGAAAGTAATTCATCATAGGTAGGTTCAGAATCATTTACCTCTTCTTCTGTTTCTTCTTGAGCAACAAGACATATATTAGCTACCTCTTCCTCATCGCTTTCTTCGTCTGAGGAGCTGTCACCCCATATAGCAGATACAAAGGCTTTCTTTTTGTTGAAGAATTTACCTTTTCTCTTTTCTTTGCTCTTTTGAATCAAATCTGGACATTCTGACTTGATATGTCCTGGCTTCCCACATTCATAGCAAATGATATGATCTTTGCTACTATTTCCTCCTTTCTGAAAATGTTTGAATCCTTGACCTTTCTTGTAGAACTTTCTGAAACGTTTTATGATTAGACCCATTTCGTCATCGTCGAACTCTTCATCCTCATCCTGATTCTCTTCTTTCGCTTTTAGAGCTAGACCTTTCTTTTTCTTATCGCCAATGTCATCTAGTTCTCTTTTGAATTTTAACTTGCTTTCATATTCAGAAAGACTTCCAAATAGAGAAGCAACTGATCTCATTGATTCACCTTTTGCTTCTTCTATTGCAGTGACTTTTGCTTCCCATTCTTTAGAAAGAATATTCAAAATCTTTCGTACTTGGGTGTGCTGATCATAGACTTTCCCAAGAGCTGCAAGTTGATTAACAAGATGAGTATATCTAAGTTCGAATTCAGAAATTGACTCACCTGATTTCATTCGAAGTAAGTCGAATTCGGTGACCAAGGTGTTGATTCGATTCTCCTTTATTCCCGAAGTTCCCTCATGAGCTATTTCTAAAGCTTCCCACATTTGCTTTGCTGTTGGGAGTGTGCAAATTCTGAAATATTCACTTTGACTCAAAGCACTTTGCAACATCAGAATTGCTTTGCTATTGAGAGTGATAAGTTTCTTGTCATTCTCATCATATTCCGCTGGCGTCTTTGGAATTTTCTGAGAATCTACATCTTTTGTAGGTAGATAATTTCCACTCTCAATTACATCCCATAGCCCATATTCAGTAGCCATCACGAACACTCTGAACTTAGCTTTCCAGAATGAGAAGTGTTCTCCATTGAACCCAGGGGGTCTAGTAATGGATGCTCCGTCGGGAAGAATTCCTTCACCCATGCTTGCCATTGGATCCTTCTTAGGCTGTTAAACCTTAACAAGAAGACCTACGCTCTGATACCAAATGTAAGATCAAGTGTTTCACCCAAGAGGGGGGGTGAATTGGGTGATACTGAAATTTCTTTCGAAAATATAAAACTTTGACAAAGGAATTAAAACAGTAATAAGGAAGGAGAAATATCACCGAAGTGAACACCGGGAGTTATACTGGTTCGGTCACAATCACTTTGACCTACGTCCAGTCCTCAGAGCTTCTCTGAGAGTTTCACTATAACTTCCAAGATTCAGTGGGTTCTTGGCACCTCAGTACAAGCAAGTTCCTTACTCCTGGACACTCGCTCCCCCTTACAGGTTGTAATCCAATCCCAACTCAAGGTTCCACAACCTTAAGTTATCTCAATAACAAATATTGAGTTTGAATGAAATATCTCTCACAAAGAGTAAATGATAATCACTGAAGCATATAATACAATTTCAACGTGAAAACAGAGTAATGAACTTAATGAATCGTTTGTGTGGATGCTTGGTTATTCTTCTCTGTTTGAAGGTTCCTATATATATAGATATGATGGGGATGACCGTTGGAACGTTTTCCTTTCGTCCGTTTGTGAGTGCGCAGCCACTGTTGACTTTTCAAGTTTTTGAAAAATATCCGTTGGCGGTGGTTGGCATTTGAACGTTTGATTTGACTTTCATCTCTTGAAGTGATTCCTTCATTGTTTGTCTGTAAATAGACTAAGAATACTAATACAATGAAAGGTTAATCATATAGGAAACAAATTAATGAACGTTTGAATGATTTCTAAGTTTCTGGGTATGCTTACTCGAGTAGCTCCTCGAGTAACACATGAAGTTTACTCGAGTAGCTCCTCGAGTAATATCGTGAAATCACTGTTTGTTTGAAGTTTAATGAATACAAACAAGATTACTCGGGTAGTGCATGGAGTAAACTAAATTTCAAACCTTTGTGGACAGTTACTTACTCGGGTAGTGCCTCCAGTAAAGCTTTGTCAATTTCATAGATTACTCGGGTAACACCTCGAGTATTGTTGGCAGGATTTCAAGGCCGAGAGCAAATACCTTGTTACTCGAGTAGCTCCTCGAGTAATACATTCATTTTTGCATAAGTTACTCGGGTAGCTCCTCGAGTAACTGAGACTTTTCAATATGATTTACTCTGGTAATGCCTTGAAGTTTATCTTTAAAACATTTGCATTTACTGGGGTACATACTCGGGGAAGATGATAAATAGAAATCAAGTTAATCAAGTACAAACCTCAAGTTTTCATTTACCTTAGTACATTACTCGAGTAGCTCCTCGAGTAACATTGGCAGTAGTACAAAGTGCCGAGAGCTTCACATTTTCAAATACACGGTTACTCGAGTAGCTCCTCGAGTATCATGAAAAACTTGAAGGCTGACTGGAAGTTTCTAACCAGCTTACTCGAGTAGCTCCTCGAGTAACATTAGCAGTGGTATAAAATGCCGAGAGGTCCACATTTTAGGATACAAAGGTACTCGAGTAGCTCCTCGAGTATCATGGGGAAAACCTGATGCCAACTGGAAGTTTTCACATGGTTACTCGAGTAGCTCCTCGAGTAACATTGGCAGGCCGAGAGCAACCTTGAAGTTTTACCTGGTTACTCGAGTAGCGCCTCGAGTAATGGTGGCAGGTAACTGGAAGTTTTGCTTGGATACTTCAAGTTTTGGTTCATTACTCGAGTAGCGCCTCGAGTAATGTCTTAGAAAATGCACTTCTGATCAAGTTCCTTAGCATTTTCTCTTGGCCAATCTTCACTACTTCCATGCTTTCCTCAAGTGCATCTTATTCCTGTCATTGCTTAGTTCAAGCTTGATTTTAAACATTTCCTTTTCAAACCATTCTTTTGTTATCATCAAAACATGAGATCTAACAAAACTAACTAACGGCCGTTCACTCCAGTGCAAAAGTACTAAAATACCCTATCTAAAAAAAAAGTTATGGTGATGGACACACTTTTGAAAAAAGTTTATGAGTAATTTTGCACTTTTGAAAAAAATTTATGGGTATTTTTGCCTCTTAACCTTTTTTTAGATAGGGATATTTTGGTGCTTTTGCGCTGAAGTTAATAGTTGTTAGTTAGTTTTAACGAAAGTGTCATTTTTGCCCCCTTTTAAAAGTTTATGATTACTTTTGCATCCCAAAAAAAGTTTATGGTGGTAGATGCACTTTGAGAAAAATTTGTGTATTTTTGCCCTTTAACCCTAATTCAAACGATAGATAACTAAGATTATGTTATGAAATCAAGAAGATATAAGAGACTGAAATGAAAGAGATGAAGGGATATGAAGAAAGAATTGGAGAGAAAGATAGAGCAATATCTTATTCATTTGGATGCAACCAAAGTATAGTAAATAGTGCTCTATTTATAGGCCCTCAATCTCAACCAAGAGTTACATAAAGCAAATAGCAAAATTAATTCTCATGAGTGCATAAATTGTAACCTTTGAGTTATGGGCATAAAAACTCTTAAAGACTATTCATTAGAAAGGTTGTGGAGTGTAGAAAGTGAAAGGCCAAGAGTTGGGAGTTATTGGACTTCCACATCATCTAGTATTTTGATAACACTCCTCCTTGGATGTCTATAAACAAATATTGTGCCTCATTAAAATTAGTGGGACAAAAACCTAGTAAATAAAAAAGAGTACACAATACAAATTGAAGCTGCCTCATTAAAAACCTTACCAGGAAAACCTCGTGGGACAAAACCTTGGTTAAGAAAAAGAGCACAACATGGTCTTTACTTTACATGATGATTATATCATATTTACTCCTCCTAATAATAACATCAGTGTTACTCCCCCTTATAAGAACATCACTTCTAATGTATTGTCGAGCATATCATTCTTTTAGCCGCCAAATTATGAATGATACATTGTCATCAAATGCTCTACTAGATGTATTCCTCTAACATATCTTCTGGATATGCTAAAACATCAGTATATTATGCCTTTATCTTATTCATTGTGGAAACATAATAAAGAAAAATTATTCTGAAAATCATCAAAATATATCTTGCATCCACATATTCAGTTTGCTCTAAACAAAATAATATCATATAATATGTTCATAGGACTATCATACCAAATCACATTTTCGTTTTCTACTGTGTTCCCACAAGAACTAATTTTTACTGATAAAACCATAATAAATACAATATTAGCATGATACATAAAATATTCTCATAAAATATAAGGTACTTCTAAACCATTAAATTCAATATATCTTTGCAAGAAAATTCACCACAGCAAAAATATGTGATTTTGAAATTTTTGATGCATTCGGTAGCTCGATCTACAAGTCAAGTAAAATGTAAAATTGCTTATTTTTCAATATACTTTTCAATCAATTATATATGCTTGAACTATTTTCAAACTCACATAACATTTTATATATAAAATGATTTTCTTATATATGCTTCTGGTATTTTACATCCTTCAAGAATTCTCATATAAATTTCGCTATTTAATGAGCAATATGAATATACTATATATAACAAATCTAACAAATGTATAATTTTACTTTTAATACAAAATTATTGTATCCACAACAAAATAGTTTGACTCATCATAGTCTTCATTAGCATTTGTGAAAATCTTTTTTTTTTTCACTTAAATATTTATATATTTCATATTTTAGCTGGGATTGTAGGTCCATAATTGTCACATATCGAAATAATGTAATCCCATTTTCATTGCTTCTTTTCCTCATTTACTTTTTGTCACGCCCTTATTTTTATTTCACCTTTACTAGAGTACTCATAGAAAATGATATGCAGATCAGTGGACAACACAGGAATAGCATAAATATACTGATAAAAAGTGCTCGATTACATAAATTCCCCATAGGGGTTCATATATAATAATTATCATCAATGTAACCGCACATGTGTTACGAGTGTAGAAGATTAATTTAATAATGCAAGTGTATACTGTCGTAATCAAGTAATACAGAAGTGAGTAGAGTATCGTTCCCACGAGGATTGATCACTAAGTACCAAAATGGGTAATTTTAACTCTATTTAGTCGGTCGATCAGTTGATGATTGAAAGTACGCAATAAAAGATGATTAAATATGAATGCAAATGATATGAAACAACTATGACAAAAAGTCTTAGGGGTCAGATTTCACTTAATAAATTTCAGATTGAATCACTTATCTATTCTAGCCCAATTTATTCCACATGATTGATAGTCGAGTTTCCCTAATTTAATTACTAGTCTCTTCCAAGGTCAAGCAATTCTATAATTAATTGATAATCCAATATATTCCTATATGAATTTAAGCAATTAATTATGCATTAAGATTCATGGAACTCAATAAGACTACAAACTTATATGAATATATTCCTATTTTATATGCAAATTATGGTTTTAATTATATGATCTATACACATGCATCTCCTTCCGGTTTCAACATACATATTGAAATCATTCAAAAGATGACCAGTCAATCAAAAGCATTAATAATAATAATTAAAACTCAATCATGAAGGAGAAATTCAAACTAGATTTAATAAGTTAAGATTCAATCCGTCATTAGTAAGCTACGTCATCACCCTAGGAAAATGAAAATTTAGAACATAATGAAATTAAAAACAAAACCAAAATAAATTGACATTATACAAAACTAAAATGAAATCCTCATAAATACTGCATAAAACTTGAATATTAAATTCTCAAACATAAATATACAACCAAAAGATGCATGAAAAATGTAAAAATCTAGCAGTCCCTTTAGAAGGTAAAACCTTCCATATAAGTGGCATGAAAAAGTAATACAATCCTAAGCCTTCCAAGATAGAGGCATAAAAAAAGTAATACAATGCATAAAATTAATTCTAAAATGATGGGGTAAATGGAGAAGAGAGGAGAGTAATGAAATGGTTTGTAAGTGGAGAAGAGATGAGAGTAATGGATATGAATTAGTTTGTGAAATGTGAAGGAGAGGGTGGCTATATATAGGGAAGAATGGAGTAGGGTAGATGAAGTAGTTGGTGAAATGTGATAGGTGAAGTAGTAGATAGAATGTGGTAGATGAAGTAGTTGGTAAAAAGGAAGATGAAATGGTAGATGAAGTAGTAGGTGAAAAGGAAGATGAAGTGGTAAATAAAATGGTTGGTGGAATGGTAGATGATTCCCGCTTTCAACTCACAAGAAAAATTTGAAACCTTTGGAGATCGAACTGGATTTTGATTTCAACATCAAAGTTGTAGAGCTCATTTTTAGCTTTGTATCCGTATAAAGAACATCCCAATCTGACATCTAGAGCTCCAGATATTGCTTGAAAACTGAAAGATAGTCTAATTTAGTATTTTTCAAGAAATTCTATTTTATGCCAAAAACATTATTTATTTATTAATTACACCCAAATTTATTAAATTGAGCTCAAATATCGTCCATAAAATCATCATATAAGGAAAAACAAATTATGAAAATATTTTACTTATCAACAGGGCTATTAGGGTGTCTAAACCTGTCCGAGTGAAATGGAGACATCTTTCCATTTTCGTTCCACCACCGTAATCCCCTTGTATGGTTCTTTTCTTTGTTCTCAGTGTATCCTCTATCTCCCCTTGTCTAAATTATTGGTAGGGGAGGGTGAGATTCGAGAGAATCTCAGTAGGAAAACAGTACCAATATGCATGCAAGATAAGTTCTTAATGTATGACATGCTTGTATTACTTAAACTCATGTTCACATAATGACATATCTGCATACTCAATGTTTCGTGTAACAAAACTATGGCCGTAGTATAAATAGAAACAAAGCTTCAATCATTCATATATGTTTCACATAATCAAGCAAAGCAATAACATGCATCAATACACCAAGACAAATATCAAATACATGTAGGAGAGGTAAGTTCCCTACCTTAGACCTTTTCCACCTCGAACTGTGTGCTTCGATTCGCGTGCAAATCCCTCGGGCTTTCAACTTGGTCCTAAAACATCAAATGTACCATTTTAGACACTTACATAGTGTTTATAATGGTTATTTTAACCTATGGTAAAAATTTACCAAAATGTCCCCCGAGACCCCGGCTCAGTCCCGCCGTACCCGGTCCGGCTGTACTTTTTCCGAAATTCTAACCTTGGTATCTTGATATATTTCCGCCCAAGGAATCCATTTTCGGACTTAGAATTACCAAATTCACTGTCAAAAGATGAAATTTCCCTTGGTAGCCCTTATTTCAGTGTTTTAGGGACGTTTTCGTAATTATTCTTTTTCAGGCATTTCCGACAAAATGATCAACTGTAACCCCATCTAATTTTCCCTCCTGAACTCAATGGAATCATCAAATCACTGAAAATCCATGTAATTATATCCCTAGCCAAAATATACGAGTTTTCTAGGGAAAATCGGGGTTTTGCGATTTCAGCTCCGTAAACGCATTCCTTTCTACTCCTAACTAATTTATTAACTATTACATTAGGTTATAACTACCATTTGAATCTAAAATTGGGCAGCATAACCCTTAGGCAACTCAATTTTCAAAATTTAAAACAAACGACAATCCGGAAAAATTTCACCGATCAAATTACCTACAGCAACCAGAATAGTTAATATACGAAGGTTTAGAAGTTACATTTTGCTTCCCTCTGGCTTTTCTCAACAAGGATGAAACCCTAAGTCCTCCAACACCAAATTTGAGCCTCCAAACCTTAAATCACATGAATAGGAAGCTTAGGATCGGAGTTATACGCATTAGGAACCGATTTACTGAAGAAATCACTTACCTTTGCAAGTTTTTCCTTCTCCTTTTCTCTCTTTAAACTTTTGCTCTTCCTCTCTCTAAAACTGAAGTCAGACGTCAATTATGGCTGGAAGGAAGAGGATGATGACTTTATAATATTCTATCATGCTTTAATGAATTATTTAATCAATTTCCCAATTTTCAGATTTATACAAAATTCTTGCAGATTTTCTACCTAAAGTTTGAAAAATCATAATCAATTCTAGAAAAATCAAATTGGAGTGATTCCAAAGGCTATAGAACTCTTATTGAGTCTAGTTTGAAGAAAAAATATAACCTATCATCAGTTGGAAGCACAAAATTCCCAGAGTTTTAATCTTTACATGCTATTCAAGAAAAGTCATAGTTTTTTTGGGCTGATTTCAAAAATTCATATCTTTTTGCATATAGCTCTAATGGAGTCATATGACCTATCAAATTAAACCTTAGGATGGCTAATTTTACGCTGTAAAATATCATAATTTTTACTCATCATTTGGTTATAAAAAATCACATGACAAGCTCATTGCCTCATAGACAATTTCACCAAAAACATTGTTTACCTTTAATTTCTAATATCTTATGACCAAAATTAACATTAGCATTAGCCAAATATTTTTTTTTTTTTGTATTCCTCTACTTTGGACCTCAATATTGGGATTTCTAGAAAACCCAAGAGTTAACTCCATTTTTGTATACAAATTTTTCATACTCTTTAATTCACTATTTTATTCCCTTTAATACCTCAAAGATATAAGAAATGCTAGGGAATAGGTTTGAGACACCTGCTAAATCGGGGCTTAGCACTACACTTAATTTAGGCTTATTCCTAAGCCTCAAATCCCAAAATTCAAGATATTAAACTTTTCCTTTTAGGCCATTCATCATTCTATCTACTCGCAAGACAGATTTATGCATAAGATCCTCAATTAATCACATGAAATTATTATCAAGACCATTGTTAACAACTTAATATTTTCGGTTCCATTTTTCCTATGACATAATTCATCGAGATCTCTTTATTACTTTCAGGTACCTGAACCTCGCTTGCAATTAGTTATGTCTTGACCTCTTTTGGAGTACCTGCCTCCTCTTCTAGCATGTCTCACTTTCATTTATACTGATTAGAGCATTTTCCACTAGAATATGAGATTTAGTATTTCTCATTTAGGTCAGTAATTACATCTGGAAGATTTTATGTAATATTTCATGAATGCAAAACCTAATGAACTTCTGGCTCATGTTGCTATATTCGATGATCTATACTTGATATTAATAAACTAATAATGCATTTCTTTTGTTCTTTTTTCCAGCTATTCAATTTTCTCCACCTCATATTAGGAAAACTTTATCAAATGACAATTGACTAATCATGTAATATAAGTCTCCCAAATCCATTTGTTTCTATTAGAAACATTCTTTTGTTTCATTTGGAGACAAACAAGAAGAAGGAATTTTTTACCTAACATTTATCCCAATTTCCTTTAAATATCCATCTATATGCATTGTGATAAATCAATAGGAATGCACATTCAAACCTTTTAAGATGGAATATCCTGGCTCCTAACCAAAAGCCAATTTTATTAGAAGAATTTTATTGGCTTGATGTATATAAGCGCCACAATATATAAGATCAAATAAGCCAACATCGAAATAAAATTTTGTTCTCAAGAGTATTAATCTAGCTATGTATGGAGGCTTTAATAAATGATTCCTTGATCATATTATCTGGAAATTGTGTGCTCAATATAATGATTTATTCAAATAATCTTACAAACCTCAGGTTGCAAACTAATAATAATCACACATGTAACCATCTTCTATAAATGCATCTATCAGATTCATTGAATACTTTTATGGTTTATATGCTATTTGAATGGGCCCATATATGAGTTTGATGTATTTCCAGAAATATAGAGATCCATTCCAAATCATAACTTGTGATACTCTTATAATCAAATTTCTTTAAGAACAAGTAGCACATGATAATTCTTGAATTATATAATATGCTTGTTATTCATGAAGAATCTTTTGGTTTTTCAATAGATGTCATACATAATATTTTATATATGAGTCGAAGATCAAACAAGTCATGCCATCAATAAATTTGTTTGGATCAATAAACTGCTAGTTTACTATGACATGTTGCTTAAACAACAACAAACATTTCAATTTCCATAAGATATTGATATAAAATATCAATATGACATCCATTTTTGGGAAACCAATACGTTTTGTAAGGAAGTATATGAGTAGAACTTTTCAATATTAACTTACACTTGTATTCTAACAATCTCCTCCTTAAGTGTGAGTCATATAAATACACTTTCTTTATTTCGATATTTCAAAAACAAACTAGTATATAGTAAGCCAATAATCTATCTTTCATTTGAAAGCTCAAGTACTTCACAACTCACATACATTCATGGATTTTAGTCCATTGGATTATCACTTAGACTCTTTAATAGAGTAAAACTCTGATGTAAATCTATAGGTCATAACATTTCATGATCAATTTTTCTTTTGCCCATGTAACTAAGAAATATCTATATTAGTTCTCTATGAACTATATCGATTTTGTTACATTTTTGTTTTTCAGGAACTAATATATATTATCACATTTTTATATAACTTTATTACTCATTAATAATAATATGCTTCAATTTACCTCTTTGGATGCATATTCGAAGTATGAAATGTCACTACTACAGAATAAAGATATTACTACTGTAATATCCCAATTTTTGATTAAGGGCTAATCATGATTAGTGTGGATATTTATGAATTTAAATGGGAATTATTATGTGTTTTATGGCTATTTTAATTAATATGTCATAATTATTGAAAAATTGGAAGAATGTAATTATTGGGCAATTAGTTGGTGATTAATGGGAAAACTAATTACTAACTATAAGAAAAATGAGAAGTGTGATTAAATGGTTAATGGAGGGATTAGTGAAGCTAATTGGTGATATATTGTATGAGAACCAATGAGATTTGGACATGTGTCAAGAGTGGGTGAAGAGAGAAGGAGTAAGAAAAGTCAAAATTCCAATTGTTTAATGTTTTTCTCTACTCCCTCCCTCTCTTTCCTTTTCGCTGGCAGCATGGGTTAGAGGGAAAAATAATCATTTTCCCTTCATCTTCAAGCTCTCATATCCCTCTCTCTCACGTTCTCTCTCTTCTCCCTTCTTTGGACACCATTGTTGCAGAAAAAGGGAAGGGAAAATCTTGGAAAAGAGGTAAGCAAATGCCCTCCATTGCTCAAACTCACTTCATGAATGTTGTTCCTTGGAGTGAGAGCTTCATTTTGGTGTTTATAGTGTGCCCATTGGTGTTGATTTGTGGTCACATGAAATTTTGAGAAGTGGTGAATCAATAACTCCCTTTGAGAAAGTTGATAAGGTGAGTGAAACCTATCTATCTATCTATGTTTTGTGTCAAATGGATTAGTTTGTAATTTCTGGAAATTTGGCCTTGAATCCAAAAAAAATGAGTGCCGCTATTCATTTGGTATGTTTTGGCATGAGAATGGTATTTTGGGATGAGTTTAGGATAGATAGATTGATTGGTGATTGGAATTTGATGTTTAGATGAGATTGGAATTTTGATGTTTGTATTGCCCAAAACCAAAGCATGATAAAGGAGTAGGATTTTGGTCATTTTGAGATTTCCATTGTGTTCCTTGTGGAAAATTGTGTGGGAGAAGTGTTGAATATGAATTTTGAACCATTGGGGACTTAGTGTTAAAAGTGGCAAGTTTTGGTTAGTAAGAAACTCTGTTCTGGCAGTGATCTTGCATGGACGTTTTAAAATATCAAATGGTGTTGGAAAATTATGAAACTTTCCAGTCTTAAATTTCACATCTCAAGCTTTAAAATGGACATATTTTTTGTGTCATTTCGATTTTTGGGCTAGGATTTATGACTGTCCACATTTTGATGTTAAATCTGGGAACAATTCTGGAATAGTGTGGACTTTTCTTGAAATCTGTATTTTTGTGGTAATTTTCAGTAATGACCCATATTTTTCCTATGAATAGGACTTAAATACCTTTCTTTTGGCTTTGGGATCACCTCATTTCAATTTTTCTATAATTAGTTATGAATTTTCGAAGTTGCCTTGGCTGCAGCAGAAAATCTTGGCTGCAGCGCAAAAGTTTCTGTGCACGTTCTGGCCGCAGCCAGAAATTCTTGGCTGCAGCCAGAAACTTTCTGTGCTGTTTCTGGCCATAGCCAGAGGGTTTTTTGGCTACAGCCAGCCCCTGTTTTCAGCACCTTGTGATTTTGAAAAGTGGTTTCCAACCCGATGTTTCCCAATCCTTTAGGGCTTTTATTAGAGCCAATTTTAACTACTTAAAGGACATAAATGATAACCAAATCTAAGTATTGTGAAGTCAATTGAGTATTGGAATAGAGAATAACTCTTCGTCCCTAATTATAATTATAGGATACAATATTTGCCCTCCTCGGGAGAGACCTGCGACAAAGCACGCACGGAACGAACCAGGTAGTGACTTTTCTCTCATGTTGTGTATGATGTTTTGGTATGCATAACCTATCATTGAACTGTGAAATGCATGTACCATGGTCCACTACAGCGTGAGCAGGTCAGCGTGAGCCATGTAGGGATTGACGTTGGTTATCTCTAGGTCGGCCGTTGAACTGCCGTTGTAATCGACATGGAAATTTGTGAATCCGACCCGTGGGGCGGGTTTGTTAATCCAGCCGTGGGCTGTGAGTTTTGAATCTTGCCTGTATGGCTTGTGTGATGAAATGCTTCATATGAATCCCAGCTGTGGTGAAATATATTGTGTGGATTGTGTTGTGCAATGCAGCGTGAGCAATCGTAAGGGATGACATGTGTCATACTAACCATTGCCGTTGTAGTTGCTTTATGTGGATAATGATTTGATTTCATGCCTTATTATTGTACATACTATGATTGATTTGACACTACGGGGATTCCTTAGAATCTCACTCTCCCAAAAACCATGTTTTAGACAGGGCAGAAGGATCGAAGGGAAAGCGGGCAACGAAGAGCGGGTAGAGCTCATTGATAGGAGTCTATTTTGGAAAAAAATTGGTTATCATTTTGTAAATCATTTGGATATATTTTGTTGGGAATTACATGTATATATTGGATAGTAATTATGTAATCCCCTTGTATGGGAAACTACTTGGGCTTTGTGCCTTGTATAGACCCTGAATTAGTAATTGAACCCCGAGTGTGTCGGGAATTTGCATTATACTCTGATAATTGTGAATGAAATCAACCTGTACTGGCCATTTAGTATTGAAATGTGAATATGAGACCGTCATAAACAGGTTTTGTAAAAGTTTTTGTAAGCCATGATTTTGGGAAGTTTGATTTTGTTTAAGTCCCAAAATCATCTAAGGTCGCTAATTCTACATCAATTACGTGTTTATGAACTAAATCTCGGCCTTAAGCGTGAAGGGGGTTACAACTACCCCAAATGACGTCCCTTTTTCAAAAAGGGAAGTAAAAACATAGAGGCGGTGACATTTTTGTAAATAATGCAACGAAGTGGAAACTTTAGGCATCCAAAATTTGAATTGGGACACCTAAAGTACAGTTTAGACATCCTAAATTTCAATTGGGATGCCTAAAGATTCTCCCTAGAACCAAAAATAAAAAACCAAAATATTTGAGCTTACTTTAGGAGTCCCAAAACATTTTTAGGACGCCTAAAGTCTTATTTTAGTATTTGGGACCCCTAAACAAAGATTTTAGGCGTCCCAAAAAATATTTGGGACGCCTAAAGTGGGGTTTAGGCGTCGCAAAAAACTTTTAGGAAGCCTAAAATTTTTGAGGGACACCAAAATTTAAAAAAGGGATGCCACATTTGGCGTCCCTTATTTGAAAACTTATATAGGTGGCGTCCCTTTTTCAAATAAGGGATGCCACCTTTATTAAATATAAGGGACACTTTCCTTCCTCTCTCTCTCTCTCTCTCTCGCCCCCCGCAACATTTCTCAATTTCTCTGACAGGAGTTGCAGAAAGAGACCCACACTCCATAGATTCAAATGACTTCTTCCTTCAGTGTTCTCGCCAACCTCCTTGCTTTCATCATGCCCTTCGATGCTCCTATCTGTGACAGTAACTCTCTCTTTATCAATTCTAAAATCTAATATGCCTGTTTGTTTATTATTATTATATAACTTCCTCTCTTTTTTCACAATTGGATCTGGTACAGTGTATGTGGAGATAAAAAATGGATTTTTGACTAAAAGAAGTTTGAACAAAGCTAGCAAAGTGGTGGAAGTGTGGTGATGTCAGGAAAGGAAATTCCGGAGCCAAAAAGAGAATGGAGAAAGCTAGCATTTGTGTTCAACAAAACTATTACAAAGGATTCTCGTATGAAACTTGTGTTTGCTTCCGTAATTGATGACCTCAACATCTGTAGGAAATTTAAAATTGAAATGACTTTAGATGTCCTTTTTTTTTAAAAAGGATGTCTAAAGTGTCAATGTAACACTTTAGACGTCCTTTTTGAAAATAGGGACATCTAAAGTCTTGCCTTTAGGCGTCCCTTTATTTACAGACGTTATTGCTTTTTTTACTACGTCATTTACATAGACGTCCCCTTGTTTTCAAACATTAAAGGGTCTAAAAAAGGGACGTCTAACACGTTTTTGTAGTAGTGTGTTTAGAATTTTCCACTACATAAAGAAATATGAGGAGTTCCATAGTCAAAATACATAAAGATCTTATTGCAATGATTTATGATGTTTAGGACCTAAAATTAATTTGAGAGAAATATAAAAACAAATGCATTATAATATAAAATAATGAATAATTATGATATACATAGCCTTCTTTCAAATATTCTCTACTATTTGATCATCCATAAATTTGACTTACACTATCTATATAGTTCACACTTACAAAAATGGTTTTGTCTAACAAATCATAAACTATTCAAAATGAATTTTCACATAAATTCAAATTAATTCTCATTCTCTTAATTCAAATATGATATATGATTTTTTTTACAAATGTCACATAAAACTAATTTGATTCCAATATATATCATATTATATATTATATCATGATTAATGTATGAAACTTGCACATTGTAACCCCCTTCGCGGTCAGGGTCGAGATTAGGCATTTAAACACGTTTAATCATTGAATGAGAGATCTAGGATAATTAAAAACTTTTTACAACACTTGTACAAATAGATCTCCATTCATTCATTCATAAAAAAAATCGGCCTGTTCGGTCTGTTACATATACAAAATCAGAGTATCAGCAAAATCCCGATGTTCACCCGGGATAATAACATTAATCCAAAATATTGTTCAAGGCATCATTGCTCATCTCAGTATCCATACCGGGGATTACACAAAACTATAATGCTATGATCTATTCAATATATATATATATATATATCCAAAATGATAACCAGTCCAGTATCAAACCAAAATATCTAACTAAGACTACCGTCGGAAGTCCTAATCACCCTTATCCACTTGCTTGTTCCTCGATCCATTTGCCCTATCTAAAAATGTTATTTGGAAAGAATGAGATTCTAGAGAATCCCAATAGCAACAGTTTACGTATATGATGCATATAAACAAAGCAAGTAAACATATATCACAATGCAGTAATCAATATTCGAGGCCAGGCACACTGCCACGTCCCCTTCACTGTATACAAGGTCAGGCTTTCGCCACATTACCTTACTGTATCTGTATTCAAGGCTGGGCTTTCGCCACGTCTTATCAATTGTATCTGTATTCGAGATCGGGCTTACGCCACGTTCCCTTCACTGTATCTGTATTCAATGACTAATGCATACAAGCAATGCAATATACATGATATAGGATAAAGTGTCACTACCTTGGTCTTTCCGCTCTTGAGCAGGCACAGGCCTTCTATGCTCCGGGCAAATATCAAATCCTAAAGTCATAATTAAGGACGATGCGTTACCACGTAGTCCAATACTTAATACTTTCACAATACTTAAATTGGTTATCATTACTGTCTCTTTAATACTCATATATGCCTCTAATAAAAGCCCTAAAGGGTTGGAAGAACTACCCTAAGGATCCCCTTTTGGAAGCACAAACTCTGAAATTTTTCACTGTTTCACTCGAGTGAAGATGACCTCACTCGAGTGATGGTACGGTCTGCACTCTGGTACCAGAGAGTGAAGGATAGCAAGTAAGCACCTGAGAGCACAAGAACTTTTCAGAGACAGGGACACTCGAGCACACAATACCTCACTCGAGTGATAACCAAATGCTTCACTCGAGCACTAGAGAGTGAAGTCCAGGAAGTGAGAACCCGAGAGCAATGGGAGTTTTCAGAAGAATGAAGCACTCGAGCAAGAGACTTCTCACTCGGGTGGAGACTGAATACCCACGAGTGCCAGAACACACTCTTGCTCATCAACTGCCAGTGTTAACCCGAGAGGCAAGTTCTGGGTGTCAAATACACCAGCACTCTAGTGAGAGGAGGCTCACTCGAGTGAGAACCCACTACACTCGCAAGTAAGACAACACTATTGCTCTTTTCATCGAAATGCAATACAGAAACAGAAGGGAAAAGGAAGAATTACACTGATTCACTCGAGTGATATTCATCCATCACTCGGGTGAGCCCCAGATCACTCGAGTGACCATATTAGAACTCAGAAAATGTAGAAACAATGACAGCACATCCAGAATTCTTACCAAAAGCTACCAAGGGACCCAAAACATCAACCAAACCTGTTCCCACATAAAAACACTCAAGGAATCCAATGGAAGTGTCAAAACTATCAAAATCCTATTCAATTATCATGCTTTGGTCTTGGGCAACATTAAACACTAAATTTCCAAAATTTCCAAACTCAATCATTCAATCTCCAATCAATCCTATCTATCCATATATATTCCAAATATACCATTTCCATATCAATAACATACCAAATATCCAATAACTCCCATTTCTGAATTTAAGGCCAAAATTTCCAGAAATTCAAAACTAATTCATTTGCCACAAAACTTAGATAGATAGGTTCCTTTAACTCACCTCTGTTAGTACAAGCGTTTCACCCAAGAGGAGGGGTGAATTGGGTGATACCAAAAATTTTGTTGCGTATAAGAAAATTGACAGAATATTTAAAGTAGTTGAGAGCAAAGAGAAATATCACCGAAGTGTACACCTGGAGTTATACTGGTTCGGCCACAACCACTTTGACTTACGTCCAGTCCTCAGAGCTTCTTTGAGAGTTTCACTATATTCTCCAAGATTCAATGGATTCTTGGCACCTCAGTACACAGCAAGTTCCTTCACCTGGACACTCGCTCCCCCTTACACGTTTCAATTAAATCCCCAACTCAAGGTTCCACAACCTTAAGTTTTCTCAATAACAAATATTGAGTTTGTAATGAAAAACTCTCTCAGAGAGCAAATATATAATCACTGAAGTACAATGAATGAATATAAGAAAACAAAGCACTAAAAGTGTGTTGATAAGTGTATGTTCGTGTGTCCTTAGTTCTTGTGTATTCTGCTCTTTGAATGCTCCATATATATAGATGATTTTTAGTGTCCGTTGGAAGCAATTCAAACATGTCCGTTAGAGTCGCGCAACAACGGTTGACTATTCTTCAAATTTGAAAACTATTCGTTTGCGGTAGGTAGCGGTAGGTGAGATCTCAGACACTTTATTTGAATTTGCTCTTCTTGCATGATCTCTTCATTGTTTCTCTGTAAATGTACTTAGGATACTAATACAATGAAAAGTTAATCATATAGATAACAAATCAATAATCATTCGATTAAAAACATAATTTCTAGACTATCTTACTTGAGTGGCTACTCGAGTGATCGTATTTGTTACTCAAGTAGTCCCTCGAGTAAACATATAAAAAATATGGCAGTGAGTAATTCAACATTTTACATAAGATATTACTCGGGTAAGACATGGAGTAAGATATATCACAAACCTTGGAAATACCTGATTACTCGAGTGGCCATGTGTTTACTTCACAAGTTACTCAGGTGCTGACTCTGGTAATCTGATTACTCGAGTGGTGACTCGAGTGGCTATGTGTTTTCTTCAGAAGTTACTCAAGTGCTCCCTCGAGTAGATTTCAAATAAGTTTGCAGATTACTCGATTATTCTCTCGAGTAATGTTATTCAAATCTTGGCCGAGAGTTTGCTTACCTGGTTACTCAAGTGATCCCTCGAGTAATGGATCAAATAACTCTATAGATTACTGGAGTGGTCCCTCGAATAATGCCTTTTTCTGACCTAGTTACTCGAGTGGCTACTCGAGTAAAGTGTTGCATTTCTTAGCTGAGAGCTATTGGAAGATTTTTTTACCTGGTTACTCGAGTGGCTACTCGAGTGATGCCTTTACAAATGATGTTACTTGAGTGGCTACTCAAGTAATATTCTATATAACTTTGCAGATTACTCGAGTGGTCCCTCGAGTAACTTCTTCCAAATTTTGGCAGTGCTTCTCTGGATGAAATTCTCCACGATTAATCGAGTGCTTACTCGAGTAACAACTTTCCTTACTCAAGTAATTACTCGAGTAAACCATCAAAGAATTTGCTCATTACTCCAATGCTTACTTCAAGTAATGCTTTGCCACTTTGTTCAAATTCATTTATTTGTTATCAAATTCTTTTATATCATTGATCCAATCTTTGTTATCATCAAAACATATGGGATCTAACAACCTTAACAACTTCCTCAAAGGGACTTTTTGATTCTCCAACTTTTGAAATTCCTTGAGATCAAAAATCAACACCAAATGGCAAACTATTACCATCAAAATAAAGCTCTCAACTCAAGGAACAATCTTAAAGAAATGAGTTTGAGCAATGGAAGTCATTTTCCTTACCTTTATCAAGCTTTCCTTCTTCTTGTTTCCTTCAACAATGGCGCTAGAATGAGAGAAGAGAAGAGAAAGAGAACGAGAGAGAGAGTGAGAGATGAGTGAAGGAGAGAAAATGATGGAAATACTCCCTCCATGCTTCTGCAGCGGAAAAAGAGGGAAGAGAGGAGAAAGAACAAAATAAAATAATACCCATTGACTTTTCCTCAACTCCTCCCACTACACCAACTTGCCACATGTCTTCTTCCTATTGGCTCTCATACAATAAACACTCATTTAGCCTCTCTAATCCATTCATTAGCCATTTAATCACACTTCTCATTTTTCTCTTAGCTAGTAATTAATCTCTCATTAATCACCAACTTAAAGTCAATAATTCCATTCTTTAAATTTTTCACCAATTATGACATATTAATTAATATTGTCACAAGTACACATTAATTCAATTTAATCCATGATTACATTCTCAATAATCAACATTAGCCCTTAATCAAAATTTGGGGCATTACAATTCTCCCCCCATTCAATAAATTTTACCCTCGAAATTGATTACACATCATTAGGCATAAACTCAGGAAATATCTTCCTCATGTCCGCTTCTGCTTCCCAAGTCACTTCCCTTGGAGACATTCCCTTCTAGACCACCTTCATAAAAGGTAAGCTTCGATGTCTGAGCTGTCGCTTTCCTTGATCAATGATTCTCTCTGGCTCAACCGCATAAGTGAAGTTATCTTGTAATTCAATCTCTTCATGTTCAAGAATATGCTCAGGGTCTGGTTGGTACTTCTTGAGCTGTGAGACATGGAACACGTCGTGCAACTTACTCAAATTTGGGGGTAGGGCTATCCGGTATGCTACTAGTCCGATTCGCGCCAGAATCTCAAATGAACCAATGTACCTCGGGCTCAATTTCCTTCTCTTAATTGCTCTTCCGATGCCTGTAACCGAAGATACTCTGAGGAAAACATGATCCCCCCCACTTCAAACTCTAGAGGTCTTCTCCTTTTGTCAGCATAGCTATTCTGTCGACTCTGTACTGTAAGGAGCCTCTTTCTAATAACTTTGATCTTTTCTGAAGTTTGATCAACGAGGTCTGGGCCATACAACTTACTCTTAGACAACTCTGACCAGCACAACGGTGACTGGCACTTCCTTCCATACAATGCCTCATATGAAGCCATCTGGATACTCGCGTGATAACTGTTGTTGTAAGTAAACTCAGCTAGTGGAAGGTAATAATCCCATTTTCCTTTAAAGTCTAGGACACACGCTGTTAACATATCTTCTAGTATTTGGATGGTCCTTTCTGACTATCCGTCTGTCTGAGGATGGTAGGCCGTACTAAACCACAACTGTGTACCCATAGCTTCATGTGTACCTCAACTGTATACCTATAGCTTCATGCAGAGCCCTCCAAAATCTCAAAGTAAATCGAGGATCTCTATCAGGGATAATGTTCTTCGGTGTACCATGGAGTCTCACTATCTCTTTGATGTAAATTTCCGCCAGCTTATCCAGAGAATAGCTAGCATTAATCGGAATGAAGTACGCTGACTTCATGAGTCAATCAACAATCACCTAGATCGCATCATAGTTCTTGATCCTGGGCAGACCCACCACTAAATCCATGGTCACACTCTCCCACTTTCATTATGGGATTTCTAGACTCTGAAGCAATCCTGGAGGCCTATGGTGTTCAATCTTCACCTTCTGACAGGTAAGACACCGCGCCACATACTTTGTCACATCACTCTTCAACCCTGGCCACCAATACATCGATTTCAGACTGTGATACATCTTGGTCATACCGGGGTGAAGTGTATACTGACTCTTATGAGCCTCATTTAGAATCCTCTACCTCAAATCCGCCTTCAGCGGAACATAGATTCTCTTCTGGTATCGAACCAGCCCACTAGGTGACAAATCATAGTCCCTCCTTGCTCAATCATAGCTCGGATGAACTGGGCTCTCTCATCATGCTTTTGAGCCTCTTCGATTTTAGTCCTCAGGTCATTCTCCCTTTAGACAATGCCATAATTGGCACACATAATACTATTCAAGAAATTGAAATCCCAAAAGTCCTCTATTAATTTTCTTTCTTGGATCATCATCGTTGCCACTAGCACCGTCTTCTAACTCAAAGCATCCGCGACGACATTAGCTTTACTCGGATGATATTTGATCTCCAGGTTATAGTCTTTCAACAACTTCATCCCCCGCTGCTGTCTCATATTCAATTCCTTCTGATCATACAGATATTGAAGACTCTTGTGGTCACAATACAATTCCACTGTCACGCCATACAGATAATGACGCCAAATCTTTAATGCAAACACTATCGCCACAAGCTCCAGATCATGAGTAGAGTAATTCATTTCATGCGGTTTGAGCTGACGAGAAGCATAGGCCACCATATGTCCCTGCTACATCAGGCCACACCCTAACCCCTGGTTACTCGCATCACTATACTCGACGTAAGCCTCACTAGCATCAGGTATAATCAATACTGATGCCATAGTCAATCTCTCCTTCAGCTCTGTGAAACTCTGTTTACATCTGTCATCCCACAAAAACGGTTGATCCTTTCTCGTGAGGTTGGTCATCGGCAATGCAATACGTGAGAAGTTATGGATGAACCTCCGATAATAACCAGCAAGAACCAAAAAAATACAGATCTCATAAACAGTTTCTGGCCTCTTCCAGTCAAGTACTGCTTCCACCTTTCTGGGATCCACTAAGACCCCTTCATGTGAGATAACATGGCCAAGGAATTTCACCTCCGTAAGCCAGAACTCACATTTACTCAGCTTGGCGTAGAGTTGCTTTTCTCTCAATATTCTCAATACAATTTTCAAATGCCGTTCATGCTCTTCGTTACTCTTAGAGTAAATCAATATGTCATCAATAAACACTACCACAAACCAATCAAGATAAGGTCGGAAGATGTGATTCATATAATCCATGAATACCGCCGGTGCATTAGTCAATCCAAAGGGCATCACAAGGAATTCATAGTGCCCATATCTCGTTCGAAAAACAGTCTTCAGAATATCCGCTGCCTTCACACACAACTGATGATACCCCAACCTTATATCAATCTTGGAGAATACACACGAACAAGACAATTGATCTAAAGGTCATCTATTCTCAGGAGAGGGTATTTGTTCTTAACAGTCACTTTATTAAGTTCTCTATAATCAATACACAACTGCAAACTCCCATCCTTCTTTTTCACAAACAACACCGAAGCTCCCCATGGTGACACACTGGGTCGGATAAACCCTTTCTCAAGCAAGTCTTCAATTTGCTTCTTCAATTCCACCATTTCATTAGGGGCCATTCTATATGGGGCTTTAGATATAGACCCAGCTCCAGGTACTATTTCAATTGGGAATTCCACTTCCGTTTCTGGAGGCAATCCACTGAGATCATCAGGAAACACCTCAGGGAATTATTCACTACCAGAATACTCTCAAGGGCTTCAGTTAACTCTCCCTGAACAGAGAAGAATACCATATACCCTTGGCATCCCTTTTTCAGACATTCCTCAGCCTTAGCTGTTGAAATGAATTTCAAACTACTGTTTACATTCACATCCTTTCGTGGAGCAGGATAAACTATTTTTCTATTCCCACAATCCAATATGACATTGTTCGCCATCAACCAATCAATACCCATAATAACTTCTAGTTGATGAAGTGGTAGACAAATCAAATCAATGGTAGACTCAAACCCTTCGACTGTAATAACACTATTCAGACAAGCTTCCGCAGCCACAGTCTTAGCACCCATAGGTGTTGACACAACAATATCAAATGGCAATCTATGACCATGTAATCCTAGGTGCTATACACAGTCATAGGCTATGAACGAATGACTAGCACCCGAATCAAACAGAGTTTGCACTAAACTACCATTTAGAAGAATGTTACCTTGGATCAATTCAGGAGATTTCCTTGCCTCTTTGTGGGTCATAGCGAACACTCTCCCTTAACTCTTGGGCCTTGGCTCTGCCGGACGCCCTTTACAATCTTTGGCAAGATGTCCGGGCTGCTTGCAGATGAAGCATACCCATTGCCCCTCAAAATTTCTACCAGCATGTGCTTTGTTACACCGGTGGCATACCCACTGTGGTAACTGTCCCTGATTCCCATGATCTCCAGCTAGGTACGATTTCTTACCACCACCCTTGGATGAGAATCCTTGGCTCTTACGCTTTTGGGATGAGCTCCCCTTACCAGTGTCACCACAACCACCACCCTTACTCGAGTTAATATCCCTCAGGTTGTTCTCAGTAATACGAAACTCTTCCACCGCTTTGTTGAACTTATCAAATTTCCAGGTGGCCAACCTTTTCTTCAATTCTCTTCTCAAGCCTCTAATCAGCATATTAGAACTCCATTCCTCATCATCTATCCACCAAGGTAGGAAGAATACTGGGATAGGTAGTCATCAAATGTCTCATTGTCCCCTTGCTTAATAGCTAGAAACTCTGACTCTTTCTTTATTCTCACTGACTTTCAGAAGTGCTTGTCATTGAATTCCCTTTGGAACACTTCCCAAGTCATCAGGACATTCCGGGCCCGCATAGTCATGGCAATGTTTCTCCACCATCGATCTGCGTCCCCTTCTAGCTTATATATTGCTAGTTTGGCCTTCACTTCTGATGAACACTCAAGCACCTCAAAGATCTTTTCCAACCTTATTAACCAATCCTCCACTGCTTGAGGGTCGAATCTTCCTTTGAACACAGGAGGCATGTGTTTATAGAATTTAGAAACCCAAGAATGAAGGTCTCCATCATTTTGAGCTGGCACCCCGTGTGAACCTTGGTTATGCTCAGTATGAGGTGGAGACTCATGGGAGCAGTTTAACCCCTCAGCTGTCTCTTCCTGTTGGGTCTCTTCTGGGTCTCCTCATTAGTAGACTGGGCCCTTTCCTCTCTGAGCTCTTCCCTCAGCTTAGTGAACATATCTCTTTGCTCTGTAACTAAATTCATCAACTCCTGCATTGGGTCAAGAGGATTATCATTGAGCTCTTCTACCTCTGGGTCAAGTCTTCTGACTCTAGTAGGAGCCATTAATTCTCTTCAGTCTACAAATAATTCACCCAATCAGAAATCACAATAAAAGTATACACATATTCCTTAAACTCTTATATACCAATCAATAACAGGAATATTCATTTGTATACAATCAACCATTATCAATCATCTAACACTCAAGCAATAAACTAGGGCAACTATCCTAGAAATTCCTACAAATGCCAGGAAAACAGCTCTGATACCACAAATGTAACCCCTTTCGCGGTCAGGGCCGAGATTAGGCCTTTAAACACGTCTAATCATTGAATGAGAGATCCGGGATAATTAAAAATTTTTACAACACTTGTACAAATATATCTCCATTCATTCATTCATAAAAATAATCGGTATGTTCGGTCTGTTACATATACAATATCAGAGTATCAGCAAATTCTTGACATTCACCCAAGATAATAACATTAATCCAAAATATTGTTCAAGGCATCATTGCTCATCTCAGTATCCATACCAGGGATTACACAAAACTATAATGCTATGATATATTCAATATATATATACATTTATCCAAAATGATAACTAGTCCAGTATGAAACCAAAATATCTAACTAAGTCTACCGCCGGTAATCCTAATCGCCCTTATCCACTTGCTTGTTCCTCGATCCACTTGCCCTGTCTAAAAATGTTATTTGGAAAGAATAAGATTCTAGAGAATCCCAGTAGCAACAGTTTACGTATATGATGCATATAAAAAAAGCAAGTAAACATATATCACAATGCAGCAATCAATATTCGAGGCCGGGCACACTGCCACGTCCCCTTCACTGTATACAAGGTTGGGCTTTCACCACGTTCCCTAACTATATCTGTATTCAAGGCTGGGCTTTCTCCACGTCCTATCAACTGTATCTATATTCGAGATCGGGCTTACGCCATGTTCCTTTCACTGTATCTGTATTCAATGACTAATGCATACAAGCAATGCAATATACATGATATAAGATAAGTGTCACTACCTTGGTTTTTCCGTTCTTGAGCAGGCACAGGCCTTCTATGCTCCGGGCAAATATCAAATCCTAAAGTCATAATTAAGGACGATGCGTTACCACTTAGTCCAATTCTTAATACCTTCACAATACTTAAATTGGTTATCATTACTGTCTCTTTAATACTCATATATGCATCTAATAAAAGCCCTAAAGGATTGGAAGAACTACCCCAGGGATCCCCTTTTAGAAGCACAAACTCTGACATTTTTCACTATTTTAATCGAGTGAAGACGACCTCACTCGAGTGATGGTACGGTCTGCACTCGGGTACCAGAGAGTAAAGGATAGCGAGTGAGCACCTGAGAGCATAAGAACTTTTCAAAGACAGGGACACTAGAGCACACAAGACCTCACTCGAGTGATAACCAAATGCTTCAATCAAGCACTAGAGAGTGAAGTCCAGGAAGTGAGAACCCGAGAGCAATAGGAGTTTTCAAAAGAATGAAGCACTCGAGCATGAGACTTCTCACTAGGATGGAGACTGAATACCCGTGAGTGCCAGAATGTACTCTTGCTCATCAACCGCCAGTGTTAACCCGAGAGGCAAGTTCTGGGTGTCAAATACACCAACACTCGAGTGAGAGGAGGCTCACTCAAGTGAGAACCCACTACACTCGCAAGTAAGACAACACTCTTGCTCTTTTCACCGAAATGCAATGCAGAAACATAAGGGAAAATGAAGAATTACACTGACTCACTCGAGTGGAACCCAACCTCACTCAAGTGATATTCATCCATCACTCGGGTGAGCCCCATATCACTTGAATGACCATATAATTTGTGTCATTTCGTTTTGTGAGATGGGAGTTATGGTGGTTCAAAGTTTGATGTCAAAAACTAGACTTAATTCTGGAGCAGTGTAGATATTTGTGTAATACTATATTCTTGTGGTTATGGACAACCTTGGTCCATATTGGTCCAGTGAAGAGAACTTAGATAGCTTTTATTTGGCTTTGGGATCACCTCATCTCGATTTTTCTGGAATTAATTATGATTTTTTGAAGTTTCCCTGGCTACAGCCAAAAGTTCTTGGTTGCAGCTTAAAACTTTTTGTGCACGTCTTGACCGCAGCCAGAAATTCTTGGCTGCAGCCAAAAACCTTCTGTGTTGTTTTTTGCCGCAGCCAGAGGATTCTTGGCTGCAGCCAAAACTCTGTTTTTAGCACTTTGAGATTTTGAAAGGTGATTTCCAACCTAGTACTTCCCAATCATTTAGGCTTTCGTTGAGCTTATTATAGCCACCTAAAGAATGTGAATGATAACTAACTTTAAGTGATATGAAAGTAAGAAATTGGAATAGAGAGTAACCATATGTCTTTAATTTGGTTTATAGGATTCAATATTCGATTTGATTGTGAGTAGCCGGTGCTGGAGCATACGTGGAAAGAACAAGTGTAGGGAACTTACCTCTCCTGCGTGTATTTGATATTTGTGCTGGTGTATTGATGCATGTCATTGCTTTACTTGATTATGTGAAACATATATGAATGATTGAAGCTCTGTTTCTATTGATGCTATGGCCATAAGTATGTTGTTTGAAACATTAAACATGCAGATATGTCATTGTGTGAGTATGAGTTTATGTGAGGCAAGCATGTCATGTATTGAACACTTATCTTGCATGCATATTGATATTATTTTCCTACTGAGATTCTCTCGAATCTCACCCTCCCCTACTAACATTTTAGATAGGGCAAGAGGCTCAAGGAAGGGGCAAGCAACAAAGGGCGGCGAGGACTCCTTCGGGATATAGTTTTGGTGCTTGGTTATCAATATGGATTGGGATGATTGTATATGGTTTGGATGTATATTTGGTTATTTGGATATATATTTTGAATGAGATTTTTGGTAATCCCTGTATGAGAATTTGTATATGGGCAAATATGCCCTGTGAACTTTTTAGTTAAGATATGGAACTCGGGGTTTGTCAGGATTATTATTATGCACTCTGATGTTTATAATAAATGCGATTTATCTTCACGAAGTAATTGTATTCGAAATGTGAATATGAGACCAGGTGTATTAGATTTTGAAACGTATTTGAGAAAACCCTATCTCAAGGACGGGATTGTAAATGAGTTTTGATTATTATTGATCTCTATTTCATTTTAATCGTATATTTCGGATATAATTATGGAGGGGGGTTACATCTTAAATATAGACCATAAGTCAGATCAAGGACCAACTTCAGAATTAGGGTAATATGCTAACTAGCTATTTATGAGTTATTTTTTATGGTGGAATAACACAATTAAGTTTTACGGCTGACTAAATATGAGTGTTAGAAAACATAGACCTCTCCTTAAGGTTCCCTAACTGGAGACAACTTTAAAACCAATTGCCATCGATGTGCCTTGCAGTCAATTAGAAGAGTGACCTGACAAATCATCTTTTGATGTCTTCTATTTTGCAGTGTTCCTTTTCAAAGTTAATGATTCCTTTCCAAAGATCAAAGATTAGCAATGAAGAGAGGTATTTCTTGAAGTATTCCACCATTATTGTAGAATAATTTGTGCTATATTTGAGTTGTGATTTATTGTATAGCATGAGTTATTCCAATAGGGTCCACACCAGCTCTCTCTATATACAGAGTAGCTCTTCCATCAATAGGTGGTTTTCCTCGCTTGGGGCCACGGGTAGGTGACATATAGTCTGTGTTTGGTATTGCTTATTGGGAATTAATAAGCACTTATTACGTAAGCTGGGATAAAACTCCTCTCACATACTTACCTCATATACCGTAAATCATGATTTATAAGCACTTATTGCCCAAAAATATGTTATCCCAAACAAGCACATAATCATAATCAATAAACTAAACGTTTTATATGTTCTTTTAGTTTTTTGGAACCAAAATATTCCGTATTAAGTACAACCTTTCTTTGCATGTTTTTGAAATTTTTGTGTCATTATTTGTAATTTGGTCTCCTATTACGTACATTTTCCAACAATAAAATTATTTTGATGAATATTTAAGTTAACAAATAAACTAATACTAATATGCACACATTATTTCATTCAAAACAAAATATACACACATAATACTATTATGATACTATATATCCGGTAGTGAGAGAAGAGTATTTATATTCTAATCAGAGTACAAAAAACCGGACTGGACCGGCCGGTTCGACCGATTGAACCGGGGACCGGTCCCTAGTCAAGTCCGGTTTGATCAGTAAACCGGTCAGACCGGTTGAACCGGTCAAAACCGGTTGGACCAGTCAGAACCGGTTAAAACCGGTAAAACTGGTGGTCCAACCGGTTGACCCGGTTTTTTTCTTTTTTTAAAAAAAAAATTTCCATATTTTTATTTTGTGTTTTTTGAGGGCAAAATGGAAAGTTGAAGACTAAAATGAAGAGAAAAATAGATAAAAAAAGAACAAATCTAAAAAAATGAAGAAAATAATGAAAAAAATTATTTAAAAAGATATAATAATTATAGGAAATGAGATATCTTTGCATAAGTATAGGTATTATAACTAATACTAATAGATTTTAAACATTTTTTTTCTAAAAATATTTATTTTTATCTATAGAAGTTTAAAAATATATTAATATATATTATCACTAATAAATTATAATATTTTAATATGACCAGTTCAACTACCGGTTAGACCCTGGTTGACCCATTAATCCTTGAACCTGTGCTGTGACCGGTTCATTGCCCGGTCCAGTTTTTCGTTCCTTGATTCTAATTATAGGACATGCCATTAATGTTTTTTAATTACTAGTTGCCTGTTTTGCCCAATCGTCAAATGTTGATGGAAGTTATTTAATTTTTAATTATATATATTTAATAGAGACAGAGTTAAAAACTTAATTATTATATTTTTAAACCGTGTTAATGATTGTTAAAGTTGGAAGTGCTTATAATAGTAAGTATGAAAACCAAGGAACGAAAAATCGGATCGGGCAATGAACCGGTCACAGCATAGGTTTAAGGGTTAATGGGTCAACCGGGGTCTAACCGGTAGTTGAACCGGTCATATTAAAATATTATAATTTATTAGTGATAATATATATTAATATATTTTTAAACTTCTATAGATAAAAATAAAGATTTTTAGAAAAAAAATGTTTAAAATCTATTAGTATTAGTTATAATACCTATACTTATGCAAAGATATCTCATTTCCTATAATTATTATATCTTTTTAAATAATTTTTTTCATTTTTTTCTTCATTTTTTTAGATTTGTTCTTTCTTTATCTATTTTTCTCTTCATTTTAGTCTTCAACTTTCCATTTTGCCCTCAAAAAACACAAAATAAAAATTTAGAAAATTTAAAAAAAAAAAAAAAAAGAAACCGGGTCAACTGGTTGGACCACCGGTTCCAACCGGTCCAACCGGTTCTGACCGGTTACTGATCAAACCGGACCGGACCAGGGACCGGTTCCCGGTTCAACCGGTCGAACCGGCCGGTCCGGTCCGATTTTTTGTACTATGATGAAAACCAAGTCCGATTCAATCACAAGTGAACGAATCAGTTCCATGTTTAATAGTCCAGTTAAAAGTTTTATATGGGCTGACTGGGTTTAATTTGCTTATTTTTTTCTTCTAAAACCTGAAATAGCATTTTTTTTTTTTTTGAATGATAACTGAAATTCACTAACCTATTGAGAGGTTACAAAGAAACTCGTTCCCATGTGGAATGCAAAAGACAAACAACAATTAACCATGATCAATAACCGCCTCGGAAAAAGGTGGTGGTTGATCAAGGAGAAGTAGCATTATTTCGAGTTACTAACGAACAAACTAATAGTTGAGATGGTAAATGATCTCACCTCATAAATATAAGTTTAAATTTCAAGTAGCACACTTGTTGGAAGAGCTTTAACCTTAACTAACCTTAACGCTCCTAATCTGAGAAAAATTAGGCTGAAGTCCAAAGTGACTTGTGATCCCTGATCCTTAATATAAAACCCAATTTTATTTAACTTCCTTAATCCTATAGAAAATTAATTGGGTCTTGTATTAAAAACAAGATTAGTATGTTTTGTTAGATTATTCATGTGGTTTATAATTTAAACATGAATATTTTATTTACTTTCCCCTTGTAGTTTTGGCTCCTCCACGTGTTCATCGGTGGCTCCGTCCTTGATCGGGCAGTACAATGTCCCAAGCCAAAATTGTAGTTTCTGAATCATTTATTTTTGGATAATAAATCCTTATTACGTAAGTTCAGATAAAATTTCTCTCACATACTTATCTCGTATACCGTAAATTACGATTTATAAATACTTATTATCAAAAGATAAGTTATTCCAAACGAACACTCAGTTGTTGATTGATTGGGCATATATTTGAGCTCTTCCTTTTTCTTTCGGTGAAGGAAACTTAAGCAAGAAAGAAATAAAAGATGTTACCGTACGAGTCTTTCATCTTCACTGCCATAACATTGTGTTCTTTTGCTTCTTTGATGGTGTGTTTAGTTTGAGGGGAGGGGGATAAATTATAATTTTGTCCAACTGAAATTCAAAATTTATTTTCTTATTTTTTTAAATTTTAGATTCCCGCCTAAAATTTACTCTCTCATTTTTTTAAATTTTAGGTTCCCGCTCAAAATTTAAATACCTTCAACCTAAAAAGATAATTTAACCCCTCCCCCTTTCCTTCCCTCCCCTCAAACCAAACACACCCTTACTCTCTGGCTTTTCTTCCTTACGTCATCATTGAGCTCAGCAACACCAAGAGGATTATTAAGAAGTACAAGGTTCAACCAATGTTGAGCCACACTTTCTGGGAAAAAGAATGTTATGCACACTTTCATCTTCGCCGTTGGTCCTCGTCAGATAGTTTATTTCCCACCATCAAGGTAATTGATTATATTATATATTATATTGATCAGTTGTAATTAATTATTTGTGGCTAAGTGAATTGTTGGATCCTTTTAATTGAATTATCTTGTCAATTTAATTTTCCTTATTGGCTGGAGCATATATCTACTGTGACTATATAAACATGTATATCTCGGTTTTGACGTTTGAATTTTAAAATTTTTTGGAAAATTGGGGGAAAACTTATTAGAAAATTAATGGGTGAGCATGAATTAAATCGGAGTACCAATACTATGTGTATATAAAAATTTATGAAGTCCTTCTTACTAATTAAATTCTTAATAGGGAGTTTTCCCCAATTTTCCCAATGTTTTTTTTTATTGGCAGATTTTAGAAGAACCAAAATGAGAAGTGAAAAAGAGTTTCTGTTTATTGCTTGTCTGAGAAATTATATATATTAAGAAATGTTAAACCACTTAAATTAATTGAAGGACCATCTAGAGTAACACCTCTTCCACTTCGATCTTATATTCCTGGCCTGGTCTAAGTGAAGAATAACATTTTTCATAAGTTAACTCTGAAATTGCCAAAAATGACATTTTTTTTTTTTTAGTGATTGATTATAGGTAATAATTTGGCAAAGCCAAAAGAGGTTGTTTTGAATCAACTCAAAAGACGATAGAATAAAATGGCTTTATGATGGCAAAATTTTATAATTTTTTTTTTAATTCATCTGGAACTTCGATAGCTCAAATTTCTCGAATTTTCTTCGCATTTGGTTTATTAGTTTTCTAATTGAAAAAGTCGATAAAATTATTAAACTTGAATCCGTGAACATCCAATAATTGTACTAAAACTTTGACACCAAAAAAGCATCATTGTACCAAAAAAAATTTTGATTTTCCTTTAGGACCCGTTTGGTATGCTGGAATTGATTTTGATGGAAATAGATATGGATATAGAAATGGAAATGTGGATTAAAAATATGTTTGGTATGTTATGAAAATGAGATCTAATTTTTATATAAAAATACCAAAATGTCCTTCAATTTTTTATTTTTTATTTTTTTTGAAGGTAGTAGAGGGTAATAGATGGAAATGATCACATGGAATTGTAAATCTTTGATATTTTGATGGAATTGATTGGGTGGAATTGAGCCTATTTGGCTTCTATATGGAATTGAAAAATTTTCTGATTCCATCATACCAAACAAGCATCATGATGGAATTGATTCTCAATTCCATTTCCATCACCCCTAATTCCATGATACCAAACATGGCCTTAGTTGTTTGGGATACGAACGGATCTCTCTTTGCCATCTGGATGGGAATTATTCTTGCTAGTATCGGTTTATTTTATAATAGAAGACTTCACAAATTATTGGATCCTTCGGATCCTCCATAGTCCATGGGCCTACTAGTAGATCCACAAGGTCCACCGTGAATAAATCACCAATTGGGCTGAAAATTTTGATATTGGGCTTGTCCCTTTATTGGCCCAACTTTGGCTCCATATCATTTTACCACGTATTGGTTGTGGTAGTACTCACGTTACCTGAAAAGCCCTGTGTACTTATTCGTTTTTTAAAAGTTTCTTTTCACATAAAAAAATTAAGAATTTGTAGTTTCTGTATCACGAAAAATCATTATATATAAATATAAATTTTTTTGATATGAGTTGTTGTAGGGAAGGACGGAGTGTGTTTTCGAAGCTGCTGGGAGGCTCTCATTGTCAAAATTTTGAAGCACCAATAAAATATTCCATTTTTATACTTGAACTGTTATGCTGTCTAGGCGTCTAGCTATGTTTAAGAATTATAATATTTTGGAATTTTTGTTTCTGAAATATTATATTAATTGAACGTATATTGGATTAAATTCTTACCAAATAAAAATTCCAAAAATTTTCATGACACTTTATTCATTTTATAAAAAAAAAAAGGTTAATATATATAGATAAATGACAGAAAAAGAATTTTGAAATTGAAAAATCCCAAATTAGGTATTTTCAAAATAATAAGTTGTGAATTGTTTATTAAGTCTCGTCATTCCCTTATCAATTCTTGATAACAAATCTAATTTAAAATTCCTTTTTTGTTATTTTCCCTAATATATGTAAGGGGGATTCACTACGTGTCCCCCTAGAAGGGATTTTTAACTACCAAGAAATCATAATGACAAGTAATATGTTGTTGCTTCATATATTGAAAATTGTCATGCTCTTTGACTGTTATAGGGATTTCTTAATAATTGAGTCCATTCATAAGGATCTCATAGTAATTCCCCCTTAATATAATCTTTAGTTTATCAAATTTACTTTCATTTTAGTTTTGATCCCTCAAGTTTCAAAACATAGATTTGAGTTCCTCAATTTTTATTCCATTTCAAACATTAGGTCAATAAGGACAAACTTAGAAGATCAAATATTATACTAACCCAAAAAAGAAAAAGAAGGAAAAACTACAGTATTTTGTTGGCTTTACTAGCCGGTTAGTATTTTGAACCATAAAAGTTACATGTTTCAAAATCATATGAATAAAAAAATTAACATGTTTATTTTTTCATTTCAAATGCAATTTTTCTCTATCATTTTGTTGCTGTTGTTGACTACTTATTTTGGGCGTGATAATTATGGATTCCCATGGAGTCCCACAAAACACGTACTCCCTCTGGTCTTAAATATAAAATAAAGTTGACTTTTTTTTAGAGATTAAGAAAGCTAATTAAATTAATTTAGAATATTTTTATTTTTATTTTTTCTCAAAACTAATTATTTTGACTAATAAACTAATATATAATCTAAAGATACACAACATATGATATAATTAAGTACCTTATTTAGCTTCCTTAATCTCTCCAAAAAAAATCAACTCTGTTTTATATTTAGGACAAGAGGAAGTACATTTTATGGTGGAGCTGCTTACCATGACTATTATCACTTGGTTGGTAAAAATTGTCACTGCAACTTTACCTCCGTATTCACCTACTGTGATCTTATTCATGGCACCCACAAGGTATATATTCATTTTCATATTACTTCTTTAATTAATTGCTTATCAAGTTGTTCAATATATTTTGGATAGGGAAAATCCATTTTTAATCTTTTAAAATGCTAAAATTCCAAATTGTTGATTCACTAAACTTAGTAAATATTGGGTGTTTTACAATATTGCCCCTCACTATCGAACCAAAATGTTAATGCCTAATTGATTCTTGTGAATAGTGCTGTTAATAACTAAACATGTGTTGCGATTTGCTTATACTAGAGGCTTATTAAAGTTTGAACGTTAATAGTGGAATTGTTGCATGAAACTGTTAATAGTCAATTGGTTGTTGTAAATATTTAAAACGTTCTTGTTAATAACTAATTTGTTATTATGAATGGGCAATTGTCTGGCTGCTCAAGATGACCATTATCGACGCAGAAGCTCCGATTGCCTTACTATCATTATCCCTTGGGCTCTGGCGGGTGGTACCAGCGCCAATTGCCAAAGTTCTAGATGGTGGCAAAAGTGGCTTGAAAAAAAATAAAGCAAAAAAAAAAAAAAAAAGAGAGGGCATTGTTGTAAAACACAACATTCACAAAATCCCAAATTGATCCTGTAGACAGATTTAGAACATGCTAAGTTCAGTGGACCAAATTAATACTTTAGTATTTTAGAGAGAATTAAAATATATTTTCTCTTTTGGAAACTCATTGACGAATTAATAATTCATCTAAATTACATAATAACTATTGTACATATACATGCACGCATGCAAAAAAAATTTCACATCTCTTTTGAACTCATATTACTTGTGTTAAAACCCACTTATCTTGATTACCGGGTAAAATTTTTCAGTTGGTAATAATTACTCACATATTTCATAATTAGGTGAGTTCAAATTTTACTAAGGATATCTCTTTAGTATGCAATTTTTGTACTGGCATCTATACACCTCTCACACTCTAAACTACTACGTACCTTCGAAAAATTGATAATATATAATTCATTATCACTTTGGGTACATAAAAAAATTTGTTATGCGAGCACGGGTATCAATACAAGACAATGCTACTAAAGGAGGCATGTATGAATCAACAAAAATACAAAAAACAGTAAATGGTATATGCAAATTATTTGTAATTGTTGATCGTTGATTAGGCATGTTTCACATAACAAGGCATGATCTGGTTACTGGTACAAATAATTTGTGTAAAATTATAATACGTATTGTATTATGAATTAATGTTGTTATGCTTTTTCATACATGTAGAGCATGTTCAATTATTGTACTTAATAATTAAGTTATAATGTCATCAGAGGAATTACATGACGTATTTGGGATTTTTTTTTTTTTTTCTCTTGAACTTGAAGGCATGCAAGAGGAATTAATCCTCAATCTGTGCAAATGAACCTGACTTCTCAATCAAAAGGTGAACCCATTGTCCTTTGCCACAATTTACTGACATAAAATTTCTCAAAAAATCAAGAAATAATAAAGAACAAGCAATAAAGATGAAGAGAAATTTAAGAACCGTATATTGGGCGACACATCTTACTTTCTATACACTTGGTGTTAGAGACACTTTTGTGAACTGTCATGATTTTGATGATATTGGGTAACAAAACTCCAAAGCTTGCACTTAATAGGTTAAACAATTAGATTCTCTATATATCCAGAAGCTTGCACTTAATAGCTGATATCATTAGAAGCTTGTGCTGATAAGATTATACCAAATGGAATGCTTCGAAGATGTTGTAGATGCTATTGCGACTTCATGGATCATATCATTCTAGAAGCATGGAAGATGCAAGTGTAGATATAGGATTTTATAATATATATATATATATCTTAGAATGCCTTTGCTTGTATATAGTTGTTTAACTATGCTCTTAAATTATGTTTTCTCATACGCCTAACTGGTTTTACTTAAATTCCTAGAAAAACTTAGTTTCATTCATGAAGAATATGAATTTGAGCCATCCATGAAACGTAAAGCTTTTTAGTCATCCATGAAGAATATGAATTTGAGTCATCCATTTAACTATGCTCTTAAATGAATATTTTTGCCAATTGATCGAACTATATTTTTTATATACTTTATCACGGTTAACTTGAGGGTTTTACCATCTTTCTTGAGCCTAAATTGCATTTATTAGCATTAATTTGGATTAGAAACAGTTTCGTAAAAATAGAGTCAATTAGGATAAAATGGTCATATCTTGTTATTTTATCAAGCAACTGATTTCTTGGGACATTTGATGCTGTTAATTGTTAATTTGCAAGCTACCCTTTGAAGAAATTGGAGCTAAAATGGTGAACTCAGGAAAAAAATAGCAAAGAAAGACCTCAGAATTCCAAAATAACAGAAAAGGATGACAAAATTGCAGAAAAGACAATGGAGGACCAGCTTAAAACCATGCATTTTGCTTAGGAAATTTCAGATTACGAATTCTCTGACCCTTGAGATGATTTGGTCGATCAGTCAAAGACCATCATTGAAAAATAAATAAATTGCCCCCAATCCAAATGGATACTAAATTCATAGTAAAATAAACTGCAACGAAATAGCAACAAATTTATACTTATTGTTTCAGCAAATATAAATTAATTATAAGTTTACTTAAGAAATTAAACTAACTATACATGCAATACATGTTGCCACATACATACATGTACATATATTCCTCCTATTCTTAATGTAGAACCTAATTAGGGAGTTAATGTTAATCCTAAATATAAGACTTATTTCTTATATTTGTTAGTATTTTCCTAACTTGCCCCTATTTATGCTCTCTTAACAATAATTAAGTAAAAGAGAAATGGAAGGAATTAAGGAACATGACTAGAGTATTCTAGAAAGAAAACATGTCATACTAACTAACTTCCTTAATCTAATCAAATTAAATAAATAGATCTTAGATTAAAGAGCGGAGGGAGTATAACGAAAAATGTATAATATCATTACGTTTCATTTCACTAGATTGACACACCAAGCTCCAGTAAATCTAATCAACTGCTTACCCTTGATAAAGAAGAAAGGCCACGTAAAAGTATATAATTATTTTTAAGGATTAATCAGTACCATAATTCATAATGCTTCAAACCTTGATTATTTGTAAAGATTAAACAAGCAACATAATTCATCTAACGATTAATCAGTATCATAACCCATGATGTTTCTTTCTTTGTTTCTTCCCCAACATAACCCATGATGTTTCAAACCTTAGCTAGGATAGATATTAACTCAGTAGACACAAAATTTGGTAAGAACCTCGCAAATCTATCAACCAGGTCTTCTTCCACAGTTACAATTACCATTCTCACCTCATTCACATCAGCAGCCAAAACCAGCAGCATTGATGTACTAAACACATTCCCACTCCCTGAGAATCCATTTGATTATATGAGCAAAAACATATTCATGTCAATTTAACTCTTTCTCATTCTACCATAAGGGATAAGTATGCTCACACAAGCTCTGGAGGATCCTTCTTGCAAATTAATGGTGAGGTGATATACTCACACAAGCTCCAGCAATGGAGATGCCCATAACTTTCTTGTGAGCTAAAATGATAGTTCAGGAAGAAGGGAGCGATGGAGATGCCCATAACTTAACTTTCTTGTCAGAACTGGATGTGGCTAAAACCCAGACTTGTTCATTTCCTGCAGACGGAAACCTAACTATTAGTCGATAAAAATATAGATGAAGGTTAAATTTTTCATCATTAAAGGAAATATACTGAAGACATGCGGGTTAGGATTAGATATGTCCCAAGTATAACACTAACCAGATTCATATCTAGAAACTAAACATAACACAAGGTATGTGTTCTCATGTCTTCCATCAATCAAAATACATAGTATGGTTTGAACAAATTAGTGTTCTCTTCTAACATTTATAAGCAAACAAAGATACAAGCAATTTGCAGGAATTGTGCATCAAAATCAGAAATACGTTTCAAACTTTAACCAAAATTAGAGTTGGATACCCAGATGAGTCTTACCCATTGGAATTGTTTTAGGTGCCCATAAAATGCATGTTATATCACCTGCGAGTGAAGAAAATAGTCAATAACTAGAAGGTCAAGAACATGGTTTTACAGTGCTAGCAACAGAATCTATGCTTGGGCTTACTATCGTGGGCTTTTTCAGCTGTATCCAAAACCAGTCCAGTTTCAACAGCTAACCATTGCAATGTGGTACCATGGGTAGCGGCCAAAATCCTCCCATCAGGGGAAATACTAAGGCGATTGTAGGGCAAAACCGCACCAGTTGAGTCATGAAGGGGGATTGAGAACACCTTCAAAGTCTTTGGATCCTCATCAAGATGATAGCGCACTTCAATGTAAAAGAAAGAATATAAATGAGAAGAATCTAATAGTTAATAACCAAGGTTTTCGGAAAAAACTTGAGCAAATGGGCATGACTATCAAATTACAGGTACACCCTTACTAAAGTTGTGGCCACCAGACAATGAATTAGGGTGAAAACAGAGCCATTGAATCTCATCGAATTATTATGAATTGTTCATTCGATAACCAGATGATTAGCTTCTACTACACAGTGAATTTACCATAGAAAATATGCAAAAAGGTGAATTTAAATACTGAATGAAACATCTGTCTGTGGCAACTACATTATACAAGGTAAAAAGACTCCACAAACACCAAAGTGAAATTCAAGAAAGGTAAAAAAAGGGGTCAAGATAGGCCCACAAGAAACACCCATACTAACATAATTTACAGCATACACATAGCCAAAAATCAACACCAATACAAAGAGAGTAGCTTAAATTCCACTCTCTCTCTCTCTCCACTCTTACAAATTCCAACTACTATTCATTCCAGTATTCACCCTTTTGCGTAGCTTATTCCCCCTCATTCACCCTCTAGCCCACACCTCCTTTCTCTCTCCTTTCAATAATCTTCCCATGTTTGGGCCAACAGCTTTGGGCCCGTGATTTCCCTCCCCAGCAAGCTTCACATTGTATGCAAAACCACTAGGAAATCCACAGCCTAAGACAAAGGAGCTAGAGAATAGGAAAGGAGCACCAGAGGAGCCAACTGACCCTCATTGAAATGCAATGGGAGGTACATAGAGAAGAGTATGATGGGGAATGAAGAAACAGGGCAGAACAATGAGACTGGTCATCGTCATTTGGAGCTACCTCTCTTTTCGAGAGAAGACCAATTTGGATGGATATAGTGGTGACCATGGAGGGTAAGGAGTTCTTGTGCTTTCAGGCTCGAGTTGTGCACTCTGGTGGTGAGGCGTTAAAATAGGGGTGGTCGAGTATTTTCATTATAGCCAGCAGAGCGGTGAGTAAGAAGAACCGTTAGCTTTAAAACAAGTGGGGTCAGTCGCCGAGTATAGTGAGGTTTGGGTTGATGTCAGCACTGCTTGTAGATGTGTAAGACAAGATGCTCATGCGTGCTTTTAAAAATGGGCTTTTAGAGGAGCTACACTGATGTGAGTGATGGGCCTGATGTTACAACAGCCCACACTTAAAGGAGGAGAAATAACCCTGCTACCTGATTCGGTCCAGACAGTTGGAGTGGGCTTAAGACAGCACACTTCGACCCAGAATGCCCAAGTGATGGTCTAAGTAGTTATCTAGGGTTGTGTGCCCTAGAGTGAGGCAGAAAATGAGTGATTAGCTATTTTGTTGGGAGAGCCTCTGAAATCTCAAAAGTCAGGGAGGTTCTCTTCTTGCTTGTTACTTGTGTCCCTATTTTCATCACTCTGGCTAAGATTAGTTAGTCGTTTCCCGTTTTCCTCTTCCATTCCCATTGAAGAGGTTGTACTAGCTTTGCTCAGTTACTCGGCTAATAATGCAGACTCAGACCCATCCATTTTATCTTCTCCGTTTTCTTGGTTTCATCAGTGAGACAAAACAATCATAGCTCCAGATCAGAAAAGATGGGTTTCAAAAATTGATGAGGTATATAAATTTGAATTCAATACAAGCCGGCAAAAGACAGTAAAGCTACTAATGCCCTTTCTAGACAAGATGCTAAAATGAAATTTATGGCCATTTCATTGTGGTAATATGAAGGAATGGCAGACTTAGAAGCTGAGATGATGTGGGATGAGCATTTAAAAGGGAAAATGCAGGAGATGGTACAAGTGCAAGCCCCCTAAAACCAAGGAATTGCTGAAGGAGTTCCATGATTGTCCCATGGGATGACACTCATGTTACTTTGAGAATCTGTAGGAGGCTTGCACTTGTGATCTTTTGGCATGGCATGAAGAAGAATATACAAGATTATGTAGCTGGATGTGAGATCAGTTAGCAAAGCAAATATGTGGTTGTTGGTTCAGCAGGGTTAACACAACCTCTCCCAATTCCCACAACTGTAAGGGAGGATATTATTATGGACTTTGTGGGAGGATTGCTAAGCCGAGAAGTAATCAAGTGGATACAATATTAGTAGTGGTGGGCAAATTTCCCAAGCATGCTCATTTCATACCCCTTTTTCTCTCCCCTTGCAAATGCCAAGGATGTTGCTGACACGTTTGTGAGTAGTAATCAAACTTCATTGATTTCCTAGCACCATTGTGTTTGATTGTGATCGAAATGGTGAATTGAAGTTTGGAGACTCACTTAACATGCTTTGTTGGAAATACTCCCAAGAAGTGGGCTAGGATGCTTCCGTTGCCCAAATATCAATATGATACCACCTATCACAGTGCCACACGTATGACCTTTAAAGCTTTAAATGGGAGAGATCCACCAACTCTTCTAAAGAGGAAGGATGATCCTTCTTGGATGCAAGAGGTGGGCCAACAGATCAGGGAACGAAATCTGATCTTGAATGAGTTGAAGAAGCAATTGTAGAAAACTCAAGCTAGGATGAAAAAACTCATGCTGATAAACATCAAAGAGAGGTTGAATTTGTCGCTGGGGAATCAAAGAGAGGTAGAAATTGTAGAAAAGCTCAAGCTAACATGTACGATTCCCAATACCTTTTTTTTTTTGGATCGTTACGCTCCTGTTCTTTTTGAGTAATAAAAAACCTGAGTTCCTCAAGTGAGTTCTCATCTTTCTTAGGTGGGGCCGTTAGTGAGTGAGAGTGTGCAGAGTGATTCTATAGTTAGGTTCTACATATCAACCCTTTGACAATTGTGCAGAACAAAAAAATGTAACTTCAACATACCATTGATATTCCATATTCTTATCGTTCCATCCTTGGATGCTGTGATAATTTGCTCCGAATTCGGGGTAAAGCACAACCAAGTTACTGCACTCTGAGAAAACACAGAAAAATCACAAATCAGAGTTCAAACTGTAATTACCAGTTTATCTTAGAGGAAGTAGATCATATTAACAATGACAAAGTTATTCTATGTCAAGCAGCCAAGGAGGATAATCATATAATTTCAATTGCATTCATGCAACTATAGAGCAGAAGTCAAATCACACTTCAAAAAAAATAAAACAAAAGGGAAAGCAATGCGCATGTCTGCATGTATGAACTAAATAAAAACATGGTTAACTATATTTGAAATAATTTGTATGACAGCTGTGTTTTATTGATAGAAATTGAGTACATAAATAGGGGAAAACAGAAGATAAATCTAATCATATCCCCTGAATCTCTCCTACAATCTGGGAAATTTTAACTGAGATAATAACAGATTTGATATGATAATAATTATTAAACTAATAAAGGAGATCAGGGTTAAACCTTAGTAGGCCCATTAGTGGCAGCGGATCTACTTCCAACAATATTGTTCAAATAATTAACGCACAACATAAAGCATGAGGAAACAAACTTTATTATTTTCTCAAGATGGGGTTTCTAGTATCTTCTATTTTTTTTACAATTGTATTACTCATTTTTTAATACGGGTTTTTCCTTAGTTGCAGAAACACTTCACTTTATCTTAGTTGCACTAATCTTCCTAAAAATATCAAGCATGCCTTAATTGTGAAGCACGACTCTGGTGGAATATTGGCAATTTTAACTGTATGTGCAGATAATACCATGATTGCAGGTGATTTGAGTAATGAGATGAGCTTATGAACAAAAATGCAAGAGCACTTGAGGTAAAAGATTTGGGGCAAGTTAGATATGTATGTATAAAAATTTAAAGAATATTTCCTAATTCTAACACTCTCCCTTAAGTCCAAGCATCAATGTAACCATGCACAACTAGTTACAGATGTAATAAACCTGAGCTCTAGCCTTCCTACAAATATCAAGCATGCCTTATTTGCGAAGCATGACTCTGATGAGATATTGGCAATTCTAACTGCATCTAGATAATACCATGATTGCAGGTGTTTTGAGTAATGAGATGAGCTTATGAACAAACATGCAAGAGCACTTGTTGGGAAAAATAAGATATGTACAAAAATTTAAAGAATATTTCCTAATTCTGACACTCTCCCTTAAGTTTAAACATAGATGTAACTATGCACCACTTGTGCAGATGTAATCAACCTGAGCTCTATCCAGAGATTTTGTGAAGAAATCGTCCAATTAAAGACTATGGTGGCAAACTAACTGCACTCATTGTATATGTGGATTATATAGTGTTGAAGGTAATGATGAAGAAGAAATTACAAAGCTAATGGAAACCTAGCAACAAAATTCGAATTTAAAGATATTAGCCCGTAGAGGTATTTCCTTGGCATGGAAGTGGCACAAACTCAAAAGTGGACAAGTGTATCTCAACAAAAATATACACTAGACCTCCTAAAAGAAATAGGGATGTTGGGACCTCAACCTGCTAACACACCGATGGAGCTAAACAAGAAGCTAACAATCAAGCCCGGTAATGCAGTAAATAAGGAAAGATATCAAATACGAGTGGGGAAACTTATTTATCTATCTCATACAAGGCCTGATATCTGTTACTCAGTAAGTGTGGTGAGCCAATTCTGAAGTAGTCCTCAGAAAGAACACATGACAGCAGTCTCTAGAAACCTGAGGTATCTGAAAATGACCCCAAGACAATGGTAATCCCTAATTCCCAATTGTTAGGTTAGTTAGTTGAGGAGAGATCAATGATTAGTTGACAATGGTGTAGCTATTTTAGAATAGCATTAGCCAAGAGCAACAATAGTTGAGCTCCTTAGCTAATTAGGGGTTAGATAGGAATTAGTGTTAAATTACAGAACTGCCCCTCATTAATGATTAAGGTGGCAGCACCCTGACTTTCCCTTATTTCCCTTAAGCTCTCTATATAAGAGCTATCCCCCTCTCATTGTAAACTAGTTGTTGACTGCCAATGAATAAGAGAATATTCTGATACAGCAACTCGTGTTTTCTCTCTCTCTCTCTCCCTCTCTCTCTCAGATTTCTCCTACTCTCTCTGTCTAAGATTCTCTCTTCTCTCTTCTACTCCTTCTTTCAATACAATTCTGTCAAGAAATTACAGAATTGCATCAGTGGTATCAGAGACTTCATGCTCTGCCACATGATCTTCTAGCTGCTGCATGGTTCAAACAAGATTGCAAGAAAGATCAAGAATGGCCGAAGAATGATTTCAAGCTACTGAGCAAAGATTACAAACCATGGACAACACATTGCAAGGGCTGTTAACAGGGTTTAATACTGGGTTGGCAAATTTGCAGCAAGAAATTCGTACAGCTAGCCATAATGGTCCAAGAAACTATGATCGCTATCAAGAAAGGCATCAAGAACATAGGCTAGGTCATCCTCACTACCGAAAACCAACACAATTCACTAAAATGGAGTTTTCTAGATCCAATGGAGACGATATACTGACCTGGCTCCTTACGTGTAAACATTTTTTCGAGCTGGATGACACACCAGAAGAGAGCAAGGTCAAGATGGCTTCGCTTAATCTTGATGACAAGACTTTTCAGGGGCACCGTGCGCTAGAGAGAAGGATGCGTGGGCCGCTGCCTTCATGGGATGAGTATGCAGTAATCTTGCAAGATAACTTTGGTCCTGCATTCGAAAACCCCTTGAGCGATCTCACCCATTTGAGGCAAACTGGATCCCTGGTTGAGTATAATGCAGCATTTGATTTTATTGCTGCCAAATTGGATATAGCTGAAGACTATTTGTTTGGGGCATATGTTTCGGCCCTTAAACCAAAAATGACAGGGCTGGTTCAGATGTTCAATCCCAGGACTCTAACAGAAGCACGGAAACTAGCAAAGATGCAAGAGATTATTACAGATAATCTGAGTTCCAAGAACAATTCATAAAAAACAGGGAAACTCACATCTGCAGTAAATCAAGGGTCTCTCTCATCCCGTTCCACAACTCCCTCTGCATCAACGACATACCACACAGCACTGCTAACCAATAAACCCCTTCAGACCGATAAAAACCCTGGTAACACCTTCAAGACTCTATCTTTATGCCCAAGAATCTAAACAAGACCTACAAGCCTCTTACCCCTAAAGAACTAGAACACAGCAAAAAATTTATGTTTCTACTGTCATGCTCCTTTTTCCCGTGACCATAAGTGTCCTCAAAGGCAAAAATTGCAGCTACACTATATTGGGCAAGATCTGGACACAGATGACAGCACTAAGGACCCTATTGAAGATCAATACGTGGAGGAAGAACACCCAAGTATTTCTCTACATGCTATTGAGGGTGTTGATACTGCAACATCTATGAGAATTCAAGGTCAAGTAGGGAAGCATACTATACAAGTTCTGTTAGATAGTGGCAGTACATATGACTTCTTGGATCTGAATTTAGTAAGAAAGTTGGGTTGGAAGAGTGATGGTTCTGTTTTTTCTTCATTTGAGGTTGCCATTGGCAGAAAACTCAAGATTCATGGGGTATGAAAAGGTTTTAAATGGCTATGCAGGGCATGGATTTCATTTTTTATTTCAGAATTATGGAGCTGAATACATATGACCTTGTGCTGGGGTTAAAGAAGTATTAAAAATGACTATTGGGATTATGAATCCCTCTATGTATTTTTGGTGTATGGTACAATTAGGAAACCAAGCTACTTCTAATTCCTAGCAGCTCATGCATCCAGACAAGGCAAAAACTCATTTCCCTCATCCAAACCAGCTTTATCTCCTTCAAATGGTAAAGACAACAGAAACAACCAGCCAGTGTATGTCTGTTAAAGATGCTGCCAGCAGTGCTCCAGCAGAAATACAATGGTTCTGAGCAAGTTCCAGGATATCTTTGAAGAGCCTAAGAGCCTCCCTCCCTTTAGAGAAGGTCACAATCACCCAATAGTGCTTAAAGAAGGCACCAATCCTATAAGTTTGAAGCCCTAACGCCACCCGGCAGCTTAAAGGGACACAATTGAGAAGCTAATTGAAGAACTACTACAAGCTGGGGTTATTCAGCCAAGTTATTCTCCCTTTTCGGCTCCCATTGTGCTAGTCAAGAAGAAGGATGGCATATGGAGGATGTGCATTGATTTTCGTGCACTAATAAAGCCACAATAAAAAATCAGTAACCTATCCTACTAGTAGAAGAACTATTTGAAGAATTAGGAGCTGCTAGGTGGTTTACTAAGCTGGATTTAAGGGCTGGATACCACCAAATAAGGATGGAACTGGAAGATGTGCACAAAACAGCATTCAAGTCTCACTCAGGGAATTATGAGTGGCTGGTTATGCCATTTGGCTTGACCAATGCACCAGCCACATTTCAGGGAGCTATGAATGACCTATTTCGATTGTACTTACGTAAGTTTGTTTTAGTGTTTCTTGATGACATCCTAATTTACAGCTCTTCTCTTGCAGATCATGCTGCACATTTGGAGAAGGTGCTGCAAATCTTGAGGCAAAATCAGTTCTACGTAAAACAATCCCAGTGCACGTTTGCTGCATCCAATGTGGAGTATTTGGGGCACATTATAGGCGCTGGGACCGTTTCTACAAACCCAACTAAAATACAAGCGGTTGCTAATTGGCCTCTCCCAAACACCATCAAGCAACTTAGAGCTTTCTTGGGACTTGCCGGCCTATTATAGGCATTTTATTAAGGATTTTGGCACCATAGCAAGGCCTCTCATATCATTACTCAAGAAGAATGGCTTTGTATGGACTCAAGCAGCCACAGATGCTTTTAATAGCCTCAAGAAGGCTCTTACTACTGCCCCGGTTCTTTCTCTACCTGATTTCTCTAAACAATTTGTTGTTGAGACTGATGCATGTGGTTCTGGGATAAGGGCTGTTCTAATGCAAGAAAGGAAGCCTTTAGCCTATTTTAGCAAAGGTTTAGCACCTCAACATCAGCACTTATCAGTTTACGAGAAGGAACTTATGCCTGTGGTTTTGGCAGTGCTTCATTGGCATCAATATTTGGAAAGACAGCACTTTATTATACGTACTAATCAGCAAAGCCTTAAACACCTATTGGGCCAGCAACTTAAGACCTCATTCCAGATGCTATGGGTGGCTAAACTAGCTGGGTTTGACTATGAAATTCAATATAAAAAAGGGTTGATGCCCTCTCTAGAATGCCTAAATTGCAGCTGATGCAAATGATCCTGGACACTTCCTCCCCTGAATTGTTGCAGCATATTAAACAAAGTTGGGAGAAAGATGAGTAGTTGCAGCAACTACTCCCTAAGGTGCAAGCTAGTGAGGAACCCCTTTTTCATTTTACTTGGAGTGATAGATTGTTGAGAAGAAAGGGTAAGCTTGTAGTGAGAAACGATTCTACTCTAAAGAAGAAAATTTTAGAGTGGTTGCACTCAAGTCCTCCAGGAGGACACTCAGGTATTCAAGCTACTTATCATAGGATTAAGTCTCTCTTTTGGTGGCGCAAGATGATAGATGATGTTACAGCCTATGTGAAGGATTGTGACACTCGTGCTAGATGTAAGTATGAGACTATTGCCTCCCCTGGTTTATTGCAACCTCTTCCTATGCCTAGCCGTATATGGGAATCAATCACTACGGATTTCATTTAGGGACTCTCTAAATCTAATGGGAAAGAGGTAATTTGGGTTATAATTGATAGATTGAGTAAATATGCTCATTTTGTGGGCCTCTCTCATCCCTATACAGCAGCTTCTTTGGCTCAGATTTTCCTAGATCAGATTTACAAACTACATGGGGCACCTACTGAAATTATTAGTGACTGTTAAATGTCAGCGATATCTGCACCTACTGGCACACAATATTTGACACTCACACACACCCTCCTTCAATCACTCCTTCAATCACTCACCTATCCTATGACTTTCGTGTATTCAGTTTCCTATATATACTTTGTAATCTTTCTATCAAACATACAATGAGATGAATGAAATGAGAATGAGATCCTAGAGTCTCATATGGCATCAGAGCCTGGTCCTAAAATTCCTGGCAACCAAAAACAGTGAGGCGAGAGAGAGACAGAGAAAGCAGAACCAGAAACGGTGAGGCAAGAGAGAGACAGAAAAAGCAGAGCCAGCACCGACCGAAGTGCTATGCCGGACTGCTCACACTGCTTCAGGAATTCCTCCACCGAACCGAAGACGACGCCATTCGCTGCCAGACGCCATTTGCTGCCAGAAACAGAGAAAGACGAGCCAGTTTTGGAGATCTGAGATCTCACTCACACCGGCGAGTGGGCATACACCGCTGGCCAAGGGACGATCGCAAGCTGCCGATCGGCGGATCCCAGAAGCCCGCTGTCAATCTGAGCAGCGCGTGGAATCCACGCGCCAACCAGTGCAGAGGCGCGTGAGACCGTCCGTACAGCGCGCGTGACCGCACGCGCCGCCGTGAACAGTGCCTCCGACATCCATTTTTTGTCTCGGAAAATAAGCCACAGTGTTTCCAACCCCCATTTCTTCCAAAAAACACATGGATTCTTCAAAATTTCCTCCTCTTTTTGGGTCTCTTCCTAGAAATCAAACCACAACCGGGACCACACCAATGGCACTTATGTCCGGTACAAATTCTGAAATTCAAGACTCATCTTCCTCCTCTCATTCCTCCACTACTAGTAACACAATAACTACGCCAGGACTTTCCGATAGTCAGATTATGGCCATCAACCATAGGTTCAATGGAAAAAACTATCTCCAATGGTCTCAAACAGTGCTAAGATATATTCGTGGTAAGCGAATGGAGAAATATATCAATAGAGCAGCTCCTCAACCTCCTTCTAATGACTCCAATTTTGATACATGGTTTGCTGAAAACAATCAAGTTATGTCTTGATTGTGCAATTCCATGACTGATGAAATCAGTGAAGGCTATCTCCTAGCAACCACTGTAAAAGAAATCTGGGATGAAGCAAAGCAAACTTACTCTTCCCTTGATAACACCGCTGCTCTAATCCACCTAAAGCGACAACTTAGAGATCTGAGACAAGGTAACTTGACAGTTACTAATTATTATACCTTACATAAACTGTGGCAACAGCAAGATCTCTTCGATTCCCATCCATGGGATACTGTTAAAGATGCTCAGTTACATAAGAAGATCGTGGAAGAAGAATGAGTGTATGACTTCCTCCTGGGTCTCAACGATTCATTTGAAGAGATAAGAGGTAGAATCATGGGACTAAAACCCATGCCACGTCTGTTTGAAGTAATCAACCATGTGCAATTTGAAGAAAGCAGAAAACTCTTGAATCAAGGCAGCTCAAGCTCAACTGAAAAGTTAGATTCAAGCTCAATCGAAAGATCAGCCCTGGCAGCAAAACGACCACAAGACGAAAGACGAAACAAATGGTGTAATTATTGCAAAAAAAAGGGTCACATCAAAGAAGAATGCTGGAAACTTCATGGAAAGCCAGCAATCAACAAACAAAGCCATACTACTGCAACTGAGCCAGAAACTGAAGATAAAGATTCCCTGAGCAAAGAGGAACTGCAGATGTTTCGCAGGATGCTAGATAGACAAAATAAGTCTAACTCTAAGCCTGGTATCAACCTTGTGCAATCAGGTAACTCTATCATAGCTCTAAATACAGTACAAGCTAGTGAAAATGCTTGGATTATTGACTCAGGAGCAACTGATCACATGACTGGTAATCGTACATTGTTTGCAACTCTTAAATTGATTCATGAGAATCTTCGAGTCAAAGTTGCGAACGGCCTATACACTACAGTTGAAGGAATTGGCACAGTCATACTCTCTAATTCCTTGAAAATTCACAATGTTCTATTTGTGCCTGCACTCACTGTCAATCTCATATCTGTGAGTAAATTAACTAAAGATCGAATGTGCCGAATCATCTTTGATAATGATGTCTGTGTTTTCCAGGATTTAAATTCGAAGAGGACGATTGGAACTTCTAGAGAATGGGACGGATTGTTCTACCTTGAAGAATCAAACTTGAAATCAGAAGATGCAAGGAAGGCAAAAAGAGCACTGGTTAGCTCTAACTCTAAAAATGATGTAACCTTGTGGCATTGTCGTTTAGGCCACCCTAGTTTTGATTATATGAAGCACTTGTTTCCAAATTTCTTCAATAAAAATTCTATTCCTTTTCATTGTGAAACTTGCCAAATTGCAAAACAAACTAGGTCTTCTTATCCTAAACAGCCCTACAAACCTTCCTCACCATTCACACTAATCCATAGTGATATTTGGGGTCCTGCACGACTAAAAACCCTTACCAATGCTAGATGGTTTATTACTTTCATAGATGATCATACTAGAGCCACATGGGTTTATTTAATGAAAGCCAAATCCGAAGTAGCTAAGGTATTTCAAAACTTCTATACCTTTGTGCGAACCCAATTTAATGTCTCCATTAAGGTACTTCGAAGTGATAATGCCAAAGAATACATGAGCAACACCCTTACCAACTTTCTTGATCAACAAGGCATTCATCACCAAACTTCCTGCCCATATACACCTCAACAAAATGGAGTAGCTGAGCGAAAGAACCGTCACTTGTTGGAAGTAACCCGAACCTTACTAATGGAACGAAATGTTCCTACCATTTTTTGGGGTGATGCTCTCCTCACTGCAGCTTATCTCATTAACCGCATGCCATCCAAAGTCCTCAAATTCCACACCCCTATCCAAACACTCCTTGAACACTTTCCAAATTGTTCCATAATCACTTCCTTGCCTCCTAAGGTATTTGGTTGCATTGTCTTTGTTCACAACAATGATAGCAATAAATTTGCTGCCCAAGCTACAAAATGCCTATTTCTTGGTTACTCTCCGACTCAAAGGGTACAAATGTTACTGTCCTACTTCCAAGAAACTTATTATCTCCCATGATGTAGTCTTCTTGGAAGAAGAAGCATATTACCCCAAATTACCCATTCAAGGGGAGTACACTGACAATGAATGGTTAATCTTGGATAAATTTGCACTATCACCACCACAACCTAATCCTATACCCATCATTGACTCCTTACCTTCCACAAACCATCCAAGTCCTATCCACCTTAATGATCATGAAGCTGAACATCTTTCATCTCAACCTGAACCCACAACTAATGAATTGGAAACAAATGTTGAGATCAATTCAGGGATGGATTCAGGGATGGATACTGAAGGAGATGAAGAGTCCAGAGTACAAGCCAACGATGAATCAAACACTGGTAGAACTATCTCTCTCATTCAAAGGAATGACCATGACTCCAATTCGGGATTAAATCCTGAAGAACTGGGTTGGCCTATTGCATTGAGAAAAGGGGTAAGATCTTGTACTCAGCATCCAATTCAACGTTTTGTCTCATATGGTAATCTATCTGCAAAAATGCAAAGCTTTGTTGTAAACAGCGCACAGATTAAAATCCCAAGCACGTTTCAACAAGCTATAGCTGATCCGAATTGGAAAAGAGCTGCAGAAGAAGAGTTGAGGGCACTGAAAGAAAATAAAACGTGGGAGATCACAACTCTTCCCGAAGGAAAGAAACCAGTAGGATGCAGGTGGATCTTTAACCCAAAATTCAATCCTGATGGCAATGTCAACAAATACAAGGCAAGACTTGTTGCAAAGGGATATACCCAGACATATGGAATTGATTATCAGGAGACATTTGCTCCAGTAGCCAAGCTTAATACCATCCAAGTGCTATTATCAATCGCAGCTAACTTGGATTGGTCATTGCACCAACTTGATGTGAAGAATGCCTTCCTAAATGGAAACTTGGAAGAAGAAGTTTACATGGAGATTCCAGATGGAATTGCAGCCCCTAACAACTCTGTGTGTAAACTCAACAAGTCATTGTACGGACTTAAGCAATCTCCTCGAGCATGGTTCGGTAGATTCACCAAGACAATGAAAAGACTTGGGTATACTCAGGGACAAGCAGATGACACATTGTTCATCAAACGTGTTAATGGCAAAGTCACCATCTTGATCGTCTATGTTGATGACATGGTCATTACAGGAAACGATGAAGAATCCATTGTTCATTTAAAACAAGACTTGTCAACTGAGTTCCAGGTGAAAGACCTTGGACAAATAAGGTATTTCCTAGGCATGGAAGTGGCAAGAACTAAAAAGGGTATCAATGTATCTCAGCGGAAATATACCCTAGATCTGTTGCATGAAACTGGAATGCTAGGGACACAACCTGAAGGAACACCAATGGAAGAAGGTTATCACTTAGAAATCAAGCCAGATGGTGTCCCAGTCAACACAGAACGGTACAGAAGACTTGTCGGGAAACTCATATACTTGACTCACACACGTCCAGACATTAGCTATGCAGTTGGAATAGCAAGTCAATTCATGCACCAACCACAAGAAGAACACATGGCAGCTGTATACAGAATCTTAAGCTATTTAAAGCTTAATCCTGGAAAAGGAATCTTCTTTAAGAAATGTACTGCAAAAGATATTGAAATATATACTGATGCAGACCATGCAAGGGATAGAGAGATTAGAAGATCAGTCTTAGGATATTGCACATATGTGTGGGGAAATCTCGTTACATGGAGAAGCAAGAAACAGACTGTGGTGTCACCAAGTAGTACAGAAGTTGAACTGAGAGCTGTTAATCATGGAGTACGTGAAGGACTTTGGGTCATCAGATTGTTGAAGGAGTTGGGAATTCCATACGAGGGACCAATGCAAATTTGGTGTGACAACAAATCCAGCATTGAAATGGTCAAGAACCCAGTCTATCATGATAGAACAAAACATGTTGAGATAGACAGACACTTTGTTAAAGAGAAAATTGAAGCAGGCATCATGAAATTGTCCTACATCAGATCTGAAGACCAAATTGCAGATGTGCTGACAAAACCACTAGGCAGAGCTACGTTTGAAAAGTTTTTGGGCAAGCTGGGTATGATTGACATATACTCTCCAGCTTGAGGGGGAGTGTTAAATGTCAGCGATATCTGCACCTACTGGCACACAATATTTGACACTCACACACACCCTCCTTCAATCACTCACCTATCCTATGACTTTCGTGTATTCAGTTTCCTATATATACTTTGTAATCTTTCTATCAAACATACAATGAGATGAATGAAATGAGAATGAGATCCTAGAGTCTCATAGTGACAAAGACCCTATCTTTAAAAGTAATTTCTGAAAAAAAAATTCTAAGGGTTTTGGGGATACAACAAAAGTTATCTTCAGCTTATCACCCTCAAACAGATGGGCAATCTGAAGTGCTCAATAGATGTTTGGAGACATATTTGAGGTGCATGTGTCGGGAGAAGCCCAAGGAATGGAGCAAATGGTTATCTCAAGCTGAATGGTGGTACAATACATCTTTCCATACATCAACTAAAGCCTCTCCCTATGAGCTTTTGTATGGTCAGAAACCCCCTTTGCATTGCCCCTATTTGCCTCATAATTCTGTCCTAGAAGCTGTAGATCGCACATTTGAGGCTCAGGAACAGGTACTAGCTATGCCTAAGCACCATTTGCACCATGCTTCCAACAAAATGAAGCAGAAGGATGATGCACACAGATCTGATCGTGAATTTATGGTGGGTTAGTGGGTTTTTCTGAAGTTACAGCCATATTGACAGCTTTTTATTGCTGTTAGGAGCTTACAAAAGCTTGCTCCAAGGTATTTTGGGCCCTTTCAAGTGCTAGAGAGGATTGGTTCTGTTGCCTATAGGTTGGAATTACCTCCGGAGTCGAGAGTTCATCCTACTTTCCATGTTTCTATGCTAAAACTATGCCCTAATCCGGCTGTGAAACCTCGACATCCCCCACCAGATTTTCTGGAACCCCCTCCCACTTTAGTTCCTGAGAAAATTATCAATTGGAGAATTGTTAAGCGAAGGAAGAAGTTCATTACTGAAGTACTTGTTTATTGGAAAAGGTTGTTAGAAGAAGAAGCTTCATGGGTGCCACTTCTTCGTTTCCAAGAGCAGTTTCTAGATTTTGCTATAGCGCATCCTTGAGGGCAAGGATGTCAAAATTGGGGGTGTATTGATATGAAATTGTAATTGTAATCCCTGATTTCCCAATTGTTAGGTTAGTTAGTTGAGGAGAGATCAATGATTAGTTGAGAATGGTGTAGCTATGTTAGAATAGCATTAGCCCAGAGCAACAATAGTTGAGCTCTTGGGCTAATTAGGGGTTAAGGAGGAATTAGTGTTAAATTACAGAACTGCCCCTCATTAATGATTAAGGTGGCAGCACCCTGACTTTCCCTTATTTCCCTTAAGCTCTCTATATAAGAGCTATCCCCCTCTCATTGTAAACTAGTTGTTGACTGCCAATGAATAAGAGAATATTCAGATTCAGCAACTCGTGTTCTCTCTCTCTCTCCCCCTCTCTCCCTCTCTCTCTCAGATTTCTCCTACTCTCTCTGTCTAAGATTCTCTCTTCTACTCCTCCTTTCAATACAATTCTGTCAAGAAATTACAAAACTGCATCAGATTGTTCTTTGCAAGAGGTACTCTAGAGAAATTGAACTATTTACAGATGCTGACTGGGCAGGCACAAAAAAGGATAGGCGATCCACTACTGGTTATTGATCTTCTTTGTAGGGAAACTTGGTTTCTTGGAGGAGTAAGAAACAACCAGTAGTTTCAAGAAGCTCAGTAAAATCAGAATATAGGGCCTCAGCTCTAGCTATTTGTGAAGGGATAGGGCTTGCGAGACTCCTAAAAAAAGGGCAGCCCAATACACAATGTTTCCACCAGGTGGGGTCTGAGAAGAGATAGATGTACGCAGCCTTAACCCCACACTTATGAGACTCCTAAAGCAACTAAAAATTGATATCAATGCTCCGATAAAGGTTTGGTGCGATAATATCTCAGCAACAAAAATTGCCAATGATCTATACAGTGTTGATCACACAAAACATGTAGAAATAGATCTTCACTTCATTAAAGAGAAGGTGGATAGTAAGGTGATTGACCTGGCTTACATTGCCTCAAGAAATCAGATTGCAGATGTGATGACAAAGTCTCTAACTCACGAGACGTTTAAAGGTTTCAGAAGTAAGCTGGCAATGACTAATATCTATTCTCTAACTTGAGGGGGAGTGTGGGAAACCCAAGAGTTAATATTTAGCCAAATCTCCAAGGTTTGATTTTGGTGCATCTCTTGTAATAAAACCAGATTACTATCATTATTTCATATCTCTAGGAGGAATTTAGGGGACGTGATTAGACCTGTATGAATTAGGTTCATTCCATTTCCCCCCTATATGTTAAGTAACTCGACTTCAGTGAAATATACAGAGAACTATTATTCAGAAACTTTCAATAAATAAAATAAAGCATTGTAATTAAAGGCATAGCAAAAATAAAAAACCTTATGCCCCTTAAGCTGCATAACTTTTGAAACTTCTTTGACTGATCCATCTTTTGCATACACAATCTCCCACAACTGCCACATAAACAAACTTGAGATAAATAAATCAAGCCTCAAGATGGAACATTATTAGTAAAAACCTGCAGCTGCATTTCATTTGATAAATCAGATGGTACGATTGTAGGGTGCATTTAAAGTAGGCTTTCTAACGAAGTCTCAAGCAAGTGTGCCAATGCATATCACAATGATGATGAACTAAATGTGATAAAAATAGTAACAGCAGGCCGACATATTACACTCTTCAATTTCAGTAACAAACCTATGAAGCATGAAAAGGTGACAGGGTTAAACTTTACATGTCAGATTATATATGTGCGCACACAAAATTTGCACTTATCTAAATATCTAATATATGAATAACAAAGAATAAATTTATTCCTAAGCTTGACTAAAAAGTTACAATAAAATCTGAAACCAAATTCCTGTATTTCAAATTACAATATCTAGGCATATCCATGATTATCAAAGCCTAATTTTTATTTTTACACTTGCCATTCATTAAATCCTATTGTTTGAGTAATTGTCCTTAGTTAGCATGCCACTTAAGAATGGTTAAGTCCAACAGCAGTCCAATTAACTAGTACTTACCACTTACCAGCCCATATACAAATGAATACAGACTCATCTTAAAATTTATATTTGGAAAACTACATTAAGAAATGTTGCTAATTAAATTCACCCATTAATACTCACTTTCACATCTGCAGTAAATGCTGCTGCAGCAATAAAACGCCCATTAGATGATATAGCTGCCATGGTATTTTTCAACTGACTTGTATCCACATGCCCTAAATTTTTCCCAGATTTTCCATGCCAAAGAATGATATCAGTCCCTGGATTAGAGACCAAAAAAAATAAGAGGTAGAAGAACAATATCATCAAGCAATGTATATCAGCACAAAATGAGTAGTTACAATAATTTCATGCATGGTCAAGATATGTTGCATTTAATTGAGAAGATTATCATGCAGCATATTCTGGTTTAGTACCGTGGTTTAATGTATAACTCAGTAGAAATAATGACTCAGGTAAAAAACAATAGTGATGACCTTGAAATTATTAAAGCTTAAAGGGCTGAAGATGGATGGGAAGAGGATGGGAAGGACTCCAGATGAGATAAATCGTGATGAGTAACCCAGATATGTCTAAAAGAGAAGCACCAGTGTTTAGACCTCACATGGGTTGTAATATATCAGAGAGTATAGCATGAAATAATTGATCCTTTTATTACTAGGGGTTATATTACAAAGATTGTAATCATAAGGAATTATCAACAAATAATAGGGAGTTTATTGCAAATTGTTTATTAATAGACATGCTCAAAAGAGTCAAACTGCTATTTTAAAAGCAGTTTCTTCTACATGGCATCAATGCTCTTTTCCTTTCTCATTGAGCACTTGAAATTTTCTTCTCTCAAAAGCCAATCAACAAGCAGCAACAAAGAGGCACCCAATCATTATTGGTTATCATGCCTTGTGAACTTTGACTTACTTTTTTGAACAAAGAAATAGAGACGTAGGGTGGCTATATGGCTGCTATAGTCAAAGTCTATGAGGACAGGGCTATGAGAATCACTTTTTGGGACTATAAATCTTCTCTTCGTTTCTGCAGAAAAGGCAGAGAACAATTTTGAAGTGTTGTTTTGGCCCTTTGGGTGGAGAGTGCCAACCTCTCAAGTTTGGCAAACCTATTGTGTTTTAGAGAGTTTATGTGTGTGACTTGTATTTTTTGTTCGTTGTTGTCTGTGAGACTTGTAATCGTTATCCTCCCTGTCTTAGTTCCAGTTGTGCATATGAATGTGTAATAGAGTAGTTCTTTATCTCTTAATGTAATGAAGTTTTAGCTTTTAATTTATTTGTGTGTAAATCTGGTTTCATACATCAAGGGTCATAAGATAATTCCACAAAATACACCAGTCATGGGATGAAGTGATGCATAGCATTAGATATATCAAAGATGCACCTAGAAAAGGCTTGCTATATGAGTATCACACACACTACCAAGTTGTTGATATACCAACACATTTGAGTAGGATCTCCTACCGATCAACACCCTGCTGGCTGCTGCTGGTTACAGCAACTTTCTAGGAGGAAATCTTCTCTCTTGAAAAGAAAAACGCAAGATATGATCTAATACTTAAGCGGAGTACTACGCATGGCATTTGCAAAAATGAACTTGAGTGTATTAAACAATTACTGCAAGAACATCAATTTGGAGATCCTGACCAAATTACACTAAGTATGACAATCAAGTCGCTCTATGCATCACCCTAAACCAATCTTTCTTGAAAGGACCAAGCACATTGAAATTGATTCAGTTTACCAAAGAGACCCTATGCAGGACCATCACCACTAGCCATGGCAATTTAAAGAACCAACTAGCTTATGTTTTGTCCAAAGCATTTAGGATCTCACATTTCCTACATTTACAAAAAGCTTGGGCATACGACCTATACATTAACTTGAGTAGAGTATTAATAATGAAGATTAGTATTGATTTGAGTGTGATAAGGGCATGATGTAATTATTATCAGTCATTATTATGGCATCTTGTATCATCACTAAAAATAAGAGGTTTACGAGTCATAACTCACTAACTACATTTCCCATTCTCGGCTTGCTCTCTTTATGTTTAAGTAAGATTAATTAGGCAAGTCATTTGGGAATAATAAAACTAGGAAGTCTATTAGACGACTTGAACCCTAATAGCTTACAAATAAGATGATGAGATGGTGTCAACGAATTGAATAATAGTGCACAATTACTTTTACAATTTATTAAACTTTTATGTAGTTGAACAACAGAAGAGAATGTAAACTTTTAATGCAGTTGCCTTTTGAAATTCTGTCCCTACTCCCCAACTTTTACTATTGCTATTCTCATTTCATCTATCACTTACAACTTCCCAGGTTCATGGCTAAAGCCTTTTAGTGGTGTCTACCTTTATTATAAAACTATTAAAACAGAACTGAAACACCTATCATATAAGTTTAGGAACCAGTTTCAGCGCACCAATGCAAACCGTTCAAATCTAATTTAGATGGTTCAGATTATATTTTTTACTATTTTTTTTTACACAAAACGAAGTTATTTTAATTAGGACAAAATTTAAAATAAAGATAGTCTCTTAACTATCAATTTTTCAAAAAATGACTATTTTAATTAAAAATCATTATTTGAAAAATTAAATCTGGACCGTTGAAATTATGTTTGAACTGTGTAGATCTTACCGCATTGATGAACTCTTGTGGCTCATCATAGCCATGAACACTAAAACTGGTTCCTATAAGAATGGCAAGCCTCTGCATGTACTAAATTTTAAACCATAAAAAGACACTTCACTCTTTACTTTGGATTCATTACATACATGACTGTCGTAAATCATAATGGTTCTAAATAGGATAACCTTTTTCTTATTGTACCTTTCCTTCCTTAACTATAAATACAAGCAGTGTTTCAAAGTTTGTAACTTGAAAGTACTTACTATATGAATATCACAAAATGTTTTACGATTTTGTATGATGCATAAAATGTAAGATAGATACCTTCTGAACAAGAGACTATAAGTGTACTCCCATCAGCACTGCCGTAACTTGCAGTGGTTCCAAACAGAGTCAGTATTGCCTTTTGATCATGAACTTTGTGATGCACCCACTTAATTTCTGGGAGAGGAAGCTTGGCCTGTGGCTTATTTTCCATAGTTTTAGGTTTCTCTTCTCCATACATGTATAATGAGCTACCAGAGAGACTATGAGTCGCTACAACAATTGAGGATGCATCATCAGAAAATGCAATTGCAGTTGGATGACCCCCGGCAGGCAAATTAATTCTCATAAACCTGTATAAAGTCAACAAAATGCAACGTATGAATAATGCACATGATCATGATTGAGTACGTATTGATATATTGATATGATGTTGTAATATAAATAAATTGAAATGTTAATTAGGTTAGTTAGTAATTAGAAGAGTGGAATTAACCATTAGTGGCATTAGTTGTTTAAGAGCAACATTAGCCAAACATGGTCTTACCCATGTCTAATTACTAATAGGTCCTTAGTTAGTGAATCCCTCACCCCTACTGCTGCGTTGTTATCTTTCCCGTGTTTCTGTTATGATGCCTATAAATATCACTATTGTACTACTATGAGGCAGATTTTGCAAGTAATGAACGTCAGAAGCATTATTCAGAATTCCTCTGTTCTCTATCTCTACTTCTAATTCCTCTCATTCTTTCCTTCAACCCTCTAATTTCTTCTTCTCTACCCTAATCCCTAATTCCTAAAGGCATTCAAATTACAATCTGCTATCAATGGTATCAGAGCAGACGGTTCTCAGCCTGTGATTATTGGTTCATCACCACTGAGTGTATGGTGAAGACGCGACAGCAAGAAAATGCAAGACAGATGGAGGACAAGACTCACATTCTAGAACAGAGGGTGGGCACCCTCAAATCATTGATTGATACGCTGCATGAATCAATCCAAGGTTACCGTGATGAACTGCAGATGGTTCAACGTGGCATGCAAGACAACTTGCATACCATGACTCAAGAACAACGTGGGATGCAAGAGAATATTCAAGACGTGACCCCAAGAAATCAGAACCTTGGCGGCAGCAATGCAAAGACTCACCCAACATGGTCCACCGAGAGTACCAGAATTTCAAGAAAGGGGAGGAAATGGAAGACCACCGTACCAGCGACCCACGCAATTTACTAAAATGGAATTTCCCAGATACACTGGTCAGGATATGGATACCTGGTTGGCAAAGGTTGACCGGTTCTTTGCAATTGATGAAACTCTGGAGGCTTCCAAGGTTACAATGGCTTCTATGCATTTGGATGATGAACGGTTCCAATGGCATCGCGCGGTGGAGCGACGTTGGCGACAACCTCCGACGTGGGCAGCATACTCGGCGCTGCTATTGGACACCTTCGGCCAGCTGTTTGAGACACCGATGACCGACTTCACTCATTTGCGGCAGACGGGAACGGTGGCTGATTTTAATTCCAAATTTGATCAGATCACGGTGAAGCTTGACCTGTCGGAGGCCTATCTTGTCGATGCATACGTGGGGGCGCTGAAGGATGAAATCGCAGATTCAGTTCATCTCTTCAATCCCAGAACTTTGCAAGAGGCACGTCGACTCGCTCGGACCCAAGAGATCGCAGTTAATCGCAGAGTACTAAAAGCAAATGCCGACAAGTTTTAGAAACAGAGCATAGCGAACACCTGGTCAAATTCGGCTGCAAACATGTCGATACTCACCAAGACCCAATCTTTCTCTAATGGGTCCTACCGAAAAGACCAGAAAACCCCTCAATTTAATCAAAATTCCACCTTTGTCCCCAAAACAATTACCCAACCAATGAAAGCTCTCACGGCTAAAGAAGAAGCAGAGCACCGAGCCAACAATTTATGCTTTTTCTGTCATGGGAAATTTTCTAGGGACCACAAATGTCCCCAGCGACAGAAAATGCAATTGCATTTGGTCATATTGGATGAAGACGATGGTGATATTCATGCTGAACCTGAGAATACCATCACTGCCAGTGAGGAAGAAACAGAGCAGCCGCTCATATCTTTACACGCAATGGAGGGGAATGGCCATGCTGAGGCTATGCGAGTCCTGGGTACTGCTGGAAAACAGTCTATACAGGTTATAATCGATAGTGGGAGTACTCATGATTTTTTGAATCTGGATACAGCCTTGAAATTGGGTTGGCAGCCACAGGAAATACCTCTGGCGCATGTGGAGATTGCAAGTGGTGGTAAACTGAAAATTCATGGGGTTTGGCATGGGTTTCGATGGAAAATGCATGGTCTGGAGTTCAGTTTTGATTTTCAAATCATTGAGTTACATACGTATGATTTGGTACTAGGCTTGCGATGGCTCAAGAATATAAAAAATGCATTCTAGGATTATGAGTCTTTATCCATGTACTTTTGGAAGGATGGTCAATTAGTTAATCTCCAAGCCAATGTTCCTCATTCCTTGAGACTTGTAGCATCGAAAAGGGTGGAAGCAAGTTGCCATAAAGATGAGCAGCTGTACCTTATGCAATTGGTTGAAGTCCAAGGAGCTAGGATGAGTTGTTTGGCGATTCAGAAAGCTGATCCTGATCTGCCAGTAGAGATTCAAGGGGTATTGAGGGTTTTTCAAGATGTGTTTGATGAGCCTAAAAGCCTCCCACCTTATAGGGAAGGCCACAATCATTCCATTCTTTTAGAAGAGGGAACAAATCCTATTTCTTTGAAGCCATACCGATATCCGGCTGCCCAAAAGGATGTTATTGAGAAATTAGTGGCTGAGCTACTTGAAGCGGGTGTTGTGCAAGAGAGTTGTTCTCCATTTTCAGCTCCTATAGTCCTTGTCAAAAAGAAAGATGGATCTTTGCGTATGTGTGTGGATTATAGAGAGTTAAACAAGAAAACAATTAAGAATCAATATCCTATTACTCTCATTGAGGACTTGTTTGATGAGTTGGGCAAGGCTAGATAGTTCACAAAGCTTGATTTACAGGCCGGTTATCATCAAATTAGGATGGTACTAGAAGATGCTTACAAAACCGCATTCAAGACTCACTCCGGACACTATGAATGGCTCGTAATGCCATTTGGCCTTACGAATGCGCCGACAACTTTTCAGGGGGCTATGAATGATATCTTTCGTCCTTTTCTTAGACAATTTATACTAGTCTTCTTTGACGATATACTGATTTATAGTCCTTCACTTGCAGATCATCAAGAGCACTTGAGGATTGCTTTGCAAACGTTGCAGCAACATCACTACTTTGTGAAGGAAAGCAAGTGTACCTTTGCTACTACAAGCGTGGAGTATCTAGGGCATATCCTAGGAGATGGGGTAGTAGCAACGGACCCTAAGAAGATCCAAGCGGTTGCAGATTGGCCTCAACCGACAACAGTCAAAAAATTGAGGGCATTTTTGGGGTTAGCTGGCTACTACCAGCGTTTTATCAAGAGCTATGGTATTATTGCAAGACCCTTAACTCTTCTATTGAGGAAGAATGCCTTTGTGTGGTCTGATTCTGCTAGTGAGGCCTTCCAACGTCTCAAAGGTGCATTAGTTTCAGCCCCGGTTCTTGCTCTTCCTGATTTCACCAAGGAGTTTGTAGTGGAGTCTGATGCGTGTGGGGTGGAAATTGGTGCTGTTTTAATGCAGCAGGGGCAGCCACTTGTGTTCTTTAGTAAGGGCCTCTCCCCAAGACATCATAATCTGTCGATTTATGAAAAGGAATTGATGGCGGTAGTACTAGCGGTGTTGCATTGGCACCAATATCTTGAGAGGGGAAGGTTTCTCATTCGTACAGATCAGCAAAGTCTCAAATTTCTGTTGGGGCAGCAACTTAAGACTCCCTTTCAAATGTTTTGGGTGTCCAAACTGGCCGGTTTCAACTATGATATAGTATACAAGAAGGGGGTGAATAATTCTATCGCGGATGCTCTTTCCCGCCTTCCTAAGCAGCAATTAATGCAAATGACTTATAGCACTACTTCACCAGAATTGTTGCAGCAAATAAAGGATAGTTGGGATAGAGATGACTATATTCGTTCTCTACTTGAAAAGGTGCAACAAAATGAAGGAGTGTGGAGTCATTTTACTTGGGATGGTAGTCATTTAAGGAGAAAAGGTAATTGGTTGTAGGCAAGGAAGAAGCTCTTCGGTTGCATATTCTTGAGTGGTTGCACGCCAGCCCTCAAGGAGGACATTCGGGTATACAAGCTACTTACCATCGTGTTAAAGGTCTTTTCTGGTGGAAAAAGTTAATAAATGATGTTGTGGAGTATGTCAAAAGGTGTGATACATGCTCTAGGTGTAAGTATGAGACTGTAGCTTCTCCCGGGTTGTTGCAGCCTTTGCCTATACCTAGTAGGGTGTGGGAGTCGATTACTATGGATTTTATTGAGGGGCTCCCAAAATCACAAGGGAAGGATACTATATGGGTGGTCATAGATCGAATGAGCAAATATGCCCACTTTATAGCCCTTGCTCATCCCTTTTCAGCATCTACCTTGGCACAACACTTTATGGATCAGGTTTACAAACTTCATGGGGCACCGGCTGAAATTGTGAGTGATTGTGATTCTCTCTTTGTTAGTAGCTTTCGGAAAGAATTTCTTCGTGTGTTAGGTGTGGATCAAAAGCTTTCTACAGCCTATCATGCTCAAACGGATGGGCAATCAGAAGTACTTAATAGGTGTTTGGAAACATATTTGAGGTGTATGTGTTGGGAAAGGCCTAAAGATTGGGCTAAGTGGATATCACATGCAGAATGGTGGTACAACACAACATATCACACAACCACTAGAGCTACACCATATGAGTTGCTTTATGGGCAACAACCTCCTTTACACACCCCTTATCTACCTCACAATTCTATATTGGAGTTAGTAGATCGTAGCTTCTCGGCTAGGGAGGAAGTTCTAGCACTTTTGAAGCATCATTTGCACCGGGCAGCAAACTTGATGAAGCAACGGGCTGATTTGCATAGGACGGATCGTGAATTTCAAGTGGGGCAATGGGTGTTTTTGAAACTCAAGCCCTATAGACAGATCTCTACAGCAACAAGAGTTTCTCAGAAATTGGCTCCTAGGTTCTATGGCCCTTACCAGGTGATAGCAAAGGTTGGGGCTGTTGCATATAAGTTAGCATTGCCTCCGGAATCTAGAATTCATTCTACCTTCCATGTTTCCTTATTGAGGCTATGTTCGGATCCTACAGTGAGGCCTAGGCACCCTCCTATCGAATTTCCAGAGTTGCCACCAGCTATGGAATCGGGAAGCATTCTGAACCAACGGGTTAAAAAGCGTCATAAGAGGATGATTACTGAAGTATTGGTTCAATGGAAGGGTTTACCTGATGAAGAAGCCTCATGGATGGCCCTTCATTCCTTTCAACAACAATATCCTACATTTGTGGTTCCTAATCCTTGAGGTCAAGGATGTTTAAAAGGGGGGGTATTGATATGATGTTGTAATATAAATAAATTGAAATGTTAATTAGGTTAGTTAGTAATTAGAAGAGTGGAATTAACCATTAGTGGCATTAGTTGTTTAAGAGCAACATTAGCCAAACATGGTCTTACCCATGTCTAATTACTAATAGGTCCTTAGTTAGTGAATCCCTCACCCCTACTGCTGCGTTGTTATCTTTCCCATGTTTCTGTTATGATGCCTATAAATATCACTATTGTACTACTATGAGGCAGATTTTGCAAGTAATGAACGTCAGAAGCATTATTCAGAATTCCTCTGTTCTCTATCTCTACTTCTAATTCCTCTCATTCTTTCCTTCAACCCTCTAATTTCTTCTTCTCTACCCTAATCCCTAATTCCTAAAGACATTCAAATTACAATCTGCTATCATATATGGACGAGGGCCTTGAAATGAACATACTTGAAACTTTTGCTTGAGGCATCATCCAACTTAAATACCCTCACGACTCCATCAGCACAAGCTGTTTGGCAGAAAAAGAAAATTAATAAGAAAGAAGGAAGAGTTTAATATCATGCTCATACAATTGAAAGTAAGAAAAAACAAGCACAAGAGCAGATTAATAATATTTATATTAGAAAGAGGGTACCTCAATCATTCATGATAAATATGCATCAACAAAACAGGTTATTTAAACAACCACCCCCCACCCAATAAATAAATCAGGATGAGCCCACCTTGAGTCCCCATTCCCTGCTCATAGATTAAATCTATGAGCAGGGAATGCTCATCCCAAACCCAGTGTTTGGGGTGAGAAAGCTGGCTGCCTCATGTACGCAGACTCGTGTGGTTTTTTTTTACTTTTTCTTTTTTTTTTTTTTTTACATTTGTAAACTAAGATAAACTAAGCTAAGCTAAATTAAATTTTCAAGATAAATTAAACAATTAATAATAAAAAATGATTAAATAAACTAATTAATTTTCTATCATTCTTTTGAATCAGTCTCTTATCAAAGGGCCTTTGACAAGCACCTTTAACCACATTGAAATAGGGCAAGTGTTTTCTAGAGATAAAGGCACTCCTATGTGACTTGCCTGACTCATACATGCTGAGCCGTTACACAATATTTACAGTGGACTCCAAAGAACTTCATGAATCTATATTAATTTTTATAATCATGACAAGAGAAATAAGATTAGTGCAATAACATGTAATACGGTAATAGTATTGAAAGCGCAATTAACATCTACCTTATAGAACCAGCTTGTTCATGCCATAGAAGTTAAATTCACATGGTTACAAGTTTAATATTTAGGGGAAGACATTTCATGAAGTGAAACGTATACTTCTAGAAATCACCAAACCGCCACAAATTCACATATAAAATTTAAGGGCATTTATATTTTGATAATTGATCTGCCTTACTTGTGAAACGACACTCAGTTCACTCATATACTGTAAAGTGAAATGTATCCTTCTAGAAATCACCAACCCATAATAAGGTTCAAAAAATAGATATATCACAAATAAAAGGATGCAAAAATCTAGTTGCAATACATAGAACACCATATTTATATGACGATTTATGTCACTGAATTCCTTGGTTTTATAAGTCAAAAAATGCTCAAGGAAAAGAACAACAAATTGCAAAATCTCACATAACACTACATACAAGTATTATATTAATCTGATCTAATACATATATAATATATTTTACCAACACGTCACATGAGATTTAATGTTGCATAAATCTGCTATTAACAGTTAACAACTAACAAACAAATTCTAATACCTGTAGCCAAATTTCGTCCATCAGAGGAGAAGCATATCCCTGTTACAGCATCACCATGGCCTTTCAACGTATTCAAATCCAATGGATGATGTCGCTTGGCATGCTCCTAATATTCAATGATTAAAAGGTAAAGACAAATGAAAAGCCAAATCGCAAGATAACACCAAAATCAAACAATATAGGTGATTCTGCTATTAGGCATAGTTTATTGAAGATTGCATTTCAGCTCACAAAATCCCATTGCTATAAATTTTTAATCATAAAAGTATGTGATGCATTGATTCGAAACTATGCTCTCGCAATTTAGAGGAAAAAATCCGATAGGATCGACACTAAGCAGAATAGCAGCAAGTACCTTTTACTGGAATCTATTCCTGACTAAACCTCAAAAGTTCTCTGGAAATAAGGAACTCAATCTTTCAAAAATCAATAGCCCAATTAACGAATACCTCTGTTTAAGAACAGTCCTAGAAACCCAAGATTTTATACTCCTTGGCGATTTATCAATGCATTTGATCCAAGAGGAAAAACTAATTAAACTCATCGAGGTAAAACTTATGTCATGCTATAATCAAAAAGCCAATTTTGATTTCCTTTCAAATCCCGTCGTTCTTTCAGGAAACAAAGCAGTAAACGCTGACCTTATCAGAAGAGTGGGAATGGGATTTGGCTTGGGACTTCTTGGAGGATTGTTGAGCCGGCTTGGAGTTCTTCTTGGGGTCCGAAAGAGGCTCCGGATTGGCAATGGTTCGAACATCGGATTTCCGTTTGCGAAAATAACTTGTGAAGAAGGCAAGGGCGATAAGAGCGCCGAGCAGAACCGAGAGCGCCGTAATGGGTAGGACCGGATCCATTACAGATTATCCGAAAGACGGAGTGGTGCGATTCAGCCTTCAAAATTTAGAAGTTGGAAACGAAAACTGTAGATTTTGGGTACTCCTAAAAAGAAGAACAAGGTCTGATTCTAAACCAAATCAAAAAGGATCTCCGTTGTGTTACGGGGGAGCACGGCGGGACCACGCCTTCTGCGTATTTTTAATTAAAAGGAAAAATGATATGAATAAATATTGGGAAAATTGTGAAAAAACAGTTTATTGGAAACTTCCTTGTCTAATGAGATATTTGTGTTCATAATATTTTTTTCTATGTATAAAATATCTTCTTTATATATAATATTCTTCCTTATATGTATATAAAAATCTTTTCTATATGTGTAAAAATCTTCCTTCCATGTATAAAAATCTTCTCAGGTCTCATTTGGTAATTAAGTTGCCAATGAGATATTTTTTAGCAATTCTCTCATAAATATTTTTGTAAAAAAAGAGATATTAATAAATATTAATGTTTAGGTGGAAAATAAAAACATGACAAGTGAGCAAATTCATATATATATATATATATGTTATGAAATCGAGAAAATATGAGATATTGAGATGAGAGAGATGAAGTGAGAATTGAAGAGAAAGAATGAACAATATTTTATTCATTTGGATACCTCCAATCACTTGATACAATGTTACTCTCTCTGGTCTTAATTATAGGACATAGTTACCTAATTTTGGAGAAATTAAGGATAGTAGTTAAATTAGTTAATCATATTTAATTTCCTAAAATGCACTTATCTAAAATTTAAAATGGCATCAGTTATAATGTACCTCTGTTTTTCATCGTATCTCTCATGCCTCTCAAATTTTTCTACCAAGAGGACGTATATTTAATTGGGCATAATAAAAAGGAAAGGTTTTTTTTTTAGCCAAGGGAAAAAGATAATGAAATTAATATTTTATTAGGTTATTTTTAGGGAAAAAATAATCACTTTGGACAGATAGTTACAGGAACATATTTTTAAAGAAATCTTAAAATTATTTCATTTAAAAATAAAAAAAGAAAGTAGAATCTCTCACTTGATAGAATATAAGCGTGTTATTAAATTAATTATTGTGTTTAATTATTATTGAGAAAGTATCAATATGGGGTAATTTGGGAATAAATTGATAAAAATTAGAACTTTGTCCTATAATTAGAATCAAGATCAACACCCTAATGTTATACTATAATAAGGACCGGAGGGAGTACTATTTATAGAACATAAGTTTTTAAATTCTATCCAAGAGTTATAACAAACGTTAAACTTACATAATTGTACAATATATAACATTTAGAGATTATTTGTGTTAATCATGAAAAACTCCCAAGAAACTATTCATGTAGGTTACATAGGTTTAAGTGTAGAACTCCAAAAGACATATCTTGAAAGGTTATAGACATCCACAATAAATATTAGAATATTTATAACACTTTCCATTGGATATCTAAAAATAAATATTGTGTCTCATTAAAACCTTACTAAAAAAACCCAATGAAATAAAAACCTAGTGAAAGGAAAATAATACACAATACATATTGAAGTTACTTCGTTCAAAATCTTACCGAAAAACCCTATGGAACAAAAATTTGGTTAAGAAAAAGAGTGCAACATGATCTCTACTCCCTCTTGATGATAATATCGTGTTTACTTCTACTTATGACAACATCAGTTTTACTCCCTTGATGACAATATCACTTTCAATATCTTTTTGAGCATATTTTCCTTTTAGCCACTAAACTATAAATGATGCATTGTTACCAAATATTCTATTAAAATGTATTCCTCTAACATATCCTCTGTATATGTTAAATTATTAATATACACACTTGTCTTATGCATTGTGAAAAAAAACAAAAGAAAAATTTTTCTGAAAATAACTATGATATATCTTGCATCTATATATTCAATTTATTTCAAACAGAATGATCCCATATAATAATTTCATAGAATTATCACTTCAAACCTTAATTTCATAGTATCCATAGTGTACATGTAGAAACTTAATTTTAACAACAAAACATAATAAATGCAATATTAGCATGATGTAAATATTCAAAAAATATATGGTTCTTCTAAACCATTAAAATTAATAAACTTTTTCCATCAATTACATATATACTGAAATTATTTTAATCATGTAGCATTTTATATATTGCATGCTTTTCTTGGATATGCTTCTAGTATCTTGGATTCTTCAAATATTATCATGTAAAATTGACAATTTAGTGAGCCATGTGTAATAGGGCCTATATAATAATGTATAATGGATGCATAATTTTATTTTCCTATGCTGCCAAAATAGTAATATGTGCAAATTATTGTATCCACCACAAAATAATATGCCACCATCATCAGTCTTCATTAACTTTTGTAAAAATATTTATATTCACTTAAATGTTTATATATTTCATATTTTAAATGTTGAAACTGCATGTCCATGATTTTCACATTGAAATAATGTAATCATATTTTCATTGCATCTTTTCCCTTTTACTTTTTTTTTTGGCCAATCACCATTCTATCTACCTTGTAAGATAGATTTATGCACAAGATCCTCACTTGATCACGTGAAATAATTATCAAGACCGTTGTCGACAACTTAATCTTTTCGCTTCCATTTTTCCTATGGCATAATTCATTAAGATCTTTTATTGCTTTCAGATACCTAAACTTCTTTTGAGGTTCTTGCAATTAGTTATATCTTAGTACTCTTCTAGAGTACTTGCCTTCTCAATATGATCATCTTAATTACATGCTTCTCTTAATCCAAATATTTATATCTAGAATCGAATGGTTTCTCATGCTTCGAGCATCTCTCACTTTTATTCATACTAATTGGAACATTTTCAACTTGAATATGAGAATTAGAAAATCTCATTTAGGTGAGTAATTGCATCTGACAGATGTTTTATAATATTTTATGAATGCAAAGTATGATAAGCTTCTGATTCATGCAGCATATTTGAGGATATATATTTAATAGTAATAATGCATTTCTTCTCTTTTCCAGCTATTTAATATCTCCCCTTTATGTTAGGAAAACTTTGTTAAATGACATTTGACTAACCATGTTGTATAAGTCTCCTAAATCTATTTGTTTCCTTTAGAAACATCCTTTTGTTTCTTTTAGAGACCAATAAGATGAAGGAGTTTCTTACCCAACAATTTATCCCAACTTTCTTTAAATATCCATCTATGTGTATTGTGGTGGATTGAAACATTGCACATTTAAAGTTTACAAAATAGAACATACCTAGTGTAACCCCCTCTGTAATTATATCTGAAATACGCGATTAAAATGAAATAGAGACCAATAATAAACAAAACTCATTTAAAATCTCATCTTCACGATAGGGTTTTCATAAATACGTTTCACAAACAATTTAACCTGGTCTCATATTCACATTTCGAATACAATTACTATGCGAAGATAAATCACATTCATTATACAAATATCAAAGTGCACAACATAATCATCTTGACAATCACGGGTCTATATCTTTGCTAATGAGTATAAAGGGCACATTCACCCATATACAAGTTCTCACACAGGGATTACACAATATCATCTCCAAATCTATATATACATTCCAAATACACATTCCCAAATCCAAATACGAATACAAATTAAACAATATTCCCATATATGATAACCAACTACCAACATCAAACTCCAATGGGAGCCCTAGCCGCCCTTGATTACTTGCTCCTTCCTCTATCCACTTATCCTGTCTAAAATTTTGGTAGGGGGTGAGATTCGACAGAATCTCAGTAGGAACCAGATACCAATATGCATGCAAGATAAGTGTTTAATGCATGACATGCTTGCATCACATCAACACATGCTCACACAATAACATATCTGCGTGCTCAATATTTCAAACAACATACTTATGGCCATAGCATAAATAGAAACAGAGCTCTAACCAATCATATATGTTTCATATAATCAAGCAAAGCAATAACATGCATCAATACACCAACACAAATATCAAATACATGTAAGAGAGGTAAGTTCCCTACACTTGTACTTTCCACGTATGCTCCAGCACCGGCTACTCATAATCAAGGCGAATATCGAACCCTATAAACCAAATCAAAGACATAGAGTTATTCTCTATTCCAAATTATTATTTCCATATTACTTAAAGTTGGTTGTCATTCACACCCTTTAGGTGACTATAATAAGCTCATCGAAAGCCTAAAGGATTGGGAAGTACTAGGTTGTAAATCACCTTTCAAAATCTCAAAGTGCTGAAAACAGGGTTTTGGTTGTAGCCAAGAATTCTCTAGCTACAACCAAAAATAGCACAGAAGGTTTTTTGCTACAGCCAAGATTTTCTGGCTACGGCCAAGACGTGCACAGAAAGTTTTATGCTACAACCAAGAACTTTTGGCTGCAGCCAAGGAAACTTTAAAAAATCATAATTAATTCCAAGAAAATCGAAATGAAGTAATCCCAAAATCAAATAAAAGCTATCTAAGTCCTCTTCACTGAAAAATATGGATCAAGGCTGTCCATAACCACAAAAATACAGAATTACACAAATATCCACACTGCTCCAGAATCAAATCCAGTTTTCAACATCAAACTTTAGACCACCATAACTCTCAGCTTACAAAACAAAATGACACAAATTATATGTCCATTTTGAAGCTTAGAGTATGAAATTTACAAGGTATTAAAACCCGGATCGGGTATTGAACCGATCGGGGTACTGGGTTAAGGGTTAGTGGGTCAAACCGAGACCAAATCGAAGTTAAACCGGGACTTAACCGGTGAGTAATTGAAGATTTTAGGCTTATAATATGAAATTCTAAAGGAAAACGTTAAAAAAAATTTTGAAAATTGGGAACGGTCTATTGACCGGTTCGGCGGGTTCCGGGCTGGACCGGCCGGTCCGGTCCAGGTCTGAGAACCCTGGAAATTTAAGACTAAAAAGTTTCATAATTTTTAGACACCATTTGCCCAATCAAAACATCCATACAAACAGATTGTTCAACAAAGAGTTTCAATGGACAGAATTTCAGTTTTTGCACTTTGACTCCCAATGGTCCCATTTTCACATCAAATATTATTATCACCCAAAATTTCACAAGGAATCCATTGGAAACACCAAATCAACCAAATTTACATCACATTGACATGTTTTCACAACAACCTTAACATATCAACACAATTCACAATTCAACTCACATTGCAATTCCTTTCCATTTCACATTCCAATTCAATTCCAATAACCAAATGCCACAACATAACACCAATTGCACCACATTACCCCTTCCAATTCCACCATTTTAAAATTACCACAAAATTAAGGCAAAATTCCAAAATTCTCAAAACTCATCCACAAATCACAAAACTTAGATTAAAAGGCTTCAAATACTCACCTCTTCCTCTTTCCCAAACCAATTCTTTGATTCTTCATCTTCCAACTTTTCCTCAAGCAATCAAACACCTCCTTTCAAAAATCTAAAACCATAGAGATAAAGCTCTCATCAACATGATCAAGATTAATGAAGAGGATTTAAGCATTAGAAGACCACAAACCAACCAAAATCTCACCTTTCAATTTCTTTTTCCTCTTCTTCATGGATGAACATAGAGAACAAGAGAGAGAGTGATGAGTTGAAGATGATGAAGATGGCTGCAATTTGGCCCCTTGGCCGTCCAAATAAGGGAGAGTGGAGAGAGGAAAAGTATTGAAAAATTGACCCAAGATCAAGGGTCCATATCTTGTCAAGTGTCACTCTCTTATCACATCTCCCATGAGCTCACATAAGCTCACGCACACATGATTCCACCCTTGATCTCTTGCATAAATAAACCCTAACCGTTGATCTTTAAGTTACCAATGAGTTTCCTCTTCGGTAACTAACCAATTGGTCGATAACTTTACCATTTTGCTCTTGATTATGGCAATTCTCACTGAATCACCACCAAACACATTTTATTCTTCACATATCATCATAATATGCTCCCTCCCTCTCTTCTAAGTCAATTGAGATGTTAATCCATAGTTGAACTTAAATACAAGGTTTTGGCACCGCTCACAACATATACGAATCCCAATTCACATCATATTCTCCAAAATTTACTATTTTACTTTCTTTAATACCCCAAAAATATAAGAATTATTAGGTAATAAATTTGGGCTTCTACTAAACCGAGACTTAGCAATCCACTTATCTCAGACTTATTCTCTAGCCTCAAATCTCAAAATTCGGGATATTACACCTGACTCATGACCAATAGCCAATTTTACTGGGAGAATTTTATTGGCTTGTGCAGGTGCTGCAATATGTAATATCAAATATGCCAATATTGAAATGAAAATTTTGTTCTCAGAAGTATTAATCTGATTATTTATGGAGGCTTCTTTTTTTGCCATTTATTTATGGAGGTTTCAATAAATGATTTTTGCATCATGTAACATAGAAATTGTGTATTCAACATAATGATTTATTCAAACAATCTTATAAACTTCAAGTTGCAAACTAATAGTAATATCATATATAAGCATCTTATAGATGCATCTATCAAATTTGTTAAATATATGTATGGTTTACATGCTATTTGAATGAGCCCATATATTTTAGTTTGATATATTTCCATAAATGTGGAGATCCACTCCAAATCATAAACATTGATACTCTCAAAATGAATTTCCTATTAGAACAAACGGCACATGATAATTCTTTAATTATAGACTATATTGGCTATTCAAAAAGAATTTTCCAATTTGTCAATGGATATCAATATATAATCTTTTATAATTTGCTGCATAATATATATGAATCAGATGATCAAATAAGTCATGGCAACAATAAATTTGTTTGGATCAGTAAACTTCTGGTTTATTATTTCATGTTTCTTTACCAACAAATAAACTTTACAACTTTCATAACATATTGATATAAAATCTTAATCTGACATCCATTTTTGGGAAATTAATAAGGCTTTGTGAGGAAGTATATAACCACAACTTTTCAATATTAACTCACACTTGTATTCTAACAATCTCCCCCTCAAGTGTGAGTCATATAAATATAGTAGGTCAATAATCTATTTGCTTGGAAGCCCAAAGGCTTCATAGTTCAAGTAAAATTGTGGATTTCAATTCAATTGAGCTATCACTTTAAATATAATTGATCATATGTGTAACCCTCTCCGTAATTATATCTGAAATACGCGATTAAAATGAAATAGAGACCAATAATAATTAAAACTCATTTAAAATCCCATCCTTGATATAGGGTTTTCAAAAATACCTTTTAAAATCTAATTAACTTGGTCTCATATTCACATTTCGAATACAATTACTATGCGAAGATAAATCACATTCATATAAATATTAGAGTGCACAACATAATCATCCCGGCAATCCGGGTACATACCTTCGCTAAAGATACACAGGGCACAATTGCCCATTACAATTCTTCAAATTGGGATTACACAATCTCATCTCAAATTCATAATCATATATTCAACTGAATCATATACAGTCTTCACAACTCATTGATAATCACTGCCAACTCTCATCTTGAAGGAGTCCTAGCCGCTCCCTCCACGAGCCACTTGCCCTGTCTAAATTGTTGGTAGGGGAGGGTGAGATTCGAGAGAATCTCAGTAGGAAATAGATACCATAATGCATGCATAATAGATGCTATGTGTATGACATGTTAGCTTTATCTAGATGTATGCCCCATAATGATATTTTTGTATGCTCAATGTTTCATGTAACAAAACTATGCCACAGTAAAACAGACACAGAGCTTCATTTATTCAAATATGCTCTACATAACCAAGTAAGGCAATCACATACATTACTACGTAAGCAAAGATATCAAATACATGCAAGTAAGGTAAGCCCCCTACCTCTAGTCTTTTATCCTCGATTTGTGTGCCAGCAACCCGGGGCTTCACATTCAATCCTACAATGCCAAATGTATTATTTAGACACTTATATAGTGTTTCAGGGGGTTATATAAGGCTATATTAAAAATTTACTAAAATACCCCTGGGACCCGGCCCCACCCTGTCGTACCCAGTCCGGCTGTACTTTTCTTGAAATTTTGACATGGGCTATTCGGACATATTTTGGCCCAAAGAATCCATTTCCGGACTTGAAATTGTCAAATTCAATGTCAATTTACAAATTTACCCTTGGCAGCCCCACTTTAAAGGTTTCAAAAGCTTTTTCGTAATTATGTTTTTTCGGCCTTTTCCAAAAAAGTGTCCAACTGTAACCCCACCTAATTTTCGCTCCTAAACTCAGTGAAATCATCAAATCATTGAAAATCCAAATCTAAGACACATTTCTAGAGCTGGCCGAAATTCTCAAGTATTCTGGGGAAAATTGGGGTTTTTCGGTTTCGGCTTCGTAAACGCGTTCCTTTCTACTCCTAACCACTTTATCGATTATTTCATTAGGTTACAACTACCATTTAGTATCAATTTGGGCAGCATAACAACTAGGCCAACTCATTTTCCAAATTTACAAACAAAGACAATTCGGTGAAATTTCACCGATTAAATCAACCACAGCAGCCATAATAGTCAATACACAAGAGTTTGAAAGTTACCTCAAGCTCCCACTAGCTTTTCTCAAGAGTGGCTGAACCCTAGCTCACTTCAACACAAGAAATGGAGCTTCCAAACCTTAAATTACATAGAAGAGTAGCTTAGAAACAGAGTTATACGCGTTAGGAGCTAGATCGTCGGAGAAATCACTTACCTTGTGAGATTTCTTCCTCTTTCTCTCTCTAAAGATCTCAAATGTCTCTCTCTCTTTTCAGCTGTTCTCAGCGTCGGAAATGAGGAGGAAGAAGGAAAAACACGTTTAATAACATATCCCATGCTTATGTCATCAATGTAACATGATGATGTCATAATTCTCAATTTTCGGATTTTTGGCAGATTTCTGCCCAAACTTTGAAAAATCATAACTAATTCTAGAAAAATAGAAATGAGGTGATTACAAAACCAAATGAAAGGTATTTAAGTCCTATTTATAGGAAAAATATGGGCCATTACCCAAAATCACCATAAAATTCCAGAATTACATAAAACTCATCACTGCCCCAAAACAGAGTACAGTTTCTATCCCAAAATTTGGATAGTCATATCTCCTAGTTCACAAAATGAAATGGCACAAATTATATGTCCATTTTGAATCTTGGGAGGTGCACTATAAGACTGGAAAGTTTCAGAATTTTTAGACACTATTTGGTCATTCAAAATGTTCACACAAACGGACTGCCTAGAATAGAGTTTCATTGGACATAATTTCAGATTTTGCATATTTACTTCCAATGGTCCCATTTTCATACCAAACATCATTCCCACATAAATTTTCACAAGAAATCCATTGGAAACACTAAATCAATCAAATTCACATCTCATTGACATATTTTCACAACAATCTCAACATGTCTACACAATTCACATTTCAAAACCTAACAGTGCAACTTTTCCATTCCAAAGTTCCAAACCAATTTCAATGACATCAAAACACACTATGACACCATTTCCAACACAATACCCCATTCAATTCTTCCCTTTATTCTAAGTCAATTTGGATGTTAATCCACAATTGAACTCAAATACAGGGTTTCGGTGCTACTCACAACACACACGAATCACATTCGAGTGCCAAGTCACATCATATTCTCCAAAAGGGTTATTTATCACTAACCACATCCACTTTTGAAGTCATTAACCCTTAATCACAATTTGGGATCTTGCTAAACCCGGGCTTAGCAATCTACTAATCTCAGGCTTATTCTCTAGCCTCGAGTTTCAATTCAGGGTATTACAATACGGGTCATAATTTTCATGACCAATTCTTCTTCCACCCAAAAAACAAAAATCTATATTAGTTCTTCAAGAACTATATCAATTTGATACATGTAAGTTCTTTAGGAACTAACATATCTTATTTCATTTCTATATAACTTCCCTAGTCATCAATAATAATAAACTTCAATTCAATTTGTTCTTTTATTCATTTTCAAAGTAAGAAGTACTTAAAACTTTTCACCACATATATATTCCATCATATATTTTGTTACATCCAAAAAACTATTTATATACAAAAAAATTTGTTTTTTCAACATCCTAATAGAAACTTGAAGAGATCCATAAAGACTAAAATCAAACTAGATAAATGTCACACTATAATGATTTATGATGTTCAATGACTAAAGTGAAATGAAGAAAATTTGAGAAGAATGTGAAAACAAATATATAACATATTATAGCATATAATCGTTACAATATTTATAGTTTTCTTTCAAAATAACCCAATTTTTTAAGCATCCACAATTTTGACCGCAACATATATAGTTTACACATTACAAAATTAAATTTGTCCTACAGATCAAGAATCCGCAATAAAATTTCTTATAAATAAATTATCATTAGGGAAAATCCCTATAAAATACTTTTAAAATAGGGAAATCCCTATTTAGTGCATTGAAATAGCCAAATCCTTAATCAGTCTGGCTGTAGGAATCAAGTATTTCAAATTTCATAGGAAATAACACAACTAGCCTTGTAAAGTTGAAAACAAAAAGGGCAAAGTGGACAGGTTGAAGCACTTTCATGATTGAAGAAAAGGCTGTGAACAAGGTTAGAAACACTGAAGAGTGGCAGAGGTGTTAGTGGAGAGGACGGTTGGAGGGAATGATGGCTTTTTGGGTGATGTTCAGTAGCGAAGTTTGGGTTCGAGAGTGGTAGGCTCAGGGAGGGGCAGTCAGCGGCATTATGGGCCTTTGAGCGACAACCTATTTGGTGGGTTTCTGCAGCTATGTTTGCCATTGATAATGGTGGGTTGGAGGAAAGACAGGCGACGGAATTACGAGGACTTCGAATGACGGCTTCTTGGATGAGGTTCGATGGAAATGTTCAGAGTTGAGAGTGGTGGGTTTAGTGAGAGACTTGTGGCAGCGTTGTAGGGACTTCAAGCGTGCTTGACAGTTGTGGGTTTGCACGGAGACGATCGACGGCAGTATGTTGCCATTTTTTCAAATGTTTGGTTCATATAATCATTATAAGATGTAATGTAAAGGCTTATGCTTATTTCCTGTCGTATATTGCCCTCTATTGTTTGTGATTGTCTTTGGTGGTAGTGATGTGATTTACTTATTTCCTATAATATATTGTCATTTTCCCACATTGAGAGCATCCTTTTTGTACTGGGTGAAAGGATTGGAATTTTTGTTTATGTCAATTTCTTCATTTGCGTCTTTGTCTGATGTGTATATGGAGAAGGAAGTAGGTGTTGGAAGTATTAGACTCATCGTTTGTTGTACAGTAACAATACCTAGTTAAAAAATAACAACTTTCCCTTAATGTTTAACAACTCTTTTTGTGGAGGACCAAGACATGCCTAAGGGAACTTCTGAGAGTACCAAGTTGAGGGGACCATTAACAACTAAGGTTTCAACAGTAACAACACCATGTAAGAAAAAAACAACTGACCATCCTTGTTTAACCACGACTAATGTGGAAAACCAATACATGGGTAGTGAAACTTGTGAGACTAACAAATAGGGGGACCAGTAATAACTTTAGTTTCTATAATAACAACATGTTTTAAAAATAACAACTTGTTGTTCTTGTTTAACAATTGCTGATGTGGAAACCAAGACATGCCAGGGGAACTTCTGAGACTCACAAGTTGGGGGCCAATTAATAACTTAAGCTTCTATAGTAACAACACCACGTTGTCTGATGTGTATATGGAGAAGGAAGTAGGTGTTGGAAGTATTAGACTCATCGTTTGTTGTACATTAACAATACCTAGTTAAAAAATAACAACTTTCCCTTAATGGTTAACAACTCTTTTTATGGAGGACCAAGACATGCCTAAGGGAACTTCTGAGAGTACCAAGTTGAGGGGACCATTAACAACTAAGGTTTCAACAGTAACAACACCATGTAAGAAAAAAAACAACTGACCATCCTTGTTTAACAACGACTAATGTGGAAAACCAATACATGGGTAGTGAAACTTGTGAGACTAACAAATAGGGGGACCAGTAATAACTTTAATTTCTATAATAACAACATGTTTTAAAAATAACAACTTGTTGTTATTGTTTAACAATTGCTGATGTGGAAACCAAGACATGCCAAGGGAACTTCTGAGACTCACAAGTTAGGGGCCAATTAATAACTTAAGCTTCTATAGTAACAACACCACGTTAAAAAATAACAACATTATGTCCTTGTTTAACAACTCATGACTCGAAAAACCAAGACATGGCCAGTAAAACTTATGAGAATAACAAGATGTAGGGAAATTAACAAGTTTAGTTTCTATAGTAATGACACCACTGTAAAAAATAACAACTTTTCATTCTTGTTTAACAAGTGAAGATATGGAAAACATAGACAAGTTGGGGGGCCATTAACTAGAACAATACACTATGATAAAGGTTCAAGTAAAGAGAGGAGAACATAAAAAGGTTGGAAGAGAAGGAGTGGACGAAGATGATATCATGGTCAATGTAAAAGAAGTGAAGGATGGAAAAAATGAGCGTCAATCAGATGAAAGTGGGAAGGACTCAAATTGTGAAGGAGAAGGAGGTAAAAGTACAGCTCAAACAATATCTGGCTCTCTCATTAATGTATGTGATAGTGAAAGAGAAGGAGCGGACATTGTGGAGGAGGAAGAGGGTAATAAGGGTAATGTCTTACACAAATCAACTAGGGTTAGAAAAGAAAATGAAATCCCCCTATATCATGCCTAAGGCCTTTAAGCAAAAGAAGATGGAAGTTGATGACAAGGAAAGATTTTTCACTATACTTTCACAATATTTTCCACGCATTGATGGCCAAAAGTGAGTGTTTAATGTATGTTTAATTTTGTACTTGTAAGGTAGTGGAAGTGGAAAAATTTGCTTGGAAAAAGCTATTACAGGGAATTGGTTACATTGCAAGATGAATACATCACTAGGGAAGAGCTATATTCTTTAGGTGGAATCTACAAGGTTAACAATCGGGTCAGTATTACCATGGCTTCAAGACTTTATATATTTTTTAGTTTATGGGGACGATTTCATTATATACTTGTGCACTTTAGGTGGTGACCCTTATTTGTAAGACATTGATGGCATATTTGAAACAACACGAACCAATTAAGAGGCACATTTTTTATGTTGACTTTATGGTAAGATGCAAACAAATTATGGTTATTTATATGTTAGTTTTTTGGGGACTGATATATATTTTGTTAAAGATGCATATGGTTGGTAAAGGAAAGAATTAGATACCTTCAGAGTACAAGGGTCAATTATTGGTAGATCGATTAGGGCAATCTTACAGATTATAATTTGCTATGTGGGCTTGTACTAGTTTGGGAACATTGGTTTTGTGTAACCCTGGAACCAAAAATATTGAATTTCTATCTTCTGGACTCAATGAAACCTATTATTGACACCACCTAAAAGAGCAAGAAAAATAGCGCCTCACAAAATCCTCAATCATTGGCAGTAGAGATATGTGTAAGGAACTTAATGCTTTAACATCATCATGAACATTAGCAATTACATTTCCTCAACTGAACCCAAGTAATTGTATTTTTTAATGCTTTAACATCATCATGAACATTAGCAATTACATTTCCTCAACTGAACCCAAGTAATTGTATTTTTTTTAGAGGGACAGATTTCTTGATATAGTTGAATTAATTAGTAACAATCAACATGGGAAGAAGCAACAGAATGATATCATTCATGCATGAGTACCTCAACAAAATAATCTATAAGACAATTATAGGTTTTCCAAATTTTTTGTGTATATGACTGTTCTATCGATTTCGTAGGCTTGACTACGGTGTTCACATATTGATATGGTTGTTCTAATAGAGTTTGAATGGGGTACTTGATTACATAGAGGTAACCACAATAGTTCATATGTATGTCGACTTTGGTCTTATTTTGAATGTACAATAGACTAAACTATTGCTATTTGGGATGTATACAAGCTCAAGCCAAACGGTGCAGGTAAGGCATTTTGTGGTGGCTGGTGAATTACCCTCAAAATTCATCCAGACTTGATGCTCTGCATCTTCTACCTTATCAAGGAAGCAAATGTCAATGAGTGACACAATAGTTGTTAGGTTTATTTTGTACAGCTGCAGCGAAACTTGTTCTAATTGTAATTTTTTGTCTTGGGTAATGTTAGTTTGTAATTGTCAATATTATCGTATTGCTATACCCATGTTGTGGCTAGTGTCGGCTATTTTGTAAGGCAAATGATTGTACATGCCCAAGGGCATGTGTAACAAGCCAATGTTAGGAAGTAACGAGTTAACGTTCATATTTAACAATTTCAGTTTCATGTTTAACAACTTTTTGGTCTTGTTAAACAATTTACGCATATGAAAATGTGACAATCCTAGGGTAGATGCGAAAACCACCTAGTGGGGCTTCCATTAACAAGAAGCGTTTATATATTAACAATTGTATGTTCTTTTTTAATAACTTGGCTATCTTGTTTGACAACTTACAAAATTGAAACTCTATACACACCGCCTATAACCTCTGAAAACGACAACAGGGGCAATTAACAACAAACATTCCATTATTAACAACTTGAAGTTTTTGTTTAATAACTTTCTTATCTTGTTGACCAACTTAAAAACTTTAAAACACAATATAAGGGTAGCTTGAGAAAGCAACAAGTGGGGGTCCATTAACAACAACCGTTTCATAATTAACAACTTTACGCTCTTTTTTGATAACTTACAAGATTGAGAACTTCTGACTTCTTGTTACCTCTAAAAACAAATTGTAGGGGGACAATAACAACATGCATTTCACTATTAACAACTTGAAGTTTTTGTTTAACAACTTTCTTATCTTGTTAACCAACTTAAAAACTTCAAAACACAACATAAGGGTAACTTAAGAAAGCAACAAGTGGGGGGTCCATTAACAATAACCGTTTCATAATTAACAACTTTATACTCTTTTTTGACAACTTTCTTATCTTGTTTGACAACTTACAAGATTGATAACTTCTAACTTCTTGCCTCTGAAAGCAACGAGGGGGTCTAACAACAACATGCATTTCATTATTAACAACTTGTTTTTCTTGGTTAATAACATTCTTATCTTGTTTAGCAACTTGGCAAATCGAAAACAGGCCATAGCCAAAGTAGGTTCAGAAAGCAACAAGTGGGTGTTACATTTACAACTAAAATTTTTGAGTTCACACTATAACCTTCTTATTTTACAACTTACTATTCTTGTTTACCAACTTCATTCTTGAATAATGAAGACATGCCCAGGGGACCACATTATGTGTGACACAATACAATGAAAGAAGAAACATAATTACATATGTTGCATAATTACATTAACATGATAATATAATATCCTGTATAATTACATAACTGAATGAGGTACACCTATAAATCTATGACAATGGATGTTTGGCACGTACACATCTGTAATGACAAAGGAACATTAACATTGCACTTCACCCTAATATTTCCTTATCACAACCAAAATATTAAGACATATGCACAACTCACTTCCCAAAAAAATCTCTCTAGGTTACTTCAAAAGGCTTGCTTACTATCAACAGGGTTACTTCAGCAAATTTACATTACTATATGTTAGAACTGGCTGACACCCAAGAGGGGGTGAATTGGGTGTAAGATAATAATCTTAAGAACTTTGAAAATCTTTTTGCATCTTACAGTAAGCAATAAATATGAAAGTAATGAATCATAAATCAACAGTTTATATATACTAGAAATATTAGAGTTTAAGGAAGAGAGTGTGCAAACTGTGATTTATCCTGGTTCGGTCCAATCTGTGATGGCCTACGTCCAGTCCCCAGGCTCCTCCTGAGATTTTCAAATCCACTATCTTCTTGTTTAATCCAGGCATAAGAAAAGCCTTTACAACCCATAAGTTTAGCTGGACACTTGTGAAGCCGTTTACAAATCTCTCATCGAGTTACTCCCCCTTACACACCGTAAGGTTACAACCGAGTTACTCTCCTTACACACCCTGTAAGGATACAACACCCCGTAAGGATACAACTTTGATGATGAAAGATTACAGTCAATCTTCTCTCTCAGAAGTGAATAGATGAATACTGAAGCACAATGAAAATAATCTCTCTCTCAAATATACATGATATAGAAAATGGATAAGAACAGAGAGTAGTTGGGTTGGAGTAGATGATTCATGATCTTTGCATGTTTCTCATTGTAGTGTCTTCGTTAGTTGTTCTGAACTCTGAATACTCTTCTATTTATAGTTGATGAAGGTTGATGACCATTTGAGCATTTCAATATATCCGTTGGAGTGTGGCTTCTTCAATTTGAAAACTAGCCGTTATAACGTTGACGCTCCGCTTCCGTAAATTCACCTTTTGACTCTTCACATCATATCTTCATTGTATTCCTGGAGAAATACATTAAACACTAATATAATGAAGTGTTAGAGTGATTAGAAGTAAGAAGAATGAGTTATATGATTATTCCATTAATTTCTAGAATCTTCAGGACGTTGTTCTGTTTTCCTGGGAAGCATTACTCAAGTGGACATCAAGTTTCTTCACAGGTTACTCGAGTGGCCTTCCATTTTCTGCATAGCTTACTCGAGTAATGACTTGAAGTTCTCTTCTAAATAACTCTACATACTCGGGTAGTGACTTGAAGTTCTCTTCTAAATCTACATACTCGGGTGGTGCCTCGAGTGAAGTGTGATAATAACATTGCAGATTAATCGAGTAATCGAGTGTTACCTTCAAGTTTTGCTTATCACAGTACTTTACTCGAGTGGCTCCTCAAGTAACATTAGCAGGATTGAAAATGCCGAGAGTAACTAGAAGTTCTCTATCTGATTACTCGAGTACCTACTCGAGTAACGTTGGCAGGCCGAAAGCAACTGGAAGTTTTCTATCTGATTACTCGAGTACCTACTCGAGTATTGTACAATTTTCTTCATAAGTTACTCGAGTGGCTACTTCAAGTGAATTCTTGATTTTGATTTGAAACATGACAAATTATATATCATTGGAAAGCTCTCATCATTTACATTCCAACGCAACAAGAATTAGCTCTAAACACGCTGTGTACTGAAAGTTATGATCCAAAGAGTATCTACTATTCTTAGACCATTTCTGAACTCACAAACCATCACGAGCAGCAACTTCCAGAAGTCATAGCTCTTAGGATATAGCTTCAAATATGACAAATTATATATCCATGGAAAGCTCTGAGTCTACTTTGATATGGCACTAGTTTCGTTGCAATTTGATGTGTAGTTTGGGAGTTATGTCCAAAATACCAAAGTTGTCCAGGAATATGATGTTGATTCATGTGTCAACTTTCGAAGCTTATATCTCTCTCATCTGAACTCCTTTGAATGTGATCTTGGTGTCAAAAGTTTGTGTTGGAAGTCTAGTTTCATATGCCACCAGTTTTAGTTCGATCCGATATGTGGTTGGAGAGATATCATCAAAATACCGAACCTCTATTCTGCCGCGTGAAAACAGAGTGCCCATTACTTCAAATGCCACCTCGAGTGATTCATCAAGTAACCCGGCAGATTACTCGAGTAGCTACTCGAGTAATCACCTCCAAAATGAGGCAGTGCCCTATTACTCGAGTGATTACTCGAGTAATCATCCCCGGAGGCACCATAACTTCCGTATACATTATTTTAGCTTTGTGTTGACCCATTCCAACTTCCGTTTGACCATAGAAACCTCTGATATCACTTCTAATAGCTTGGATCTTGATATTCTCATGTGATCTTGCAAGTTCTTCTTTCTTTAATCTCTTTCTTCTTCTTTCTTCAATCTCTTTCTTCTTGTTTTGCCACTTGATGATCATTCTTCATAACCCAACTAGATATCTTCTTGAATTGATGATCGTTTTTCATAAACCAACTAGATATCTTCTTGAATATCTTCAATCTTCTTCAATCTTTGCTTGATATTCCTATTAGTTCTTGCAATGCCTTCTTTCTTTAATCCCTTATCTCTTGATTTTCTTCTTGATTATCATTCTCCACATATGATGCATTATAACTTCAACCCACAATCGGGTTTATGACTAATCTTCAAAATATGCAACATTAAATATAGTAGTTAGTCAATGTAGAAGATAATTATATCATACAAAATTTTTGCTCATATTTAACATTTAAATTTGACATCATCAAAACTATCCATATCTAACACTATCAATAAAGTTACTTCAACAAATTTACATTATTATCAACAGGGTTACTTAAAAATAATGTAGCTCCTTATATCTGCAAAATGGTAACATCAAAAGATGCCTTTTGTCAAATTTAATTTGGATTTGGATTTTTGCATTTTCGTCTAGTATGGCCCGCTTCATGGCACCTTTTATAGTGGCATATCTTATTCTGGAATTGTGATTCATGCCTACTAATTCTTGGCCTTCCAGCAAGTCTGGTTGTCCTAGGTGGTAGCAACAAAGTCTGAGCAAATAGATTCCCCATCATATAGTTGTTTGGGTCTGTTTTGTCAATTGTCACAACTAGAGTCATGCTACGCTTATAAATCTTTCGTTGGGCTGTTATTTTTTAGCATTCTTCGATATAGTCATATACATTGCCATAGACATGCTTGATAGCTACACAAGCATATGGATAAAGGATCCCCAACATTTGCCACACTTTACAGCTGCAAATACACAAACCAAGATCAACATTTAAGGATCCATATTTAGTATGGACACAAAGCCTACCGCCACCATAATTAACGAGTGACATATGTTCAGCATAATAAACATTTTCCTTCACTATGAACTCTATGTTGGGCCCAACACCATTTTTCCACTTCATTTCCATACTAGATACAACATCTTCTTGGCAACCTTCTCACAATGTTCATGAATAAGTACTACGACATTGTGTTTTCTCTCCTTTACATCCATGCATTAAATGATTCAACTATGTTGGCAATAATCTTATCCCATCTTCAGAATGAGAACTTGCATAATGCTCACTTATTGATATCTCCATACTGAGTTAACCAATTTTCCATCTCTTTATAGGGTTTTTGCATGTATTCCATTACCTTATTGAAATCTGCGTCCAACCTTGCATATGCAATATTATCAAGCAACCATAGTGTATCTTCCTTTGAACACTAACTTGTCTTCCTCTTGCCTCTATTTAATTTCACCAATTCTGCAATGAAATTCTCCTCTGCATGCCTATAACAATAAGTATGCCTTTCACTCCCAAAATTTGTCTCCATTGACCCTTTAATTGCATTGTGACGGTCTGACACGATTGTGAGTTCAATTGACCCAACAATTTATTTAATCTTTTGTAAGAACCATGACCAATCCTCTAATGTCTCCCTCTTCACAATTGATATTGCAAACGATAATATTTCATTGTCCGCATCATAACTAAAAGCTGAAAGCATTGTTCCCTTATATGGTCGGACAAGTAGGTTCCGTCAATGTATAGCACATGTCTCACACCAGCCATGAATCCCTCAATACAGCACCCATATGCAATAAATACTTGCTTAAACATGTTATTCCCACTTGCTTCCCACTCAATAATAGTTTTATCATCTGATTCCTTTAACCGCTCATGAATCCAAGGTATTAACATATAAGATTGTTCTGGTCTACCTTGTATGCCTTCTATCGCTTTTTCCTTCACTTTGTATGCTTGCTTATATATAAGAGTTACACCATATTCTATCTGTAACATCTTCCTTATTTCATTGGGACATTTATCAATGTGATTTCTCACCTCATCAACTATAATTAAAGATTTCAAGTTAGACCTTCCACCATGGGTCACCTTAAGATTGTCTTGGGCACTATGATAATGTTCATCTCTGAATGTTGTCACACATAGTATTGGAGTTATCTTACCCATAGCATTTGTTGTTACCCTCCAAAGACAACCTAAATTCCTACAATTTACTAAAATGTTATGCTTGCTATTTTTCACATATTCAAACTCAAACTTGTGTGCTATGTTGTACTTGTACAGTGCCTGATTAGTGTAATATCCTAAATGATAATTTAGGGCTAATGACTTCAAAAGTGATGTAATTAATGTTAAGCAAACACTTTTAGAGAATGAGATTAGAATTTTGACCTGAATGTGTTAGAGCCAGTGCCTAAACCCTGTATTTAAGATAAATGTGGGTTAATATTCGAATTGGGTGAAAACATAGGGGGCGCATGGTTGTGACAATGGAATGATATAAATGTGTTTGATGATGATTTTTTATACATGGTGATAATCAGGGGCAAAATGGTAAAGTTACGGACCAATTGGTTAATTACCAAAGAGGAAACTCATTGGTAATTTGAAGATCAAAGGTTGAGATTTGATGTAATAGGGTGGAATCATGTGTAGAGGGGTTATGTGAGATTATGGAGGGAAGCACAAAATCATGACACATGGCATTATTTTGACCATTGGATTTGGTCAAATGTGTTAGAACCGGCTATCACCCAAGAGGGGGGTGAATTGGGTGTATAATAAAAACTTAAGAACTTTAGAAATCTTTTCGTATCTTAACGAAAGCGGTAAGTATGAAGGTTTATAAATCAACAGTTAGATTAAATAATATATGCTGGAAATATGAGAGTTTAGGGAAGAGAATATGCAAACTGTGATTTATCCTGGTTCGGTCCAATCTGTTATGGCCTACGTCCAGTCCCCAGACTCCTCCTGAGATTTTCAAATCCACTATCTTCTTGTTTAATCCGGGCACAAGAAAAGCCTTTACAATCCCACAAGTTTAGCCGGGTACTTGTGAAACCTTTTACAAATCTCTTACTGAAATACTCCCCCTTACGACAAGTCTTACGAGCAAAGCAATCCCGAAGATCTTCCTCTCCTGCTTACTTATACAAGTCTTACGAGCAGCAACGTTCTCTCCTGCTTACACCCTTGTAAGTCTTATGAGCAGCAACATTCTCTACTACTTGCACCTTGTAAGTCTTACGAGCAGAATGTCTTACTGGCAATTCTCTCTACTGCTTCCCCATAAGAAAATCAACCCTCTCAAGGTCCCTCTACCTTGAGATCAACTCAGAAATATAGATGAAAGTGTTTACAGACTCTCTCACAGAGTGGATATAATACTCACTGAAGTACAATACAAATAATCACTCTCTCAATGATAAGTAATATAGAAACTGGAAAATAGAGAGTGTTTGGGTAGAAGCAGAGGATTCACATTTCTATCACTTTTCTCGTAGTTGCTCGCTGTCTTTGTTTTCTCCGTTTTTCTCAGTTACCCATCATCGTTGAATGCTCTCTCATTTATAGTTGATGAATATAATGGCCGTTGTGAGCATTCGTCCGTTATAGTCATTTTGACCGTTGAGCATATTTGAAAAATGAGCTACCATGAGCTTTCCGTTGCAAAGCAGAGCGTCACGTTGAGGACCCGCATGTCTCATTTTGAGCTGTACATCACGTTGTGGAGCGGGATGAATTCGTTTGAGTTTCCAGACAATCTCTCATGGTGGGTCAGTTACTTGTCGTGGTTGGTAGCCGCCATTCGGTGTGTAATGATGGAGTTCACCGTAATTGACTTTTATTTGAATATGCAACCCGAACGTTTAATATCCTGTTTCACACTGCAAAATACTTAATCATTAATATGATGAAGTATTAGTCATGGGTATGTTGGATCATTGGTCAAAAGCTAAATTTCTGGCTTTTGGGACTCATCACGTTGAGTGAAGATTTTTCATACGTGACCTCCATTCTTGAAGATGCAACCCAAATATTTAATCTCCTATTTTACACTTGAAATATATGTTAGTTAATGTTTAGCAACAATAACAAGTGAAAACATAATGATTGTAGAACGTTTAACCACGTTTGGATTGATGGCTATGAGGCTCTGTTTCGTTTCTGCATTCTGTTAAGACCTCACTTCAAGTGCAATATGGCTTACTCGAGTGCAGTTGATAATTTCACGTTCTGACTTCCTCTCGGGTAAGCACTCACTGCACTTCACTCGCATCTGCTCGAGTGAATTCTCGAATCACTCGAGCACAACCAGTCATGCTCGAGTGAGTTTCATGCTTTCACGTACAATCTTCTTCTCGGGTTATCACTTCCATGACAAAACTTGCATGTGCCCGAGTGAGAAATCATCCAATGCTCGAGCATGGATCCTAGTGCTCGAGTGATGCAATTTTCTTCACGTTTCAGCTGCTTCTGGACATCACTCGCACAACATTTTCAGAGAGAAAGTTTTTGCGCTCGCGGGTGATGTGGGGCCACTTTAGAAAAAATTTGTTTATTTGATTCAAATGATGTATCATAAGAATGCTCTTGCCATATGCATTCCAATACAACAAGAATCAGCTCCAAACTCCTTGTATTCTGCAAGTTATGATCGAAAGAGTGTATATTTCGCTAGTCTGCACAAGTGTCAACTTCCAGAAGGCATAGCTCCTAGAATATATGTTCAAATTAGGCAAATTACCTATACATGGAAAGATCTTTGAGTCTACTTTTATTTGGCACTAGTCTTGCTCAATCCGATGTGTAGTTTGTAAGTTACGCTCAAAATACCGAACCTGTGTCAAAAAGTGACGGTGATTTCAGTTTCATTTTCCACGATTCATATCTCCTTCATTTGATCTTCTTTCAATGTGATCCTGGTGCCCATTTTACGTGTTGGGAGTCTTCTTTCATATGCCACCAGTTTCGGGTCAATCCGATGTGTGGTTTGAGAGATATGACCAAAATACGAGACCTCACTCAGGCTGAACATAAAACAGAGTAGAACAGAGTGTTCATCCCGTGCTCGAGTAAATCATCCGTGCTCGAGTGAGTTCTTCCTGTGCTCGAGCATGACACCTCTGGAAGTGCCAAAACTCATATATAAGTCATCTTAGCTTCGTATTAACCTATTCCAACCATCATTTGATCATAGAAACCTTCGGTATCATTATAGAAACCTCCAATGTCACATCTAACAACTTGAATCTTGATTTTCATGATAGATCTTCCAAGTTCTTCATTCTTCAATATCTTTCTTCTTGGTTTTCCTCTTGATAATAATTCTCCATAACCAAAGTAAGCATCTCCTTGACTATTTTCAATTTCTTCCTTCTTCTTCCTCTTGTTCATTTTCATTAATTCAATCTTCTTCATTCTTTGCTTGACTAATCTACAAAATATGTAACATTAAATATAGTAGTTAGTCAAAGAAATACATTATATAAACTTTTTGCTCTTATCATTTCATATCTATATTTGACATCATCAAAACTAATCATATCTAACAAAATGTTCAAACATTTTCCCTATCTCCTCTCTCCCTCTAAGGTTGGCTAAATGGTCAAGGGAAGGGCCAAAAATATGATTCCCATCATCATCTTCACTTTGTCTCTCTCTATCCTCCATTGTCTTCCAAATTTAAGCAAGAAAGAGAACAGAAAAGGTAAGATTTTGACTCGTGGGATGCTCTCTTTAGCTCAAATGGTTTTCATTAATATTGTTCAAGAGGTTGAGAGCTTTATTCCTATGGTTTCAAAATTTTGAAAGGTGGTGCTTAAGTGCTTGAACAAATTTGGAAGCTGGAGAATCAAGGATTTGGTCTTAGCAAGTTGAAGAGGTGAGCATTTGTGACATTTTGGTATATTTGTTGTGATTTTTTGTTAAATTTGGATAATTCTAGAATTTTGCCCTGAATTTAGTGTCAATTTTGAATGTAAAAATTGGATAGTGTATGATGGTAGAATTGGTGGTATATTGAGATTTAAGTCATTAGAATTGGTTTCAAAATTGGAGAGGGAAGTTTTGAGTTATGGGGTGGTTTGGGTGTAGTGTGTTGACCTAAGACTAAATTATTGTTATGGTGTGATTTTGGTTGTTTTAGTGTGTCCAATGGTTTCCTTATGAAATTTTAGGTGGGAATGAACTTTGGTATAAGTTTTGGAACCATTAGACTCAGATTTGGCAAGTTTGGAAAATTCTGTCAACTGCTGCATTTTGGTTTCTGATAACCCTCACTCGAGTGAGGTAGGGTCTTACTCGAGTACAGCAGTGTATTTTCTCTTTTCCTTCAACATATCAGTAGGATTCTCAGGTATAAAGCAAGAGTGCACTTCTACACTTGCGAGTGATATGGGTCATCACTTGAGTGAGCCTGTCTCACTCGAGTACAAAAATGTTCCAGGGGTATGAGGCAGCGTCTCAGGTTAACACTCGCAGGCCATTTTCAAGAGTATGCCTCAGCACTCGCAGGTATTGGGTAGTCATTCGAGTGCCAGGGCCAATGCTCGAGTGCACTTGACACCCTAAGGTTCTCTTGTGCTCTCGGGTAGACACTTCCTGGACCACACTCTGTGGAACTCGAGTGAGCATTAGACTATCACTCGAGTGTTGATGTTTATGCTCAAGTGAGACGAGCACTTTTTGTCCTTGCTGTTGCTTTCTATCAAGCACTCGTGAGTGTGAGCTATCCTTACTCGAGTACAAGACATTCGTCACTCGAGTGAGGCCTTCTTTACTAGAGTGAATCAGCCAAAAATTAGTATTTTTCTTCTGAAAGAGAGATCTTTGGGGGTAGTTATCCCAACCCTTTAGGCATATGTCTAGGCTTCTTGTAGTCACCTAAAGAGTTTAAATGATAACCAACTTTAAGTGTTATGAAATTAAGAACTTGGAAAAGAGATTGATCCGTCATCCTTGATCTTGGTTATAAGGTTTGACATTTGTTATACTCGTGAGCCCGCTATGCCAAAGGACGTCAGGAAAGAACAAGGTAGTGACTCTTGCTCTTATACTATATATGATGTATTGTAAGTTTGTTTTGTCATTGTGTTGCGATGATTTTGAATGTGAAAGCCAGAGTGGCTATAAGCATTGTCAGAGAGGCAGTGTGATTTGTGTATGCCAGTGAGGCGACATGTATATGTGACAGCTTGTATGCTGTGTTTGTGTTGTTGTATTATGTGATTATTTACTTGCATGCTATATGATTATATGTGGTATGAGTAATTTTTTACTACTGGGATTCTTTTGAATCTCATTCTTTCCTTTGACTAACCTTCAGATAGGGCAAATGGCTCCAAGGGAAAGGAGGTGACCAAGGACAGATAGGACTCCTTCGGGAGATTTATATTTTGGTTGTTGGTTATCAGTTTTGGAATGGGATTACTGTATATTCTTTTTGGAATGTAAATAATATTTTGGAAGCAGTCATGTAATCCCCTATATGGGAATTTGTAAACCTTTAGTTTATGTATGAAATCCAGGGGTTGCCGGGATTTTATGGTACACTCTGATATATTGATGTGATTTAACTGCACAAAGTAATTATATTCCAGTTGTGAAAACTTTGAGATCAGGATAAGGCTAGAAATTTTGAAAGAATTTTATAAAATCCTACTGTAAGGAAGGGATACTAAATGAGTTTAATTATTATTGGTCTCTATTTCATTTTAAACACGTATTTCGAATCATAATTATAGTTTTCGAGGCAGGGGGTTACAAAAAGCATCCGCATGTGCAAATGTCTGCATCACTCCTGAAATTAATCCCCTCTATTTTGTGCAGTTCAACTCTGGCCTAAGTGTAGGTGTACTCTTTACTCCATAAAGTAGCTTATTAAATTCTCCAGCAATTCCAGCCGTCATACACGAAGCAATACTTTCATAGTACCCCGCTTCATCTCGAGTTTCTCCACTGGTTGGACAAACAATAGATCTTCCTTGTGAGAGTCCCAAGGAATTTACATACTTGCACTCAATTACAATAACAACTTTTGTTACTTAATAACCCATAAAAGTTTCACAAGTAACAACTATCATCCCTACAAAATTTTCACTTACGTTTATGGGTCATCTGATATGTGGCATACATTATCATTTCCTTTTGTTGCTATATACACATGGTCATTCCTGTCATTATAGTCAAAAAGGTTTTCAACTTCACCATCATCATTAAATCTATTGGTGTAATTTTATCAAAGCTCATTGTATATTTCATCTCACACATGTTGCAATCAATACCAAGCCATGATGATATTATCAACCTCAAATCTGTAAGTGTTATCACCTCTTTCAGGCACTTCACCTTCACATAACCACCATTATATTTAATTTTACCTTCATCATTCCACACAAATTTCCCTCCAACATGAAAATAAAAAAATAGTTCCTTCACAGATGCTGAGCCTTCATTGCATGTCATTTTACATGCCTACTGTAAACCCCTGCCTTAAAGTTCGTAATTATGATTCGATAACGCATAATTAAAATGGTTTAGAGATCTATGGAGGGTTAAAATCATTCACAACTTGTCCCTCTTCTGATCTCAATTTTTTTAAATTTTAAATATAATTACCTGTGCAATTAATTTACATTCATACATATCAAAGTGTATAACAACAATCCCGACAAACCCCGGGTTCATGTATATAGACTAAGGGTTTCAGAATTCCCTACTAGGGGATTACACAATCATGACTAAATATTATTTACATTCCAAAAGAGAATATACAGTAATCCCACTCCAGAATATCATTTACAATCTTAGAAAGGCTTTTGAGGCTGGACGTAAGTCAAGTGGTTTGGACCGAATCAGTATAAATCTCGTACGGTGATATCTCTCTTACCCAATTTCATCATTTAAGTTTGATGTAGAGTTTAAAATTTTAATTATCACCTAATGCACCCCCTCTTGGGTGAAAGGCTCAAACTAACAAAGTGTTGTAGGTTCTTATGGGGTGGGAATGATACTGAGAGGAAGATCCACCTTGTTTCTTGGAATAAGGTATGCCTTGAAAGATGAAGGTGGTCTGGGCATTCATCAAGCCAAGCTACAAAATGAAGCTTTAATGATGAAACTTGATTGGGGTGTCTCATTAACTGACGGGATATGCTATGGGTTCGTTTTATGTGCGATAAATAAAGATATGGTGATGACCTCTTACCAGTAATTGAAAAAAGAAGAACCAAGTCAAATGCTTGGCAAGGTATAGGAAGGAACTGGGAGGGTATACGTGATGGTCTACATTAGCAGGTTGGGAATGGCCAAAGAGTGCATTTCTAGAAGGATTATTGGCTTACCAATCATGAGAAGCTTGAGTGCCTGGCAATTGGTATAATTGCAGATGAGATTATGAATATGAAATTTTTTGATATGTTGACTCATACAAGTTCCTGGGATACTGCAAATATTGCGCAATACTTTCCTATTGCAGTGACCCAAAGGATTGAGTTTGTTCCAGTTAATGCAGTTAGTGAAGATATACCATATGGAAGTGGGCTCCTTCAGGATTATTTTCAATTAAGACTGCTTATGAGAGTCTCTGTTGCTCAAGAGACAAGTTTGACAAGGGTTTTTGGTGAACCATATGGAAACTTAATGTTCCACAATAGTGTAAGACATTTATGTGGTTATGTTTTTGTGATCGCTTATGACTAATGAGAACAGGCTCCGAAGGGGTTTAGCAGTTTCTGCGGCATGCCAGGTTTGTGTTAACAAGTTGGAGGGTATGTTACATACACTTCGTGACTACAAAAGAGCTGCGGAAGTATGGCGTTGCATAATACCTAGTCCTTTTATGTCACATATCTTTACTGCTCAGGATATAAAACATGGCTAAGGTGGAACCTTGGTCAATGTTTAAGACTAGATGAGGTTCCATGGAAGACCTGGTTTGCATTAATATGCAGTCAGTTCTGGTTAGTGCGAAATTCTCAGATGTTTGAGGGAAGAAATGAGTTGTCTGCTTCAGTCCTTGCTAAGGTTAGAGCATGTACGAAATGAGCACCTTTGATACAAATTGCTTGATAGTCTAGAGTGGCGGAAATGGAAGGCTGGAAAGCTCCGGATAAGGGGTTTGTCAAAATAAATGTTGATGGAGCTTGCGTTAATATGAGCAAGCTTTCAGCATGTGGACAGGCATCCTGCGAGACCACCGTGGACACATGCTGACTGGTTTCAGAGTTAATTTGGGTTATAATTCTAGTTTAGGAGCTGAGGCCTGGGGTGTTATCTGGGGCCTCAAACTCGCTTGGGATTTAGGGTGTCGTCATATCATTCTTGAGTCAGATTGTCAGGAACTTGTTGATTGCTTGAATAGCTGTGACGAAGGTATGGAACAATTTGGCTTGGTTAGTGAAGCAAGGAAATTGATTAGAGGTGGATGGAATGTGCAAGTAGCATGGTGTGGCCGAGAAGGAAACATCATAGTTGATATACTAGCGAAAGAAGCTCTTGGGATTGCTGCAAGGTTTGTTAGTTTTATAGATCCACCTGTGGGTATCCACAAGTCTCTGAGGAAAGAGGCTTTGTGCTTAGATTCCTCGATATGCTCTGATTGCTCTTGTATTTCATCAAAAAAAAAAAGTATTGAAACAATTATGTTTTATTAGTCAATTACTAAAATATCCTTCATCTATTAAAACAATTATCTCCCACCATTATGGCATCAAAGCCACTATCTATCAACGGTATTGGCAGCTGTTGGAGCTTAGACACTTATGATCAAATAAATACTTTAAAGTTTACGAAAAATGTTTTAATTCATGACCCCTTAATTCACCAAAAATAGATCAAACCACTAAGCCACCAATGTTTAGTAGTTATATAATAATGTTTTATATATAACAAGTTTTCAAATCATTAAGTACTATTAAAAGTTTGAATTAACTTGTTATTTCACTTATGCTTACTTACCAATTTATTAAATAAAATTGGTTAACAAGACCTTATTTATATTCAATTCTATTAACTTGCTACAACATAAATTGAATTTGTTGAAATACTAACAACTCCTCGGCCACCACTAGCCTAGGGACTCTATCGGCCGTTGACGATGTCTTCGAAAATAAGGGTGGGGATGAATTTTATTTTAAATATATTAAGGATAATTTCAATTGCATCTTTGAATCTTGCAATGCAATTTCTAATTTATTTGGTTCTTGCATGCTATTTTGTTTCTTTAGAGCTCCTTGAGTGAGATTCTCACTTGTAAACATAAAATATTAGGCCATTGACAGGTGTATAGTGCCAAGGGGATTACATTCACACAGCTGTGGGAGTGAGCAACAAGGGGAGATTCTTTGTGCCCCAAATGCTTCACAGTTGCCAATATCCTTATAGTTTATAGTATCATATAAGCTCCTCTATAAATAGAAAGTCGTGAGTTCAATCCCGCTTGTAATATCAGACTGCTAGTGCTTGTTCCTTTAATTCCAAAAAAAATTCATCACCGCTTTGCCAAAAGTTTTGTGGACAATGCAACTATGCCATACTTTCCTTTGATTCCTATTCCTATTATTTGTTCCTCCCTGATACAGTCCCCTCCTCCACCAATCCTTCTTGAAAGCTGAATTGCAAACTACATCACATTAGATCAGCCAATGACGGTTCGTGTAAGAGATGACAAGTTGGAGACTTTGTTTTTGCCCCATCAAAATGCAGAGTCATAATCTTTTGAGGTTAGAATTTGGGCTAAGTATAGATAAAAGAGAGAAGTAGAGAGAAAAATAGGGAAGCGGCTTATCTCCTTTTCCCTTATGGTACGTTGCCCTCATTTTCTACAAATTAAAACTACATCGTTTTGGTGCAAAAAACTCAAGCTCCTCTCCTTTTTTTTTTTTTTTTTGAAAATAGTGTTCACCATCCTGAAATATTTTTTCAGTAACAATTAGTTCCCTAAAATATTTTTTTAAGATCCTAAAATAGTTTTTTAGTATTATTCAGTATCCTAAAATATTATTTTAGTGTCAATCAGTACTCTAAAATATTTTTGGTGCAATATTTTAGGATATTTGATGCACTAAAATTTAGTTCAGGATATGGGATAATACTGAAAAAATATTGTAAAGTACTAATTGATACTTAAAAAATACTTTAGGATGTCTAAAATATTTTTTTAAGATCCTAAAATAATTTTTTATTATTATCCAGTATCCTGAAGTATTTTTTTCAGTGTTAGTTAGTACTCTGAAATACTTTTGGTGTAATATTTTAGGATGTTGAATACACTAAAAATTAGTTTATGATATTGGATAATGCTAAAAAAATATTGCAGAATACTAACTGGTACTTAAAAAATACTTTAGGATAATGAATAATGTTTGAGAGAACTAACTGATACTGAAAAATATTTCAGGATGGTGAATGCTATTTTTTAAAAAAAAACAAAAGTGAGGAGCTTGAGTTTTTTTGCACCAAAACAACGCATTTTTGTTGAAAAGGATGGCAGCAAACCATAAGGAAAAATGAGAGAAGCCGCTTACGAAAAATAATGCTTATTTCTTTGAGCAAGATCGTAGTGAATCTCTTTTGTACTTTGATCAATGAGATCCTGCTGGATCTTATCTGAAATAATGTTAAAATGCAGCACCCTTTGCATTTTTTTCTCTACCCTCATTGTCATCACATCTTGTAAATCACATCATCGAGTAATTCCTACCTTTGGTCCCATTTGGAGTGCCATTAAATTAATTCTGAATCCTTTTTCCCCCATTAAATTAGTTATGTCTTGAGTTCCAGTCATATGTGACTGATTTATTTCATTTTTTAGCTCGCGTTTAAAAAAAAAAAAAAAACAATGACAAAGTTTTCTCAAGAAAAACAATTTTGTTAGCTATAAGTATTGTGCGGCTCATTTAGGCTTTGCGCTAATGCAAGGGTTCCACTATAATTCAATTTAAAAGATGGTAACTTTATTTTTAAATTAATTATATTTGGAATTGAGTTAGATTGACTTATTCAAGTCTCTATATTCCCAATGTTATTGAAATTGGACCAGTCATTGAATTAATTAGACGTCATGGTTTTTGTACAAACATAAAAATTTGATGTCTTGATTTATGGAACACTAATTTAATTATGATTGAATTTTTGTGATTAAATTTATATATTTTGAATAATTAGATCTGACTTTTTTTTATAAAGTTAGAGAAATGGATTAGTATGCAACTTGAAAGGTGATATACTATACAATTTTATATTATATATAAAGTAGGAAATCGAAAATATAATTTATATAATTTACATCAATTTTTAACTGGACCCCTATAGTTAAATTCCTTCATTTTTACGCATAAGCATTACATTACAAAATGCTACAAAATTAATAAAAAAAAGTTATCTTGAAAATTTATTGTAAGATTTTTTTGTTTCACAGCCGATTGGTGCTATTGATAAATTTTGAATTGAGCATTATTGGATCCTAAATAGAGGGTTTCTCTTGTACTGTGATTTGCTGGTTCAAACATGTGACCTTTAAGCTGAAGGGTATAGCCGGTAATTCGGGATGGGCTAGAGAATTAAACTTGCTAGCCCGTTTATTTTGGCAGGTTCGAGCTAATGAAATGGCAGCCCATTTAATTTCGGACTAAACGGGTTAGGGCTATAGCGGGTTGGCCCACGAGCTGGAGTTTTTTTTTAAAAAAAAAAATTTCTTATAAAATAAATATAAATACCCTGATCATCTTTCTTTTGATACTATGTTTAACTACTTCCTTATGCTTTTTATTTGACCATTTTATTTTCAAATTATATTTATTTATTCTACTATTATTAAATTTAAAAGAAATGTGTTTATATGTTTTTGTGATATGAATAAATGAAGAAAAGAAAGAAAGTAAGAATAAAATTGGCTTCCTAACATAAATGTATAAAAGAAAAGAAATGTGATGTGAATGGGTGAAAAAGAAAGGGAGTAAAAATTTTTTTAAAAAATGAGGAGTGAAATAATTTAAAAAAAAAACAAAATAGGTCGGCCAACCTGCCTTGTCAAGCTTTTGCCAGCCCGCAAAGGGGCGAGCTACACCAGCCCGGCCTGTCTGGCCCTTAACCCGTGGCGGTTGTGGGCCAACCTGAATTCCTGGTACTACTGAAGGGGAGCTTTCACAACACAGTACTATAATAACAGTGACAAGCATAGTTAAACATAAAAACCTAATCTTACAAGATAATTTTAAAGATTCATGAATGTCCACACTACTACAAAAAAGTTTAAATTGTAGTGTTTATTTTCAAATCTCAAATCACATCATGAGTAATTAGATTTTGCCAACTTACAAGAAGGATCAAACCTATAACCTCTTACTTAATAACCTTTTTATTTTCATACTACTAGGCTATAAGATCATTGACAAGTATATATTAGACATAAAAAATAATTTTTTTAAGATATTTTTTTAGATTCATGAATGTTCAGTTTAACATTTAATGTTTCAGATCTCAGATCACATGGTGAGCAATTAGTTTTTGCCAAATTAAAAGTAGGATCAAACTTGTAGCCTTTAACTCGCTAGGGAGCTTTTATGTCATTAGGCTATAAAACCATTTACAGGTACACAATAGACAAAAAAAAAAAAACTAATTTTATAAGATACTCTCTCCGGTCCTAATTATAATATAAAGTTGACTTTTTTGGAGAAATTAAGGAAGCCAATTAAATTACTTTAGAGTATTTTTATTTTTATTTTTTTCTCCAAACTAATTAATTTGACTAATAAACTAATAAATAATATAAAGATACTAAAAATATAAACACTCTAAGTGCCCGTTTGGTTCACAGAATTGAAGGTAATGTAATGGAATGTAATGTAATGATGATTACATATTTTATTTCGTTCGTCATTAGAGAAAGAAAATATATATACATAACAAAGTTTGGTTGGATTACATTGAAAATGAGAAATACATGGGAATAATAGAGCAAGGGACAAAATTACCCCTGTCTACATATATAATAATGTACACATTGGGTCCATGATAATTTTTTAATTCTGTGCAATATACACATTGGGTTCATGATAATTTTTTAATATTTAATGATGAAAATATTATTCAATGTATAGGTTGGGTTCATGTTAATTTTTTTAATATTTAATTATGGAAATATTATTTAATGATATGTTTTAATATTTTTTTAAAGGTGGAATATAATTTTTTAATTTTTAATGGGGAATATTTCTTAAGTTTCTATATTATTAATTACTTTTTAATATTTACTGGTGATAAATAAAATTATTTAATATTTAACAGTATTTATGAGTGGGCACTTTGGTCAATTTAAAAAATTATGATGGCAATAATGTCATTTTCACTTAATTACAGGATGTTTGCATTCTTATTCATCAGTCATAGCAGTGTAATCCTGATTACATTAAATGATGTAATCACGATTATAAAATGTAATCTTGTTTACATTACATAAGTGCAACCAAACGCTGTAATCACTCTATTACATCAGGATTACATGTAATCCTCTCTCATGTAATCGAACCAAACGGGCTATAAAGTAATTTAATTGACTTCATTAATTTCTTCAAAAAAGTCAACTTTATCTTATAATTAAGACTAGATGGAGTATTTTTTAAGATTCATTAATATTCAATTTAACATTTATTATTTCAGATCTCAAATCACGTGATAAGCAATCATATTTTGCCAATTTACAAGCAAATCAAAACTAACGGCCTCTCATTTATAGGGGAGGTTTCATACTACTAGATTATAAGGCAATTGATGGACATACATTAGACATGAAAAACTAATTTTATAAGATTTTTAATTTTATAGGAAAATTTTCATACTACAAGGCTATAAAGTGATTGACATGTATACATTAGACATAAAATACTAGTTCTATTAGATAAAGTTAAGGTGCAAAAATCTATAAACTTTTTTGGAAAAAAGATAGAAAAATACTATTTGAACTTTAAAATTCTAAATTAGTCTTTTGATAAAGATTTGCGTTGTTAATCTCATTACCATTCTTATCAGCAGGATTTTGAAGTTAAAATCGTATTTTTCTGTTTTTTCCCCAACTTTTTTTTAAAGATACATATACCATTATAAATTTTTTTTAGGTGGGCCCCACATTTTTATTTTTAAATGATTATTTTAATAAAAACTCCTCACACCGCCCTCTGTCTCCCCCTCCCCCTCTTCCCCGTTCTATTCCGTCACCCTGTTCCTTCTCTCCCTTTTGCTTCGGGTAACTGTATGCCAGTTACCGATTCTCCGAAGACAGCTGGATTCTCACTGCCTACTAGAGCTTAGCTGTGTGTGTTAGAGAGAGCGCTTTCTTTTGTCGTTCAGTGGTAGTTTTACTCTTAATCTTGGCAGGCTTTGATTTGGTTTAAATTAAGACACAAATTTGCTTGCATATGGGAAGTAGATCGAAGATGATTAATATTTCTCTGCAATGCTATTTATTGACATTTTCCCCTGTTCAAACCTGCCAAAATATCATGAAATAAGTTCCACTTCAACTAAACTTTCAAAGAAAGTAAGTTTACTAGTGGAAAATATTTTGAATAATATTAAACTCATCATTAATCTTCGATTTTTCTTTGATAAACAAGTTGTAGTGTGTATAAAATAGAAAATACTAAATACGCAGAACACATCTCTTAGCCGGTAAAAAATGCAATGAAGTTGTTATCATTCAGAGCTTATTTCATTTGAGGCAAATTGTCTATTAGATCTTATTTTAGAGAGAGAGAGAGAGAGAGAGAGAGAGAGGGCGAGGGCGAGCTTGGTTTGAGAGAGAAAGGGAGGGCAGGGACAGATGACCGAGAACGGAGGAGGGGACGAGGGAGAGAGAAGGAGTGATTGTGTGCGAGTTTTTATTTAAATAATTATTTAAAAACAAACATGTAGGCCCACTTAATAAAAAATAACAAAAGTTATGTTGAGTTTCCATGCATGACAATTTTTTTTTCAATTAAATAAATTTATGATTACTTTTGCACTTAAACAAAATTTATAGGTGATGTAAATCTATATTAAAAGTTTTTTAAGATTTAATGTTATTTCAAAAATTTCAAAATATAGCAATGTTACCATATACTATTAAAAAATTAACATTGACTGTTAGAAAATTGGCGTTAACTCTTTACTTTTTAATGGTAAGAAGTAAAATTGTTCTATTTTAACACTTTCAAAGGAGCTTTAAACCTAAAAGAAATTTTGGGGTAACATTACTCCTTAACAAAAACTTACAGGACAAATTTAAACATTAACCCCAAAGTTTATGAATATTCAATTTAATATTTATTGTTTCATACCTCAAATTGCGTGATAAGCATTTAGATTTAACCAATTTATAAGCAAAATCAAATCAACAACCTCTCACTTACTTGATAGCTTTCATACAACTAGACTATAAAGTTATTTGATGATTTGACGGTATACATTAGACATGAAAAACTAATTTTATAAGATATTTTTTGAGATTCATGAATGTTCCATTTAGCATTGGTGTTTTAGATCACATGTCACATATGAGCAACCATATTTCAGCAACTTACAAAATTCATATTAGAAGCATTTACTTAAGATGAATTAACATTTATAACAGTAAAATTAGACGGTTGAGAAGAAACTTCACTTACCCTATTTAAAGTGAATTTCACTCTAGAACCTTTCAGTCTTGACTTCGTTCTTGAAACCCTTATTCCGCCGCATTCAACATCTTAGAAGGGAGATTTCACTCAAAAACCAAGCAGCATGAGCGTAGCCCCTCATAAAAAACACTAATTCACCACATTCAAAGCTTGTAACTAGGGTTTGGATTCGGCTATTTTGGAGATAATCTTTGTTCTTACAAGGTATTGTATAGTTCTCTTTCACATGCATTTTTTCAAATTGCTAATTCTCTTTCTTATTGGAAATGAATCATGCAAATGGTTTAATGATATATGTTCTAGCTAAATAGACATTCTGTATCATCTTCGCCGGACTAAAAACCCTAATTCATCGCAATTAGACACTAGCTGACAACTGAATCTTCAAGATCATCCATGTCGATCACACAAGGTATTGCATAGTGTTCTTTATTTATTACCACTTTTCCTTATTGGAAAAAATTCAATTGTATTGAATTATCATGATGCCAACATGCACTTTTACTTTATCATATAAGATCTCATCTTGATCCTATTTTTTTTCCCACAAAGTACAGATTCTTTCAATTGTTTCATTTTGTAGTTGTATATTGTTTTTCACAATAACAAACTTTTAGTAACAGGATCATAAAAAACTTCATTGAAGGTTTTATAATTGGTTTCAACCTATGCTTAGTGAGCAAGCCAAGAACAAATTAGTGTTAGCTACCTAGTAGGTAGAAGTAGCTACTTTTTGCACATCAACAGAGCAATCTTAGGGGTCCATAAACAAGTTATCATGGGGAAACATGTTAATGGTTGGAAATTTCTTTATATAATGAATTGTTCTATTTAGTTACTGAAAAAGTTGAGTAAAGAAAGAAAATGCCTGGTTTTTAAAAAAATTTTAATGTTATGTATTCTTTTGAAGGGTTAGAGATTAATATCCATAAAGATATTTCTAATTGTAAAATTTAGCTCTTTATTTATTGGTCAGAAAGTCTTTGGTAACATCTGTATTTGTAAATTATAATTGTGGAAAGAAACTTTCTTTGGTTTTCCTTCACTTACTAAGAAATCATGCAAAAGCATAATGCTTCCTTTGACCATCTTTCCTTAACTTTCATGCTCTGTCATAGCTATTACAAGGGGTATAAGCTTTACGATTACTCATCTATTTTCATCTGTATCTGATAGGTTTAAGAGAATATGATCAGAATAAGCAACTATGGAATCTATGTGAAAGGCTTGTGGTTGATATCCCCCGAGAGGGGGAAAGGGCCTTCTATTTTATGCAGGGACATCTGGAATCGGTATTTCTTTTCATTCGTGTCACTGTTGTCATTTTTCTATGTTATAGTGGATTTCAAAATTCACCATGATATTTTCCTTTCTTGCATTTACATGTGATAATTTGTCATTTACAATTTTTACAGATGAACTTATCAACAGAGCAAGAACTCCACCCTGGAATTGCTCATTTTAATCTCCCTTCTCAGATTCTCTGCAGAGTTATAAACATTCAGGTTTTGGCATTGAGGATGTTTGGTTAATTACCGTTGTTATTTTACATTATTGTTCATAAAATGTATTATTCATTATGTGTATTTATCTTGGAATTACTTTTTGTAGGTTGAACCAAACACAAGCGAAATTTGCTTTCGCATCACTCTACTTCCTGACTTAGAAGTGAGAAATTTTTATGCCTTCCACTTTTTCTGCATGTTAATGAGGAAAATAGGGGGATCTAGACATAATTTCACTATAGGCATATATAGAATTTCAAGTTACTTGTTCTTTTAAAACATGTACTACAACTAAAAGGTATATTTTTTGGGTTTATTTAGACTGATCCGACAGTTCCAGATGATCCAGCCACATCTGAAACACAAAAACGTGAAATGCAGTCATTTTGGAAAATATTAACGGCCTCTATTACTAGCACACATGGAGTTTTGGATAGGCAACAAAGTCCTATTCCTTCATACGTGGTTCCAAACAATGGCATGCATCTAGGAGTACTTGCGACTGCCTCACATGCAGTCATGAGTGGCACTATGTTTGTGGTCTATTACAAACAAAGGTTAGGTTTGCGTACATCTTGATTTGTGCTACACAAATCATTAGCATATATAATGAACCATGTTTTGATTACTATCTCATTCAGGGCTAGCCAGTTCGTAATTCCTTTGAACAAATATCTAGAGGCAATGGACAATAACATTCATGTTGGAATGAGGTTCAAGATGAAATTTCAAAGAGAGGACTCACTTGATGAGATAAGGTATCCTTATATGTTGTTATCATTGTTAATTGGTGTCATGTTTCATTCAACATTTTTGTTTTAATGTCCAATAATTCTTTTTGTTAGTTTCTTTGGCACAATTGTTGGAATTGGGGATTTCTCTCCTAAATGGCCAGAATCCAAATGGAGATCATTGCAGGTCTAACATTTTTCATTATTACATGTCACATATATTTCTTTTGCGGAATTACAATGAGGTCTCAAATAAGTGACTTAATTATCAAGAAGTCCCAATAACAAGTAAGATGTTGTCATTTTTTACTCTAAAATTTGTCATTGGCCGCTCTTCAGCTATTATTGGGACTTATTAATAATTAAAGGCCTTCCTTGGGATCTCATTGTAATTCCCCTTACTACTTTTGTCACTTGCATTTCATTTTAAGCATACATGATTCCTTCCTATATTAGGTTCAGTGGGATGAACCTGCTACAATCCCAAGGCCGGAGAAGGTTTCCCCTTGGGAGATAGAACCTGTTGCAACTTCTGGTGTAATAAATGTTCCTTATCCAATACCTGTTAAAAGTGAAAGGTTCAAGCTTACTTGTAATTCTTCTTCTAGTAAGACAGACTCCAACCCACAAGACCTCTAATAATTTTATAAATCTAGCTATTTGTTGAGATTGAGCACTAACATAATTATGAATATATTTTGTGCAGAATTGGCTTCCAACTCACTTGCTTCTCCACTGGTAAACTGTAATAATAGTTCAAGAATGCGAGTGGATGGAATATGGCCAGCTTCTCAACTTTGGAATGAATCCTCAAGTTTTCCTTCTGAACTTGAAAAGGACAAAGCCAATAGTACATCAGCACTAGCAAGCTTTTGTAACTGGTTTTGCTGCTGTTTCAAGTAGGCTTTACTAAGTTCCTTTGCTGCAAATTCATTAGCAAACCGAAAGGATAAGGACTGGGCTATGTAGTTGGTTGTCTCTCTTGCATCCATGCTTGAAGGCTGCATTTACTTATGTCTCAACAAACTTTTTTATGTTAAGTGCTTTTTTTTAAATATGTCATCATTCTAGAACTGCAGAGTTATGATGTTAATGGGTACTCAATTGCTTTACTTTGTTCTGAAGTGGTTCTCTCATGTACTGCTCCACCCATTTTAAAACTTCTGCTCGAATGAAGTTAATTTTATTCTACTTTCTTGGTGTCTAACTGCTAAAGTCTTTAACCAATTGATGCCAAAGTTGTATGTATTTGGGATGGGTCCTTTGAGTAATAGTTTTTTTCCCCTCGTAGAGTTTGAGGCCATTATTCCAAACCCATATACAGAATCATATAAACAGGAATTAGCATTGATGTTGGAGTGTGTTAAAATTGATATAATAATAGCATATGCCAAGTGTGTTATACAATTGAAGAAAAAAAAAAACCCAACACAGAACAGAGAAAGAGCAAATGGAAAGGAAGACCAAAATGCAGAGTCACAATCTTTTGAGGTTAGAATTTGGACCAAGTATAGATAAAAGAGAGAAGTAGAAAGAAAAATAGAGCTTTTTTCTTTGAGGAAGATCAGTGAATCTCTTTTGTACTTTAGCCAATGAGATTCTGCTGGATCTAATCTGAAATGTTAACCTTGTGTATTTTTTTCCTCTATCCTTATGGTCATCACATCCCGTGTATTGTTGAGTAACCCCTGCCTTAGATGTCATTCGGAGAACCTTTATATTGATTCACTCGTTAAATTAGTTATCTCTTGAGCTTCAGTCATATGTAACTAATTTATTTCATTTTTTTTTAGCTTGTATGAATATCAACAACAAATTTTTCTCAAGAAAAACATTATTTTGTTAGCTGTAAATATTGTGTGGCTCATTTTAGGCTCTGTGTTAATGCGCAGATTCCGCAATAATTTAATTTAAAAGATGGTAACTTTATTTTTAAATTAGTTATGTTAGGAATTGGGTTAGATTGACTTATTCAAGTCTCTATGTTTTCCAATGTTATTGACATTGGACCAGTCATTGAATTAATTGACATCTTGTTGTTTGGCTAAAATAAAAAATAAAAATTAATGTCATGATTTATCGAACACTAGTTTAATTATGTTATAATTTGTTGTAATTAAAGTAATATATTTTTAATAGTTATATGTGATTTTTTATAACGTTAGAGAAGTGGATTAGCATGCAACTTGAATGATGAAATGATATAGAATTTTGCATTATATATAAAGTAAGGAATTAAAAGCATAATTTTTATACTTTACATCGATTTTTAGCTCGAACCCTATATATAGTTTAATTCCTTCATTTTGCCGCCTAAGCTTTACATTAAAAATGCTACAAAATTAATGAAAAAGTTATCTTCAAACATTATTGTAAGATTTTTTGTTTGTCACAATCGTTTGGTGTCATTGACTAAGTTTGAATTGAGTATTATTGGATCCTAAATAGAGGGTTTGTAAAATCTCAAGTTTTAATTTTTATGTTTAACAAAAATTAATATAAGGTTATGTATCGAAAAAACATTAATATAAGGTTTATTAAGTAAATTAATATTTAGAATGGATCATATGCATTGTTTGAGATTTAAATGTATAAAACTAAGGAAAGAGAGGAATGGAATTTGTAAATTTAATTACTTGATAGATTTTAATTAATTCAATATTATAAAAAATGATTTAAATCCTTTTAAGGCCAAAATATGGATATATAAGAAAATGGAAATTTCAGAGAGTAAAATAAGAAGTAAAAGAAAATTTTTGGGAAAAGCACTTGGAATTCATGAAAAGACAGATAGGTGGTCTGAATTTCTGAAATCCTGCAGAGGTGCTAAGATTGAACTGGAATTTATAAATTTAGAGAAAAATTACCAATTTACCTTTACTTGTATTTTTATTAAAATAATAACTACCCGCTGGCCGGCCGGACGCCGCTTCGGCTGGGTGTCGTCAGACGAGGGCTCCGACGCTTTGGGAATAATTCCCAAAGTTGTGGGGTGGGGGTTCAAACCCCTCACCACTTTCATGCACAAAAAGTGCATGACCATTGGGTTATCAAATTCCTTTAATGTATATACTGCAATATATATATATATATATATATATATATATATATATATATATATATAATAACCTTTGATTTTTAACTAAGCCAACTAACAAGTTCAGATAAAGAATTGACAAATTGAAAAAGAAATTAACAAGTTCATATAAGGATTTCACAACTTTCGTTTTTTAAGCAAAAAATCCACTTACTCTCTCAGACCATTCACTAGTTTAGATAAGGAATTTCCGAGTTCATATGAAGAATTAACAAATTGAAATAAGGATTTCGCAACTTTTGTTTCAACTAAAAATTCACTTTCGCTCTCAAGCCATTCACAAGTTTAGATGAAGAATTCCTAACTTTAGATAAGAAATTGACAACTTGAGATAACGAATTCACAACTTTTGTTTAAGTAAAAGATTCACTTGCGCTCGCAGATCATTCACAAGCTTAGATACAGAAATACTAAGTTTAGATAAATAAATGACAAGTTGCAATAAGGAATTCGCAACCTTAGATAAAAATTCATAACCTTATCGGAGCGGCGTCCGGCCTGCCGGCATGGTAGTTATTATTTTAATAAAAATATAAGTAAGGGCATATTAGTCATTTTTCTCTAAATTTGTAAATTCTAGTTTAGTTCTAGCACCTCTACAAGATTTCAGAAATTCAGACCACCTGTCTATTTTTGCATGATTTCCAAATGCTTTTTAGTAGATTTTTTCAAATTGTTTGTAGAAGCAAATTTAGAAATAGACGATAAATATAGAAAGAATTCATTAAAATAATAAAGGAAGGTTCTGGGTACTTTAGTGTAATATGCCCTCACTTATTTTTTTTATACCCCTCTTCCTTTCTTTTCCCCAACGTCGTGGCCCTCTTTTTTCCCTTCTTCCCCGTCTTCGTCTCTAGTCTGCTGTATTGAGTGGGAGAAATTTAAGCATATGAAAGACTTTGAGGTAAGACTTCGTATCCTAATTAAAAAAACTTCCTTGAAAATTATTCTACTTAATTAGGGTTTTCGAACGATGGGTTTATTTTGAGATTTAGGTCTTAGAGTAAGTTTTGAGTTTCAACAAGCGGGACCGTAGGATTGTAGAATATTTCATTTTAATCGGTTTAGTTTGTTGAATAAGGTTAAATTTTTACCTTTTAGGTTCGTTGTGATTTAAACCTGAATAAGAGAAGGGCATTTTAGTTTTTAAAGTAAATTTTTGGCTGAGATTTTGATAATTGGCTATGGGTAACTTAGAAATACTTATTGAAAGTTGATTTTGTGGTTAAATTATAAGTTTGGGTGGTTTTTCCATTTATGGATGAATACTTGCGAATTTTTGAGGTATTTTTGGAATGAGCAATCTGAACGCTGTTTGGCAAAGTAGTTATTTCAGTTAGAAAGCTTAGGTAATAAGAATATTGTGTTTAAATTTTCATAGTAATTGGACTTGATTTGAGTTACCATTAAGCACTTGAAATTCTTACTCAGAAAAAGGGAATTTCGGAATAATAGTGAAATTGTAATTTATAGATTTTCTTGTGGTTTTTTTTTTTTTAAAAAGTGATTTGGAATTAAATAAAAGGTTATGAAAAGTTTGAAATTGTGGAATTCATTTGCCATGCTTGGTTTGAGAATTTTAAAGATAATGAATGATTAAGTAAAAGATAATTACATTTGATATTAGAATTGAAAAATTATAATTTGAGTGTTTGGAAGTTAATTAATGACGTTAATGAGTATGATAAAGTGAAAGAATAAGGAGAATATAGTTGGGATAGCAACTATATGAATGATAGAGATTGTTAGAAATGAGAAAATAAATAAGGAGAAATCAAGAAATAAATCATGATCCCTTGATCATGGCTCCTTGATTTTAGTGTCTTAATTGTAGATTTTGTTTGACTTGATTTCTTAGCCTTGATTGTAATCCCTAATTCTCCTCCCCTTATTACTCTTTATTGGTCTATAAATTGTAACCTATTCTCATATGAATAAGATATCAGAGTGTGAGCTGAAGCCTCTGAATAATATGGTATTAGAGTTATGGCCTGTCATCCATGGCTAGAACCAGAGGCCGACCTAGTGAGGGAGAGAGAGAGAGACGAGAGAGAGAGAGAGAAGGACACTGATAACTAAAAACTGGTGAAGGACAGCGAGTGAGAGTACATCGTCGGCATAGGGAGTATCGGAGGCCACCGATCAGTGGAACCCATAAGTGCGACAGTGATTGGAGCAGCGCGTGGCCTTCACACGCCACCATAGCACTGGCACGTGAACCCCACACGCCGTTGACTACAGTGACTTCTGGCCACTTTTTTCCCAAAACCATGAATCCTTCTGAATTTCCTCCTCTTTTTGGCTCTAGTCTTGGAAATTCAACCAAAACTGGGGCCACTCCAATGGCACTCATGTTTGATACAAATTCTGAAATTCAAAACTCATCTTCTTCCTTTAGTTCCTCCACTGCCAGCAGTACCATGATGGCACCAGAATTCTCAACGAGTTAGATTATAGCCATTAACTAGAGGTTTGATGGAAGAAACTATCTTCAGTGGTCCCAAAGCATGCTGAGGTATATTCGTGGCAAGCAAAAGGAGAAATATATTAATGGGGCAGTACCTTAACCAGCCTCAAATGATCCAAATTTTGATACATGGTTTGCGGAAAATAACCAAGTTATAACTTGGTTATGTAACTCTATTACTGTGGAAATTAGCTAAGGCTATCTTCTGGCAAACACTGCGAAGGAAATCTGGGATGCTACTCGAAGAACTTACTCTTCGCTTGATAACACCACTGCCTTAATTCACTTGAAACGACAACTAAGATATTTGCGACAAGGTAATATGTCTGTGACGGATTATTATAAAACCTTGTTGAAACTTTGGCAACCAGGGGACTTGTTTGAAGTGCACCCATGGAAAAATGTCGAAGATGCTCAATTGTATCAGAAGATGTGGAAGAAGGAAGAGTATATGACTTACTCCTTGGGCTTAATGATGGTTTTAAGGAGATAAGAGGCAGGATCATAGGATTGAAACCCTTACCGCATCTATTTGATGTCGACAACCATGTGCAATTTACAGGAAGCAGAAAGCTATTAAATCGAAGTAGCGTAAGCCAAAATGAAAGTTCGGCTCTTGCAGCAAAAGGACCACAAGAAGAATGTAGAAATAATAAATAGTGCAATTACTATAAGAATAAGGGACCATCAAAGAGGATTGCTGGAAATTGCACAGATAGCCATCGACTAGCAAACAGAGCCATCTCACTGCCACTGAGCAGAAGATTGAAGATGCTGATTCCTTAAGCTTAGAGGAACTATATATTCTCCTCAGAATACTAGACAAACAAAATAAGTCTAATTCTATACCCAGTGTCAACCTGATGCAATCAGGTAATTCTATTATGGGCCTCAATACTGTACAGACTAGTGAGAATGCATGGATTGTTGATTCAGGAGCAACAGATCACATGAAGGGTAATCACACTTTATTTACAACTCTAAAATTGTGCCTTGAGAATCTTTGAGTCAAAGTTGCTAATAGCGTGTACATCAAAGTTAAAGGAATCGGCAAAGTCATACTATCTAATTCTCTGAGAATTCACCATGTCCTCTTTGTGCTCACACTTACTTGCAATTTAATATTTGTGAGTAAATTAACCAAAGGTCGTATATGCCGAGTGATCTTTGATGATGATTGTTGTCGTTTTCAGGATTTAAATTCAGGAAAGACGATTGGGACTTCTAGAGAGTGGGATGGACTTTTCTACCTGGAAATATTGGAGTTGTAGAATAAAGGCACTTGGAATGCATGTAAGGAATTGACTAGCTCAAGTTCTCAAGAAAAAGATGTATTTTTATGGCATTGTCGCTTAAGCCATCCTAGTTTTAATAATATGAAACATATGTTTCCAAGTTTATTCAATAAAAATCTTATTCCTTTTAAATGTGAGACTTGTCAATATGCTAAACAAGCCTGATCCTCCTACTCAAAACAACCATATAAACCTTTTGCTCCTTTCCAACTCATACACAATGACATCTGTGGTCCAGTACGAGCAAAAACCCTAACCAATGAAAAATGGTTTGTCACCTTTATTGATGATCATACCAGAATCACGTGGGTTTACTTAATGAGGGAAAAATCTGAGGTAGCTCAAGTTTTCCAAAGTTTCTATACTTTTGAGAAAAACCAATTTCAAATTCCATCAAAGTCCTCTAAAGTAACAATGCTAGAGAATATATAAGTGGTACCTTTAAAGACTTTCTTGATCAGCAAGGAATCCATCATCAAACCTTTTGTCCATACACACTTCAACAAAACTGGGCTGCTGAAAGAAAGAACTACCATTTATTGGAGGTAACTAGAACTTTACTAATGGAATGCAATGTGCCCACGATATTCTGGGGTGATGCAGTCCTGACTGCCTCCAATTTCATCAACTAATGCCCTCCAAAGTTCTCAAATATGCAAGTCCCATCCAAACACTCCTTGACGCTTTTCCTCATTGTCCTCTCATCAATCCATTACCCCAAAGAGTGTTCGGATGCATTGTCTTTGTCTATACACTTGATCGAAGCAAATTTGATGCCCGTGCCCAAAAGTATATATTCTTTGGCTGCTCCTCCACCCAAAAAGGATACTAGTGCTATTTTCCTACCTCCATGATTTGACTGTGTCTTTGTGCCTTGGGGTCAAATGTAAAATATTTTTAATTCAAGAATTACAATACAATGCAACACTCAGGTCATCTCACTTGAGGAGCTTTTATTGAGCTACCTAAGTTAATTAAGTATCTAAAATGCAAGAAAACATGGAGTTGGTTTTGAGAGTCATTTTCAACTACAACTAATTGGATCCAAAATAATTAAATTATGAGAACGAAAGAGATATAGAGAAAATGTATATTCTGAATCATATAATCTTTTATATACACAAGAGGTTATTTATATATAGGAGAGAGGCCTTAGAATTAATGGGTCAATTATGATAATTGATAATCCCTAATTTCTAGTAATCCCTAATTCTCTGTGATTCTAATATATTTGCATTATATCAATATTTCCTAACACTTCTTCTCAAGTTGGAGTATAGATGTTGATCAAGGCCAATTTGTTACAAAAATAGTCAACCCAAGTCCCGGCTAAGGCTTTAGTCAAAAGATCACCTAACTAATCACTAGATTGCATATATCCTGTAGAAATAAAATTCTCCTTGATCTTATTGCGTACAAAGTGACTGTTAATCTCAATTTGCTTCTTACATTCATGGAACACTGAGTTGGAGGCTATGTGTAGAGCAGCCTTATTATCACATCACAGTTTCACAGGTAATGACGTGGCAAGACCGACCTCCTTCATAATTGGTGAATCCACACAATTGCCTGTATTGACGGCCCTATAGTCAACCTTTGCACTAGACTTAGGCACCACATCTTGCTTCTTGCTCCTCTAAGACACCAAGTTTCCACCCACAAACAAGCAGTACCCTATAGTGGATCTCCTAGTTGCCTTTGACCCTGCATGATCTGCATCACAGAAGCATTCAATTTTTGTGTGACAATGATTCGTATAGCGTATACTACAACCAGGTAAGCTCTTCAAATAATGTAAGACATGTTTCAAAGCTTCCCATTGAGCAATGGTCGGTGCTGTCATGAATTGGCCAAGCAAACTAACAGGAAAGGTCACATCAGGACAAGTTACCGTGAGATAGTTTAATTTCCTAATCAGTTTACGGTCTCTCTCGAGGCACGCAAATGGTTTAATCTTCTCAGGATCAACCTTCTTTCTCACATTCTCGGGTAGCTCATCAAACGTTATGCTATCATCAATGTCTAAAAAAGGATTAGGAATCATAGGGAAGCTACTAGGTGTTGCTCCAAGTTTCCCGGTTTCTTTTAGTAGATCAAGGACATATTTTCTCTGGGTTAAGAGAACACCTTTCTTGCTTCTCATAACTTCAATCCCAAGAAAGTACTTTAACTGACCCAAATCCTTCATTTGAAAATGAGAGTTAAGAAAGGACTTGAATGATAAGATCCCTGAAGTATCGCTACCTGTAATATCGATGTCATCGACATATACCACTAAGAGAATCTTGCCAGAATTTGTCCTTTAATAAAACACAGAATGATCACACTTTGATTTAGACCAAACTTCTTAACCATAGAACTAAATCTGTCAACCAAGCATGAGGGCTCTATTTCAGACCATATAAAGATTTCTAAAGATGGCATACCTTCCCACGTTCCCCTGAGAAACAAAGCCAAGTGGTTGCTCTATGTAAACTTCCTCAAGAAGATCACCATTCAAAAAAACATTCTTAACATCCAACTGATGAAGTTCCTAACCATAGGTGGCTGCCATAGGGATAAAGAGGCGAACGGAGGACAACTTGGCCATAGGGGAGAAAATTTCGAAATAGTCAACACCATACGTCTGAGCATAACCCTTAGCAACCAATCTAGCTTTCAAATGTTCCAATGTGCCATCAGCATTTGTTTTGACTGTGAAAACCCACTTACACCCAATAGTCTTTTTTCTAGGAGGTAAATCAATGAGAGTCCAGGTATCGACCTTATCAAGGGCCATCATTTCCTGGTCTATCGCAGCACACCAACCGAGATAGGCCAAGGCTTGGAAAAGAGCGATAGGAATAGTGATAGAGTCTAAGGAGGCTATGAAAGAACAGGACGGAGGTGATAGGTGGTTATAGGAAACAAATAAGGAAATAGGGTACGTATAAGTACGTTTACGTTTGCGGAGGGCAATGGGCAAGTCAGCAAAAGGGGCAGCATCAGGAAAAGGGTCAGGCACTGTTTTAGGTTCAGAAGTAGGTGGAGAAGAGGGAGCTAAGTCCGGATCAGGCGCTGAAGTGGGGACTGGTAAGTCATGAACATGATTGACGACAGTACTTTCCTTGGGACGTCTCCGATAAACATGATGGAGAGGGGGTGGAGCAGGTGCTAGTTAGACGCTTGCATTGGTGGGGAATGAACCTTATACGCTAAGATATCATCAAGACATGGGTAGGTGGCAGACGACGGAGAAGAAGAGGGGACAGAGAAGAATGGAGTCGACTCATGGAACGTGACATCCATAGATACAAGATAACACCGAAGAGCAGGAGAATAGCACCGATAACCCTTTTGAACCCTAGAGTAGCCAAGGAAGACACACTTGAGAGACTTGGGATCCAGTTTGGTAACAGTAGGATGAACATCTCAAACAAAACTGACACAACCAAAAATTTTGGGATCAATAGGAAACAATGGTTTGGAAGGAAACAAAGTTGTGTATGGAATGTCATCATTGAGAACTGGAGATGGCATACGATTAATAAAGTTTTCACAGAGACACCAAACTGAGTTTGGATCTCAACACAGAAATTGCAAAAGTGAGAAAACAACTCAGAACGATTTTCATTAAATACAGCCAGGTGGTTCGAGAGAAATCATCAACAAAAATAACAAAGCATTTAAAACCAAACATGGACTCGATAGGACAAGGACCCTAAACATTAGAATTAACCAAATCAAAGGGGACGCAACCTGTTTATTGACGTGAGGTGCCAGGTGAACACGATGTTGTTTAGCAAACTGATATGACTCACACTCTAAGGACAACAAATGATGAAACTGAGGATACAACCTCTTCAAAGATGACAACGACACATGACCTAATTGACAATGGACATTAAAAGGAGAGGAACCACTAGAGCAAGTAACAGAACGCTGCACTTGATCGTCAAGGAAGTAATGGCCGCCAGATTCATATCCCCTACCAACAATCCGCTTTGTCGTAAGATCCTAAATCAAACAATGGTCAGAGAAAAGTGAGAAAAAATGGTTCAATTGGCCAGTAAGCTTGCTAGGAGACAGAAGATTAAAAGCGAGGTTAGGAACATTAAGGACAGATGATAAGGAAACAGATGAGGTAGGGGTAACAGTGCCAGATCTAAGGACACGGGACTAAGAACCATTGGCAATTGTAATGGAAGAGGGGTTGGCATAAGATGCATACGTAGAGAACAAATGATGGTTGCCTGCCATGTGATCAGTAGTACCGAAATCGATGATCCACTTCGAGGAAAAAGTAGCTAGGCATGACTCAGTTACTTATAGCAAGTGTAGTTGGTGTTGATAGAGCATTATCAGGGGTAGCAGAAGATTGGGCCATATGGGCAGCACCACTACGCTGCAGCTTATTTTGCAACTTGCAACAGTTACTTTTGGTATAACTTGGTTCCTTACAATAGAAGCAGACAATAGGACTAGAATTTGGAGGATTGTTGCCTTGTTGTGGTAGACCTTGGTTCTTGGTAGCAGGAGAAGCTGAATATGGGGTACCATTTTCGGGTTTCGAGAAACTCTGGTTCTAGTTGTCAGTGGGACCATTGCCAGCTAACGCACTAGCATTAAGAGTGGAAGCCGGTTTTGAGAGATTATAAGCACGCAACACATGCGAGTACACATCCTGGAGTGAAAGAAGTTCAGAACTAGACAGAATTTAGGATTGAACTGTCTCATATGCCGAATCAAGGCCAGTGAGAAAGCTAATAATTGCTTGTTTTTCCATATTATCAATCTGTACCTGAAGGTTAGCTGTAGGCAGCATTAACATCTTCAATTCTTCATGCATTTTTTTAAAATCCATATAAAAATTCTTCAAGAGATGCCTTTGTTGTTCAGCACTATAGAAACCCTTACAGACATCGTGAATGCGGGTAATATTACCTTTTCCAAAGTAGAGGAACTCAAGGTAGCCCATAAGTTCTTTAACAGTATTACAATGGCTAACAGAAGGAAGAATATCGCTTTCGATGAAGTTCTGAATTTGCAAGAATAAGCGGGCATCAACTTGGGCCCAAACCATCTTGGGATCATCCCTAGGAGGAGCATCAGTCAAATGGCCCTCCTTCTCAATACTCGGCAAGTACATACGGACGGTTTTGGTACAATCCATATAATTTGTCCAGTTCAACTTATGATCAGTGATTTTGTTAGTTATAGGAACAAGTTCAGTAGTAACACTAGTTTTTGATTCAGCCATAGATAAGTAATGCAAACAAAGAGCACCAAAGAACTACAACTTTCCTAAAGGTACGGAATCCCAAACTCTCACAACAGCAACCAGACCCGGTAACCAAACCAACCAGAAGTGCACAATACCAAACAGCCTCACAATAGCGAACAGAACCAAACAGAGCCAGAAGCAACAAAACAAATGAACCAACCAGAAATATCCCTACAAACATAATACCACAGCCCCATAAAAGCTAATAGAACCAGAAGCAACAAAGAAGATTACCGCTGCAACAGCAAAGAGAAGAGCCAATCGGAGTGTGGAAAACGTGGACCCAAAGTACGAAACCATAGGGGGTAGGCTGGAAATGAAGGACGACGCCGGAAAACCAAGGACGGCCAGAAGAGAAGTTACTATGCGCCGGGAAGGGTAGACTGTCTCCGATGCGTGTGTAGTCTACGCACTGGTAGGGGGTAATTGGGCCACCGAGGAACGGCCGAACGGAGGGCGGAGAGCGCGACTATGGGGCGCGTGTGGCCAAAGACAAGTTCCATTAAAGACAGAATGTGCAACCACTCCCTCGTTGTGAAACACTGACAGTAAAAACATATTTATGCAGAACTAGGAGGCTCTGATACCATAAGAATGAAAGAGATATAGAGAAAATGTATATTCTGAATCATATCACATTTCATATACACAAGAGGTTATTTATACATAGGAGAGAGGCCTTTGAATTAATGGGCCCATTATGATAATTGATAATCCCTGATTTCTAGTAATCCCTAATTCTTGATTCTTTGTGATTCTAATATATTTACATTATATCAATATTTCCTAACAAATTCTAAGCTATTATTTTTGGTATTTTTTTTGTAAAATTGAATGGTTAATGGAATAAGTATGAAATGTATGATAGATATTCTTGGAAATGGATGGATAGCTATCCTAGTTCAATTTAGATGACGTGAGTTAATTTTCTCTAAGTTTTGAAAGAAAAGGCCCAAACGAATGGTTGGGGCTAATGTTCTTAATTAATAGTTACTCCTGCGAACGCAGCTAATAACTATCCCTTAAGTCACTACTAGGAACCACTTAGAGTTCAATTAAAATGGATAAATATAACTTGGTTCCTCTAAAGAAGAATGCTAAAACGAAACACTTTAAAGCACAAATTGATTATATTAACTAAACAATAACACGCTAGCTAATACAATGTCATTGGACCCAACAAAGGAAATATGTTAATCAAAGCACCAAATCACAAAATCCAATTCAATTATAGATGTTTAATCCATAGAGAAAACCGAGCAGCAACTCAATCTCAAGCTATAGAATGACATTCAACTAAGAAATCATAAAACAGAAATGAGAAATTGAATTAAACTAAAAACTCCCCTAATTGAAGCTCCGAATCTCCAAGAGGCAACGAACTCAGGCACACATAATTTCAGATTCTGCTCCAATGAGCTTTGATCACACAAAAATAGTAATGAGCTGTGGTGAGTGAAGATGATGGTGATGAGAGAATGATGGTTTAATGGTGAAGAGCAAAGGAATAGTGGCACAATGACAAAGGGAAGAATAAAGGAGTGTTGACTCTGTCAAGTTTGGTGAGGAAATGAGAACTGAGGGAGGTCGATGATCTTTGGTAGTTGGAGAAGGTGACGGTGATGTTGTGGAGAGGAGAGAACAGACCAGCCGTGGGTGAAATGGGTGTTGAGCTTCACCGAAAGTGGTACCTGAAACTGGGAATGTGACTTCGGCAAAGGTGAAGAAGATGAAGGCGAGTGTGGAATAGGAAAGAAGAAGGTGGTGGTGATGGTGACGATCGAACGGTGGTGTGCAAACCAAGAAGGAACAATGGTCTGGTGAGTGACGGTGTTAAAAAGAATTGATGGTGGAGAGAAAAGAGGATGTCGCCGGGGCTGTAAAAATAGAGGTGGTAAAGCAAGGAGGAGGAGCGATAGGAGCGACGGTGCTTCTGTCGAAGGTGGAAAGTCTTCGACGGTCTCTTTCCTTCTCTCAAGCTCCCTCCAACTCTCTGGTTCGCCCATGTCCGCCATGGTGCTCACTCTCTCTTTGCTCCTATCTCAGCTTATGGCGCTGCTGTTGGTGATTGTGAGAACGCTCGCCGGCGACCGTGGTGGAGAATGAAGTTGTCTGTGAGGATAAAGGTGAAGGTGGATAAGTGAATGGAGGTCTGATCCTCAGCTAGCGGCGCTCTCCCATTTTAAAACTCTTAGCTCTCTCAATCTCTGTCACTCCTCACAAAAAATGTCAGGCCTATGTCTTTATAGAAGAAGCAGTTTGGTCAAAGCAGGTTTTGACCAGGGACCTATCTGCAAATGTCAAAAGTTCTCGAGGAGGGACAAAAGTGCAAATTTTTGAAACATTTTATAGGGTAGAACTGAAATTTCCAAAACTTCTAGGTCTCTTATGTAATTTTCTTTGGCCTTTTTCTTCATTCACTTGTAAATTCCAGAAATTCTGGGGACTTTTTTGTAATTTTCCCTAGTTCCCAACATATTAATTCTGACCTTTCAAAATCTCAAATTTTCTTCTTAAACACCTGTAATACAAGATTAAGCATAAGGTAGCATAAAAAATCTAAGAAATTATTTGTATGAATAGTTAACAAATTATGACTATTTTGCCCCTGATTACACTTAATTCCATACAAATGTCCCTAATTAAAATTAGGACTTATTCATGCAATAATGTCCCAGAAAATGCATTAAAAATCCCAATTTAGTTATGACATATCATTTAAAAATATGGTTCAATTAATTTCCCCTCATTTAGACCTTTGTACTCTTGAACAAAGGCAATTAAGTACAATTAACCAAGTTCCAATCATCAATGTATTTGAAAGATGAGCAATTTCATAATTGGAGAGCAATGGATCAATAATCAAATTTCTCATGCCAACACTAGCAATAGTCAAGCGATGTAAAGAAAGTAGTTAACTACACAATCCAAAATATTAGAATGCAGCATAAGAGAACTCTCAAGGTATTAGTGTCTCATTCATCTCACCTTATTGGGATAATTTCACTTTAGTTTCCTTGATCAACACTTTACCATATGTTTGTAACAACTCTAACATCTTCACTACTAATAGCAATCAATGTAACGAATGTAAGAGGACTTAAAAGGCTTGTAATATTGGATGAATGCTAGATGGAATAGATTAATTAAAAAAAGATTGTTGATATGCAAGTCAAAATTAATGAATAAGCTGATAGCACCTAAATAACTTGAAAAACTATTGTCAATTTTTTCCAAATTTATGAACAAATGCCTTCTTGATATTTTTTCTGCTTTTTTTTTTTTTAATTTTTTCAAAGTATATAATTTTTTTTACTTATTTTCTTTTTCTTTTCTATATATATGGCATTTCAGTATATACATTGTTTAACTTTCTATTGGCAAATCATTTTGATTTTAGATCACTATGAACTCTATAAATAAATGACATGCATACACGTAGGAATGCCATGCATACACATAGGAATGGCTCAAAGGGGTAAGCAAATGGTGATGAATGAGGGTTTGTGTTCGGGTGAAAGGGTTTAAAATGCCTCTTTCATTTTCATCACACTAATGCAAAATTGGGGGATCTAGACATAAGTTCACTATTTTAATATGTATTTGGTAGGTTTGAGAGATTATGATCAGAATAAGCAACTAAGAAATCTATGTGAAAGGCTTGTGGTTGATATTCCTCGAGATGGGGAAAGGGCCTTGTATTTTATGCAGGGACGTCTAGAATAAGTTTTTTTTTTTTCATTCGTGTCATTGTTGTCATTTTTTCTATGTTATGGTTGATTTCAAATTTCACCATGATATCTTACTTTCTTGCAGTTACATATGAAAATTTGTCGTCTCTAATTTTTGCAGCTAATTTTTTCAACAAATCAAGAATTTCGCCCTGAAATTGCTCATTTTAATCTCCCTTCGCAGATTCTTTGCAGAGTTATAAACATTCAGCTTTTGGTACAGAGGATGTTTGGTCAATTACTATTGTTATTTTACATGGTTCATAAAATGTCTTATTCATTATGCGTATTTATTATGAAATTACTTTTTATAACTTCAACCAAACACTAGCAAAATTTAATTTCACATCACTCTGCTTCCTGACTCAGAAGTGAAAATTTTATGCCATCCACTTTTTCTGCTTGTGAATGAGAAAAATTGGGGGATCTGGATATAAGTTCACCATAGGCATATATAGAATTTCAAGTTAGTTGTTCTTTTCAAACATGTCCTTATAACTTCAAGGTGCATTTTTTGGGTTTATTCGGACTGATTCGACGGTTCCAGATCCAGCCCCACCTGAAATACAAAAAATATGAAATGCACTCATTATGAAAATGATGAACTACCTCTATTACTAGCACACATGGAGTTAACAAAGTCTTATTGTGTTATCTGTGATTCCAAGCCATGATATGCATCTAGGAGTACTTGTGATTGCCTCACAAGCAGTCATGACTGGCACTATGTTTGTGGTCTATTACAAACAAATGTTAGATTTGTGTACATCTTGATTTGCGTTGCACAATGATTATTAGCCTATGTAATATAACAGGTTTTGATTACTATCTCATTCATGGCTAGCCAGTTTGTCATTTGTTTGAACGAATATCTAGAGGCAATGGACAACAACATTCATGTTAGAATGAGGTTTAAGATGAGATTTCAGAGAGAGGACTCACTTGATGAGGTAAGGTATCCTTGTATGTTGTTATCATGGCTAAAGGTTGTCATGCTTCATTCATAACATTTGTGTTTTCGTGTCGTATGATTCTTTTGGTCAGTTGTTGGTATTGGGGATTTCTCTCGTAAATGGCCAGAATCCAAATGGAGATCGTTGGAGGTCTAACATTTTTCTCAATTACATGTCTCACACATACTACTTTGGGGGAATTACAATGAGGTCCTAAGTAAGGGACTTAATTACCGAGAAATCCTAATAACAAGTGAGTTGTTGTCATTTCTTATTTTGACAGTTGTCATTGCCTGCTCTTCAGTTGTCATTGAGACTTACTGATAATTAAATCCTTTCCTTCCTTAGGACCTCATTGTAATTCCCCATACTACTTTTGTCACTTGCATTATCTTCCTTTTAGGCATACATGATTTCTTCCTATATTAGCTACAATCCCAAGGCCGGAGAAGGTTTCCCCTTGGGAGATAGAACCTGTTGCAACTTCTGGTGTAATAAATGTTTTATCCAATGCCTGTTAAGAGTAAAAGGTTCAAGCTTATTCTTAATTCATCTTCTAGTAAGAGAGACTTCAACCCACAATACCTCTAATTATTTCATAAACCTATTTGTTAAGATTTAGCAGTAACATGATTTTGAGTTTAATTTTGGCAAGACTTGCTTCAAACTCGCTTGCTTCTCCACTGGTAAACTCTAATAATAGTTCAAGAATGCGAGTAGAAGGAAAATGGCCAGCTTCTTCACTTTTGAATGAATCCTCAAGTCTTGACAGAGCCGATTTGAATGATTCTTCAAGTTTTTTTTCTGAACTTGAAAAGGACAAAGCCAGTAGTACATCAGCACTAGCAAGCTTTGTAACTGGTTTTGCTGCTGTTCCAAGTAGGCTTCACCAAGTTCCTTTGCTGCAAATTCATTAGCAAACCGAAAGGAAAAGGACTGGGCTATGTACTTGGTTGTGTCTCTCTTGCATCCATGAAGGCTGGATTTACTTATGTCTCAACAAACTTGTTTATGTTAAGTGATTTTCTTTAAATATGTCATTATTCTAGAACTGCATAGTTATTATGTTAATGGGTGTACTCAATCTCTTCACTATGTTGTGAAGTGGTTTTCTCATGTATCGCACCAACCATTTTAAAACTTCTACATAAATCAAGTTAATTTTATTCTACTTTCATGGTGTCTAACTGCTCAAGTCTTTAGCCAATTGATGCCAAAGTTGTATGTATTTGGGATGGATCCTTTGAGTAATAGTTTTTTTTGGCCCCTCGTAGAGTTTGAGGACATTATTCCAAAACCATATGTAGGGTTGTATGTTTGGTTATTTAAATTTATATCAAGCTTCAGTTTAATCCCTTAAATTTTATAATGCATATGTTGGGTCCTTTAAATTTTAACACTGTTAATCTTATAACAAAAAATACTACCTCAGTGAATTTAAATTATAACTCTTCAATCACATTTAAGGGATTGAAATTAAATATAATAACAATATAAAATATTATATTAAAAAAAATTAAAATTTAAGAATATTTTGTGACCATTTAAATTCGCTGAGTCATAATTATTTGTCAATGAAACTAGCGCTGTGAATAAGATTTAATTGAAGGATTAAAAATATACTTTGTAAACTTAAGGGATTAAATTGAAATTTAATACAAACTTAAATGATCAAATGTAAAATGTAGCCATAATCTATATAATACTATTTGTCTATTTTACATGTTTTTCAATACACATATAAAATAAAGAATATATGATTTTTTTAAAAATTTAAATATAAAAAAGGGAGAAATACTGAAATTGTGTGGACTATCACATGAATGATTATTTCCTGAATTATTCCTGATAAAAAGATGAAGATTTGAATTTGAATTTTGAGAAGATGAATGTAACAAGCCTAATATTTTTATTCCTAAGATTTAAGTCATAGTATGAAGAAATTATTTCGTGGTAGATGGAATTTACTCTATAATTATTTAAGTAGAGAATCTAAATCCAAAACAAATTAAATATTAAGAATATAAATATATTATCAAGTCATAAAGTTAAAAAGGACAAAGCTTACTGAAGTTAAGTGAGTTCAAAAAAAATATATATATATATAGATAAATATTTTCTTTTACTGAATGGATTTTTTTTTTTGGTTGAAATAATCTCAAAGCTACTAAACAATACAAGCACCAACCGTATCATCTCTTCTTAGCCCTTTGACAATGCAGTCAGGTGGAACTGAAAACTGCTCAATACCACTAGTGATGGTTGTCCCTCTTCGTGCAAGTAGTCTGCTAAATGGTTTGCCTAACAGTCACACCATGTCACATGGACTATAAGTGGTAATTCGGGCCGGGCTAGCAAGTTGGGCCTGCCGGCCCGTTTAAAAAAATGGGTTCGGGCCTAGAAAAAACGAGCCCACTTGTAATCGGGCTAAACGGGTTAAGCCCGTTTAACCCGATGGCTAAACAGGCTAACCCGTGGGTTAAACGGGTTAACCCATTTAGCTTGATTACCCAAAAAACAAAATTTCCCTGCTTCCATTCCATTTCCTCGGCTCGGACGCTCGGTCAGAATGCTTCTTCGCTTTTCGGTTTCCTCATAGTCATAGCTGCATCTTCTCTGAACCCTAACGCTCCCCCTCTTCCTCTTCGGCTTGGCTCTGTCACCCTTCCTCTCCGGCTCCTCTGGTCCGGCCTCACCAAGTCTCCCTTTTCCTCTATGCCTCCTCCGCCGCTCTGTGCTCTCACAGTCTCTGTCTTCCCCTTGGGCTCCACCGCTCGGTGCTTTGCAAGTCTCCCTCTTCCTCCGCCGCCACTCTGTACTCTCCGCCTCTCCCAGACTCCCTCCTCCTCTTTGGCTCCGCTCCTCCACCGCTCAGTTGCTCTCCCCTATGACCTGTCTCCCTCTTCCCCTTGCGTCTCGTTGTCTACTCTGCTCAAAGCTTCAGTTGCGAGTGGTGGTTAGGAGTGCTCATCTCTTCCAAGTCTCCCACTGAACTAAAACCCAACCAGATTCTCTTCCTCTTGTGCTTGTGCTCGTCACCTCTGCTTAGTCTCAACATAGTAAGAGGTAGTTTTTTCTGTTCTTGTTTGAATTGAAGTAAACAAAAAACTGAAGCAAACCATTGAATTCTGATTCAAACTCTGTAGTTTCTGTCTTTGGTTTTATTTGGTTACATCTAATGCTCAAATGCTCAATTAGTTTTGTACTATAGTTTCTGTCTAATTCGAACTTTGTTTGAATTGAAGTAAATTCGAATTAGTTCTGTAGTTTCTGCTCAATTAGATGGAAATTCAAAGTCTGTAGTTCTGTCTTTGCTCAGTTGTTGGATTTGTTTTTTCAATTGATTTTTGTACTGTAATTGTGCATTTGTTGGTTAAGCTCAAATGCTCATTTGTTGAATTGCTGTGATTGTGCATTTGCTGGATGAAAATTTGAACTTTGTAGTTCTGTCTTTGCTGGATAACTGGATTTGTTTTTCTAATTCCATTTTGTACTATGATTGTGCATTTGTGGTTGTTGTTGGATTTTATTTTCAATAATGCTTTTGTCCTTAAACAAAGATGAAAATGCTTTTGTCGTTAAAAAAAGATGGCTACCATGGATGTTGACAATGTGGCCACACAATCCGATCAACCTACTGAACCTGAAGCTTCCATTGTACAAACACAACATAAAGATGCTCTTACTACAAATAAAAGGGTGAGATGTACGACATCTGATGTTTGGAGATACTTTACAAAACTTGACATAGTTGATGGCAAGGAAAAAGCCAAATGTAATGGGTGTGGAAAACCATATGCTGTGGGAAGTAAGGATTGTGGGACTTCACACCTTCGACGTCATATTGAAAGTCGTAAAGCACTCTCAAAATACAAGGATGTTGGTGCCATGATGATAGACCAATCAAGGATTGTTAGAGCTAGAAAGATTGACCACAACAAAATAAGAGAACTTATTGCCTATGCAATCATTAAATATAATCTTCCATATGCTTTTGTTGAGTATGAGGGAATTAGGGAGTTGCTCACATATTTGAATCCTGATTATAAGAGTATTACAAGAAAAACTGTTGTGGTGGATGTATGGAATTTCTATCTTCATCAAAAGGACAACCTAAAGGCCAAACTAGCAATGAGTCCAAGTAGAATATGTTTGACTTCTGATTGTTGGACAACAATAATTATAGAAGGTTATCTTTGCTTGACTGCTCACTTTGTTGATGAGAAATGGAATTTGCATAGCAAAATACTTTCCTTTTCCAAGATGGAGCCTCCTCACATAGGATATGAATTGGCAAAAAGGGTGCACGAGATATTGATAGACTGGGGGATTGACAAGAAGGTTTTCTCTATCACGCTGGACAATGCTTCAGCAAATTTTCATATGCAAAGAATACTGAAAAAGAATTTGAATTTGAGTGGTAGCTTGATATGCAATGGAGAAGTCTTTCATATGAGATGTTCTGCCCACATCTTGAATCTCATAGTTCAGGATGGCTTGCGAGTAGCAGAAGGAGCTTTAAATAAGATTAGGAGCAGCAGTATGTATGTACGGAAATTAGAGGCAAGGATGATAGAATTCAAGAAAAGGGTTGAACAAGTTGGGGGTATTGACACTTCTATGGGTTTAAGGTATGATGTCCCGACTAGATGGAATTCGACACATACAATGCTTGAAAGTGTAATTAAATATCGTCATACATTTGCTAGCTTGGCCTTGAATGACACAAATTACAATCATTGTCCAACAAATGAAGAGTGGTCAAGAGCAGAGGCTATGTGCACATTCTTGAAGCCTTTTGCAGTGATAACAAACTTGATATCTAGATCATCATATCCCACCTCTAACATGTATTTCACACAAATATCAAAGATTGAGTTGCTGCTAAAAGGACATTTGAAGAATGAGGATTCTGTGATTCGGGATATGGCTTAGAGTATGCTTGACAAATTTGACAAATATTGGACTGAATATAGTGTTATTCTTGCATTAGCCATTATCCTTGATCCTCAGATAAAGCTTGAAGTCATAAAGTTTACTTTTGCGAAAGTAGATCCCATAAATTCCTATGAGAAGATTGAGAACATTAGGAGCAAGTTGTACTATATTTTCAATGAGTATACAAATGTGGGATCATCTTCATCCGACACCCAATTGGTAGAGCTGCTTCAAGCTCAAATGCCAACACAGTGTTGATCATAGAACCGATTGCTAGCCGTAACTTGAATGAAGTGGATGACTACAAAGTTTTTTATGTAAGTTTGAAATTCTTAAATAGTTTTGTTTAGATTTAATTTGAATTTTCATTGTCACTTTGCTCTGTTCATTTAATTTGACCTTTTTATTAATTTTTCAATGGTATAGGATTTTTTTCATTCAAGTGTCAAGATGAGTCAACAATTGAAAAGTCTGAATTGGACTACTATTTGGAAGAAGCGATACTTGATAATAGATTGGCTACAAGATTTAATATCTTGGATTACTGGAAAACCAACTCAGCTTGATTTTCCTGTCTTTCAAAGATGGCATGTGATATTCTTAGTATTCCAACCGTTGCCAGTGAATCAGCTTTTAGCATAGGATCTCAGGTTCTCACAAAGTATCGATCTTATCTTCTTCCATATAATGTTGAAGCTTTCATTTGCACACGAAATTCGCTTCTTGGTTTTCCATGGGATGGTAATATTTATAATCATATTTTGTTCATTTATCTTTTTTTATATATCTATTTAATAAATCTTTTATGTTTATGTCATTACTTGTCCCAGAGGATTCTGAGATAGAGAAAAGGGAAACTGCTCCTGTCCCTATTTTTGCAGCTTCAGGCAATGCTTCGAATATAGTGATTGCCGATTGAAGAATGACGAAGGAAGATTATAAGTTTTTTTGTTGTTTTGAAGAATTAGATCCAAGAAGATTATAACTTTCTTGCTAATTGTTATTGTATTATATGACTTATATCCCTCATTCCCTTCGAATATATTTATGCCATGTCTTGCCTGATGAGTGATACATGATTTGCAATTTTGCATGCCATGCATAGATAGTAAACTTGTGAAATTCATTTATGTGTGAAGGATAAAATTAATTAGTAAACTTGATGTGTGATGCATGATTTCATTTATTTCATTCATCAGATATGAGATGATTTCAACTAAATGACTTAGCGAGCTATTTATGTAATTAGGAAAAAGTAATGGTAGATTGGTAGTAATTACTAATTAGTAAGGTTATGTGTGTGCAAGATGAAATTGTGTGGCAAGCAACAAAAACTAATGGAAGCAAATGATTTGTGTGGCAAGCAACAAATTAAAGGTCCATTGGTCCAGTTTGTATAGCCCAAATTCACAAAAAAAAAAACAAAAAGAAGTATCCTATGGCCCAAAAACTAATGGAAGCAAGCTGGGCAAAAAATAAAATAAAATAAAATAAAACAGTGTAATAATATAGCCCAAAATCCAAAAAAAAAAGGGCCCAGAATCCACAAGGCCCAGTTCGGAAGTCCCATTAAAATGTCAGGCTGGCGGGCAGTCCCATTAAAATGTTGGGCTGGCGGGCTATCGGGTTCGGGCTGCCATTTGGTAGCCCGTGTTGTAATCGGGCTGAATGCAGCCCAATCCGATTGTTGAGAACCTGCGACGGGCCAGCCCGACCTGTAATGACATGGACCTCCCAATTGCTTTGCAACACACTCCTGAACTCACCAAGAGAACCCTCAACATGGATTTTAAGTATATCAATATTATGAAATACTTATCTTATCCTATTTATAAGTTACTTTCAACATGTTTCACACAGACTTAGAAAAATCTTAAATCTCATTGACTCTGTCTTAAAATTTAACAACTTTCAAAATTTACCCCTATTTAATATATATAATATATCCTATGAAAACAAAGTCAACATAATAACAAATGAAGGGTAAAGTTGTATATTCACATAAAAATTAAATGATGTAACTTATAAATAGAATTAAAATAAACCTTCTTTTTCTGCCTTATAAACAAGGCTAGATGAATATATTTGTTAGTTAAGTTAGCCTTTTAGTTTTAAGGTTAATATTAGAAAAATCATAAAAATGAAAGCGGGTTATCAAGTAAAAAACTCAAGATTTAAAAATTATAAAATTTGGATTATGTTCATGCGAGTTCAAATTGAGATCTCATTTAGAGAAAGAAAAGAGAGAAAGCTATTTTCACACAAACGCATAGCAGATTTAAAAATTAGTTAAATAGGTTATTTGTAATAAATGTGTGTTGGTTCCTCTAAATCATCGTTTATAATCAAGTGCATTAGAATTCCCCTTAATTGTAATCCATAAGGATATAATTTGAGAAAAAAAAAATAAATTTAGAAGATAAAGTGGATTGAGGTTTTACATTTAAAACTAAAGTGAACTACTTGTTTAACTCCTATATATGAAACGGCAAGCAGTATTTATTTGGAGATTGTGGTGGTTCGTAGATCATGATGGATAATTATATTTTTGTTATGATTAATTTTGATTTTTGTTTTATCAATATTGATAATTATGTCGTGGTGTGAATTTTTAGTTGAATGGAATATTGTCATGGATCATTTGTGTTAAAATTTTTTGAAATTTATGAAAAAAAAAATAAGAGGAAAAAATTTAAATGGGTTGACTCATTGACCCACTAACCCACACGGTTTGGAGCTGCCTTAGGAATCTCCCAACAGCCACGGAAATGGGTTGAATCCAGCCCAACCCATATGGGTTAACCATATGGTTTGAGTTTTACCCCGATTCATGTGTCTTTATAATTTGATTTTTTTTTTTTACCTGAGTCTTTATAATAGGATTGGTGATTTGTTTTTGGAAAAATCCCTAAAAAATATTATCAAAATAGGTAAATCCCAAATTAGTGCGCCGAAATTGCGAAATCCTGGTTCAGTGCTGTGTCAGTACGGATGACAGTGTTGGGTCGGCAAAAAGACGATTTTGCCCTTCAGCCCTCCCTCTCTCCACTTCAAATAACAACACGGGACTTTTAATTAACAACTCCGGATTTTTGATTAACAACTCTACTTTATTCTTTCACATCTTCGTATCTCAAAAATATAGTATTATTTATTTAAAATACGGTGTTGTTAATAAAGAAAGAGGTGTTGTTATTGGTCTTGAAACTTACATTACAAAGTTGTGAAACAAGAAATGGGAATTGTTAATGTAGAATATGGTGTTATTAATAACAAGACCAGTGTTGTTGTTGTGAAAGTATAAAGAAGAAACTAGAGTTGTTAATCAAGAATCTAGAGTTATTAATTAAGAATCTTGTGTTGTTATTTCGAAGTGGAGAGAGGAAGGGCTGAAGGGAAAAATCGTCTTTTCGCCGACCTAGCACTGTCATTCGTACTGACATAGCATTGAACCAGGATTTCGCAATTTCGGCGCACTGATTTGGGTTTTACCTATTTTGATGGTATTTTTTGGGGATTTTTCCTTTGTTTTTTATTAGTTGTTGTGATTTATTGATTTTGTTCATTTTATTTTAATCTTGATTAATGTTTGACTTTTGATTTTATTGTTGAATTTTGACCATTTGACTTGTATATTTTTATTTTATTTTCAAGTTATATCTTGTTTCTTTTGAATGTTTTTGGTTGCTTACTGTTTTGGATTTATTTTGTTGATGTTGCAGGGCCTAATCCTTTTTTGAAAGTTTTTTGAACTTAATTCTGATTTGGAGAATACATTACATCAATAAAGAAGAATTAGAGTTAGTATGATATTGTAGGTAAGTCTTGAGTTCACCCTCTCAGTAGGTATTTAATGTAAGAGTCAAATAATTTATTTACGAATATTAAAATAATTGGTTAAGTCAGTTGTATATAACAAATATATGTTGAGTTCTCTAGATAAAATATCATTTTTAATGATATGCATTGTAACTAACATTTAGTGAAAATCCCTCTTATTATGTATGATCAATAGGGATATTTTAAAGTAGAAAATATAGATTTAAAAGATAAAATGAATTAAGGACTTATATTCAAAACTAAAATAAACCTATTATTTAGTTCCAATTTCTAGAACAGGAGGTAGTACTGTTTCTCCAAATCTCCGATGTAGATTGACGGTTTACATTGTATATGGGGATTTCACCTGTATACACAATTACACATACAATTTGTGCCCTTTATTATCAACGAAAAAACAAAAAGGCCCAAATTGGTCCTAAATTTCATAAATAATAGATGATTATTTTGATTATAAATATAAAACTTTAATCTATTTTGTCTTTTAAATTTATGATTATTTCCTCCCTAAACTCTTCTAAGTGATTGCAAATAGTAAGGAAGCTTTTCATGGGGGGAGTAATATCCCTTGCAAATAATTAAAAATGAGTAGTTTAAGAAAACAAACACATATTTTTCCCTAAAACTAACTTAAATAATTTTTTAATTCTTACAAATTAGTCATTTAACTCTTATATTAAGGAGCAAAGGCGTATTATGTTTACAAGTTATAATTATAAATAATGATAATAATTCATTTAATTATCAACCTTTGTGAAATACATGGAACGTATTTATCTAGTTATTATTATTACTAAGAACTTATCAAAACATATATAACTCCTCAACACATGTTGGACGATTAGACGTTGGACAAAGAATAATTTCTGTTATAATCATCATCAAGAAGAAGAAGTTACATAATTCCTTTTTTTATGTCTGAGAAGCATGAGAGTTTTATAAGTTGTTAAAATTATAAGTAACAGTCGTAGACGGTTTTCTTGGTTTTATTCCATTACCTTTTACTAAAAATAAAATATATTCCTATTTTTTAAGAAAAATTAAATACTTAATTTATGTTGGTATATGCTATTTTAAATCATATGTGTCAGAATATATTAGTGACTGTAGCTTTTTTGATCTAGAAAATTTCATACTTTTTAGGTAACCCGCATAAATTTTCTAATATTTTATTTGAAAAAAAATTAGGAAAAGTCTCCCCAATTTATGTAATTTAACAAAACTCATGAGCGATATTTGTATAGTCTAATTTATATTTTTAAAGAAATCTATATGTGTTTTGGAAAGAAAATACGAAATATCAATATATCAACATATACTTTTGATAAAACTAAAAAAATTTGAGTTTGTTCTACGCACACAAATCATGATTCGTTCTTGAGTCAACCCAAACTGCTCCTCTTGGTTTAAAGAACCAAAACAAAAACATATGACAAATTATGCCACAAATTAAAGCTATTTCAATAAGTGGTTTTTCTTTCTTATATGGAGTTTCACAAAGTGGTTTAAAGGAGTGAAAAAGAATAAGTTACAACTTGTCAATCTACTTCTATATAAGAAGCCTATATAGTACGCTTTTAACATAATCCTCTTGTAGTTGAGCTAATTAAGCCAAGTGATTAATAATCTTCCCTAATTTTCATGGAGGCCAATATGAAAACTCACATAGCTTTTGTTTCAGTCCCTATATACAGCCACTTACTCTCCATGATCGAATTCTGCAAGCAACTCATTCATCTTCACCCTCACTTTCATTGCACTGTCATCATCCCCACACTGGAATCCTCAGGAAATGCCCAAAAAGCCCTTATTGAAGGCCTCCCTTCAACTTCAAGCATTCAGTACATTTTTCTTCCTCCTCCGAACATAAACGACGTGGCGTCGCACGTGACTAACCCTGCGGCTCTCGTTCAGATAAGCATGTATCGTTCTCTGCCTACCGTTTATGAAGAGCTGAACAAGTTGTTTGTGAATGAAAAGTCGCCGGTTGGAGCTGTGGTCGTTGATGCTTTGTTAGATCAGGTTGTGGAATTTACAAATGATCAAAACGCCTTGTCGTTTGTGTATTTCCCTTCAACGGCCATGATGCTTTCGCTTTGCTTGTATTCTTCAGAGCTGGATAAGGCAGTTTCTTGTGAGTTCAAAGATCTAACAGAACCCATAAAAATTCCAGGTCAGCGTTACCTATTGAAATGTTGTGGCAAATGAGTTAATTCTAACTTCTAAATTATTTAGGACTGAATTGAGAAATAGACTATTATTTCAAATCAACTACGTGAATTGCAAAAATCATAACAATAATGGTAAAATTATGTGACAAAAGATAAATGATACTCCTCCGGTCGATAGTAGGACCTTTTTTAACAAAAAATGACATTATTCCATTAAATGCACTTATTTACTATTCATTTATGATAAGTTATATAATACAAAGTTGACGTCTTCCCCTAAATTTTGACAAATTGCTAACTTTTGTTTTCCAATATAAGTATATCCACTACTTTTTGTTTTCAGCTTAAGTATATCCACTTGCATGTGTGCTATGGCGGGCATATACATCTACAACACCATACACACAAGACTGATTTATTTTTTCCTCTTAAAAACTCACATTACGTTGAAATATTTTTGAAGTATACATGCTTTTCATTAATAGTATAAAATTTGGAAAACTAGTTGCTGGTAAACCAAAAAAAAAAAAAAAAAGTGGAAAACCAGACTGTAGACTCTGTGCTAAGGTGATGTGAGTCTCTGGGTAAACATGTGTGTGTGTGTGTGTGTGTGTGTGTGTGTAATTAACAACGAGTGTGAATATAAATAACATAACCTAATATAAATTTTATATTGTGTATATAGTTAAATTAAAACAAACAAATTTATTTATTTGTTTATTCATTTCTAGATTACACACATATTACAACTGTGGTTGTTTTCTAACTTTCTTGTTAAATGTTAACAACCGTCCTTTTTCATCTTAATAAACCAAGCTAATAATAGTAGTTTTTTTCCTCCAATAAACTAAAACTCTTTTTTGTTAAAACTCTTGTTAAATGTTAACAATCAATGAAAAAACAAGCTAAACAAAAATCTCTCTCCATGTCACAATTTTTGTCTCCTTTTTTAATTTTAAATAAAATCCAGGTTGTGTCCCTGTTCATGGTAGCGATCTCCCTGATTCGCTTCAAGATAGAAGCAACCAAGAGTACCAGATTTTTCTCCAGGCTGGTCAACGATTCCACAAAGCAAACGGGGTCTTAGTCAACACCTTCTCAGAATTAGAACCTGGGCCTATACGGGCCATACGAGAAAGCCCAGGCCCACTTGTGTATCCAATTGGGCCCGTTACACAAAATGCTGGTGAATCATCAACTCATGAGTGTCTGAAATGGCTGGACAAGAAGCCGAATAACTCAGTGGTTTATGTGTGCTTTGGAAGTGGTGGGACCCTCTGCCAAGAGCAATTGGATGAGCTGGCAATGGGACTTGAATTGAGTGGTCAGAATTTTTTATGGGTTTATAAGCCTCCAAGTAAGTTTGGTACTGTTGCTGATGTTGGTGCTGAGAATAATGACCCTTTGCAATTTTTGCCAAGTGGATTCTTAGAGAGGACACAAGAACAAGGCATGGTGGTTCCTTTTTGGGCACCTCAGGTACATAAGTTATGATTTATGAGCTTTGTTTTTCTTAAGAGATGAAATTAAAGATGATACTTTTCCAATTAAATAGATTTCAATTGTAAGAGAAGAATAAAATAATTATAATAAGGGGGGAATTACTATAAGATTTCAATGAAGGAATTTAATCACTTGCAATTTCAATAACAATTGAGAAGTATGCATCAATAAGTTTAAATGACCGTTAATTTGTCATTGGGACTCTTTTCTTATTAAATCCCTTCCTTAAGAACTTATAATAACTCTCCCTTATAATAAATAATAGAGACGCTTGAGGAAAAAAATAAAACCTACAAACATATCCCAATTACATGCTCCTGTTATTCTTATGATCATCATGAGACTCGGAGTATTCAAATGTGTTCTGAACACTAATTCTAGATTTAAATTTTTATTTGTAATATTTTTCTTTCAACATCAATTTTGTTTTTGTATTTTAAAATTTACAGTAAAAATATTATTATTTTTATTTAATGTATTATAATTACCAATACTTAGTATTTAAATGTAAAACATTGTATTTTTTTAAAAAAAAATATTGTTAGAGAATTTTCTTTATTTTGTATTCTCTCCTATTAAAATAAAAACGTAAAATGTATCAAAAAAAATAAGAAAATAAAATTTTATAATAAAATAAAATATTCAAACCATCAAATTTTAATCTCAATGGTTCAGATTTAATACGAGCATTCTACACTCATTCAGTAGCTAATGAAAAGAGTTCAGAACCAAATAAAAAAAATAAAACCAAAATGAATAACAAATATATGAATATAAGTATACTTATATCTTGACCAGAATAACTTTTAGGATGGTATGAGATGTAGATTGCAGTTAAAACAGATGTTTGAACTCTCAAAATATAACCAAAAAGAAATAACAGGACTCTCTTTTAACATGTTGACACTTTGACATACTTTCAGGCACAAGTGCTTAGCCACATGGCAATAGGTGGTTATGTGTGTCATTGTGGTTGGAATTCAATTGTGGAGAGTATAGTTAATGGGGTGCCACTCATAGCTTGGCCACTTTTCGCTGAGCAGAAACTAAATGCAGCTATGGTAAGTGATGCTCTTAAGGTGGCTCTGAGACCAAAATGTAGTGATCAAGGCATTGTGGAGAGGCAAGAAATTGCTAAGCTTGTGAAGAGTTTAATTCGAGGCAAAGAAGGTGAAGCGTTTCGCCATAGAATGAATGAGCTCAAACTTGCTGCTTCTAAAGCGCTTCAGGAACATGGGTCATCTAAACGGTCGTTATCTGAGTTTGCTCTCAAATGCAAGAGTTTTATGAATAAAAAAGGCTAGTGTTTAAGCATTTACGTTAATTTATAGAACTTATAGTTAAGCAAAAGAAAGATGGATTTGGGACTCCAATATCTATGTGGGTTTTGCCTACTTTCTTTCCTGTTTTCCCCCTGTTATCTGCTCTAATTATTAAAGATTACCTATTTTCTTTCCTGTTTTTTCCCTATTGTCTGCTCTATTATTGCCTGTTTTGATATTAATTATATTAATATAGCTTCTATTTTTTGGCCAATCAAACTGCTTCCATCACTACTATAGATTGCATATATAACGCTTAATAAATAATGGTTACTATAAATAAACATAATGTATACCGAGACAGAGATCATGTAAACATATATAATGCTTAAAAACTACTACAAATTTAGGCATATATAACACTTAATAAATAATAGCTACGGTGAATAAACATCATATATATCAAGGCAGAGGTTGCTCAAAGATATACTATATAACGCTAAAACCTAAAGATTAAATATGTGCACCGTCATGTATTGAAGAGAACAATATGCAAAAACACAAAAATAACGGTTGTAGTTAATAACTGTCATTTATTTAGTGAGAAATATGACATTTCTTACAAAATAACCGTCATGTAATAGTTACAAATGACTCATCTTCCAACCTCTTATATCAGCGTAGACAAAACATAATGGTTTTTAGAACCAAACGTCATCTAACACTTTCACAACCCTTCATAACAACGTCGAACCATCATAAGTCATAAGTCATAACTCTTCGTAATCTATTATACCTTCATAAGTCATAACTCATAACCTTTCATAATCCGTTAGACCTCTATTTAAACTCACATATTCTTTGTGATTCTTACAACTTTTTTTATCAGCCTCCTTCTTCTCTCCTTCATCATGTTAAGTTCTCAGGGAGTTCCTTCACTGCCACCACCCCTCCTCCACCACTACCACCTCCTCCTCCTCTACCTCCACCTCCACCTCTTCACCTTAAAATGGAGGCTCTGATGTAGATGTTGGCAGGCCTTGACTGCCATACAAGGCATCTTGCGGCATACACCAACATGCTGAACAGAAAGTTGAACTATATACTTCATCATAATGATGTTAAATATAACTTACAGTCACACCCTTCATCTACCTCCGATGATGATGAGAATGAGGATGAGGATAGCAGTGATGGCGATGACTGAACATCATCATTGTTTTTTTTAATATTAAAAATGAAGTTAACAAAAAAAAAACTTAGTAATTCATGGTTATTAATTAAGAACTGTAATTTATTCTTGCTTGCTTTCCTCATCCTTCTTTTCATCCTCCTCTTCCTTATCCTCTTCCTCAATCTCATCCTCGTTCTCATCATTAAAGGAGGGAGATGAAGTTAAAAAAAAAACTTAATAATTCATGGTTATTAATTAAGAACCATAAAATATTATTGCAAATATACTTAATAGTTCTAACTTAATAAACATTAAGTTAATAATAAGTCCAACAAAAAAACAACTTAATAATTCATGGTTATTAATTAAAAACTGTAAAGTATTATTGCAAATATACTTAACGGTTTTAACTTAATAAAATGTTAAGTTAATAATATGGTCAACAAAAAAAACAACTTAATAATTCATGGTTATTAATTAAAGTAACGGTTAGATATGCACACCCTCATGTATTGAGAGACGGAATCCATGAAAACATAAATATAATAGTTGTAATTAATAGTTATTATTTATTTAGTGACAAATATGAGGGTTCTTAAGAGGCAGCTATCATGAAACACTTACAAACAATTCGTCTTCTAACCTCTTATATTACCGAAGACAAAATGTAACACTCTTAAAAAAACAACCGTCATGTAAAACTTTCAAATGTACTTGTTCATAGGTCATAACCCTTTGTAACATTGTCGGACTTTCATAAGTTATAACCCTTAGCAAGATTTGTTAGACCTCTATTTAAACTTACCTATTCTTGTGATTCTTACTACTTTTCTTTATCGGCCTCCTCCTTCTCTCCTTCATTCTAACGCCCCAAATTTTGATTAAGGGCTAATGACGATTATTGTAGAGATTTGAGAATTTAAATTGGATTTATTATGTGTTTTGTGACAGTATTAATTAATATGTCATAATTGGTGGAAAATTCAAAGAATGGAATTATTAGCCATAAGTTGGTGATTAATGAGGAAATTAATTACTAACTAAGAGAAAAAGGAGAAGTGAGATTAAATGGCTAATGGAGGGATTAAA